>OY253658.1:0-333483 GCA_958009055.1 Choricystis sp. odSpoLacu1
CCCTAACCCTAACCCTAACCCTAACCCTAACCCTAACCCTAACCCTAACCCTAACCCTAACCCTAACCCTAACCCTAACCCTAACCCTAACCCTAACCCTAACCCTAACCCTAACCCTAACCCTAACCCTAACCCTAACCCTAACCCTAACCCTAACCCTAACCCTAACCCTAACCCTAACCCTAACCCTAACCCTAACCCTAACCCTAACCCTAACCCTAACCCTAACCCTAACCCTAACCCTAACCCTAACCCTGACCTAACCCTCACCCTAACCCTGACCTAACCCTCACCCTGACCCTGACCCTAAACCCTCACCCTGACCCTGACCCTAAACCCTCACCCTGACCCTGACCCTAAACCCTCACCCTGACCCTGACCCTAAACCCTCACCCTGACCCTCACCCTCACCCTCACCCTGACCCTCACCCTCACCCTCACCCTGACCCTCACCCTCACCCTCACCCTGACCCTCACCCTCACCCTGACCCTGACCCTCACCCTCACCCTCACCCTGACCCTCACCCTCACCCTCACCCTCACCAGACCCTCACCCTCACCCTCACCAGACCCTCACCCTCACCCTCACCAGACCCTCACCCTCACCCTCACCCTCACCAGACCCTCACCCTCACCCTCACCCTCACCGGACCCTCACCCTCACCCTCACCCTCACCGGACCCTGACCCTCACCCTCACCCTCACCGGACCCTGACCCTCACCCTCACCCTCACCCTCACCGGACCGTGACCCTCACCCTCACCCTCACCCTCACCGGACCGTGACCCTCACCCTCACCCTCACCCTCACCGGACCGTGACCCTCACCCTCACCCTCACCCTCACCGGACCGTGACCCTCACCCTCACCCTCACCCTCACCGGACCGTGACCCTCACCCTCACCCTCACCGGACCGTGACCCTCACCCTCACCCTCACCGGACCGTGACCCTCACCCTCACCCTCACCCTCACCGGACCGTGACCCTCACCCTCACCCTCACCCTCACCGGACCGTGACCCTCACCCTCACCCTCACCGGACCGTGACCCTCACCCTCACCCTCACCGGACCGTGACCCTCACCCTCACCCTCACCGGACCGTGACCCTCACCCTCACCCTCACCGGACCCTGACCCTCACCCTCACCCTCACCGGACCCTGACCCTCACCCTCACCCTCACCGGACCCTGACCCTCACCCTCACCCTCACCGGACCCTCACCCTCACCCTCACCCTCACCGGACCCTCACCCTCACCCTCACCCTCACCGGACCCTCACCCTCACCCTCACCCTCACCGGACCCTCACCCTCACCCTCACCCTCACCGGACCCTCACCCTCACCCTCACCCTCACCGGACCCTCACCCTCACCCTCACCCTCACCGGACCCTCACCCTCACCCTCACCCTCACCGGACCCTGACCCTCACCCTCACCCTCACCGGACCCTGACCCTCACCCTCACCCTCACCCTCACCGGACCCTCACCCTCACCCTCACCCTCACCGGACCCTCACCCTCACCCTCACCCTCACCCTCACCCTAACCGGACCCTCACCCTCACCCTCACCGGACCCTCACCCTCACCCTCACCGGACCCTAACCCTCACCCTCACCCGGACCCTCACCCTCACCCTCACCCGGACCCTGACCCTGACCCTAACCCTCACCCTGACCCTGACCCTAACCCTCACCCTGACCCTGACCCGGACCCTGACCCTGACCCTGACCCTGACCCGGACCCGGACCCGGACCCGGACCCTGACCCGGACCCGGACCCGGACCCGGACCCTGACCCTGACCCGGACCCTGACCCGGACCCTGACCCTGACCCGGACCCTGACCCGGACCCGGACCCGGACCCGGACCCGGACCCTAAGTCAACAACGGCGAGCGAAGGGTTGGAAGAGTGGCGTTTTTCAGCCTCGCACACCCTCTTCTCCCACTCGAAAAACCCCGAAACCAGCTCTCCCGTCCTCCAACATGGGTGCTTGCGTCTCCGCGCCCGACCCCAACTCATCGGCAGCGCGCCAACTGGTGAGGATGCGGCGGGGTGGAAGAAAAAATAAACGCGCGGCATGCGAGGAACAAGCGGTGGCGGTCCCTCCCCCCCGCCGTCCCCCTCCACCCGCCGCACCCTCAGGAGGGTGCGGCTGGGGTGGGCTCACATGCTCGTGCATGACATTCTGCTCACCCCCCCACCCCCACCCCCCCACACACTCAGCCGTCCGCCGTGCGCCACCTCCCCACCGGCGTCCTCGGCACCACCACCCCCGACGTGCGCGACCACTATAGCTTAGGCCGTGTCCTCGGCAAAGGTGCGTATGCCACGACGCGTCTGGCCAAGCCACGCGGCGGCACGACCGGCCCCGACGCGGTGGCCGTGAAGTCGGTGTCCAAACTGCGCCTCGCGTCGACGCTGGAAGTCGAGTCAACGCGGCGTGAGGTGGCCATTTTGAAGGATCTGCAGGATTGTGAGACAGTGGTCACGCTGTACGAAGCGTTCGAGGATGACAAGCACGGTGAGTGGGTTGCGAGGTGGGAGGAGAGAGACGAGAGGAAGGGGCGAAGAAGGTGGCTTCTTTGGTTTTGCTCAACCCACCCTTCCCACACCCCTCCAGTCCACCTCGCCCTCGAACTCTGTTCCGGGGGAGAACTCTTCGACTCCCTCACCAAGCGGGGCCACTACTCGGAAGCCTGCGCCGCCGCCCTGCTGAAGACAGTGGTGGAAACGGTGGCCGCGTGCCACGAAAAAGGCATCGTGCATCGTGACCTGAAGCCGGAAAACCTGCTGCTGATTGCGAACGACCCCCATTCCAAAATCAAAGTCACCGACTTTGGGTTGAGCGCGTATTGGAAGGTAAGGGCGGGTAAAAAACGGCGGTACCGACATTTTTTTCTGTTTTTCTCTTCCCACTCACCACCTCTCCCTCCCATCCCTCACAGCCCGGCCAAGCCTGCATGTCCGACGTCGTGGGCACGCCCTACTATGTGGCGCCCGAGGTGAGAGGAGTGGAAGAGGGTGGGGAGGGGAAACACACACACGCACACAACCCCCCACCTCGCGACACGGCCGGCAACCCCATGCTGGTTGCGCTGCTGGGGTCTTGAAGACTTGAAGTCGGGAGTGCTGACACGCGCGTACTGCGCAGCCGCACGCGCGTGCTTGAGAGTGAGCGCCCCACTCCCCCCCCCCACACACACACACACACACCCACACACCCACAATCCACCACCAACCACCCCTCCCCACCCCAAACTCACAGGTCCTGCGCGGCCGCTACGACCGGGCAGCCGACATGTGGTCGTGCGGCGTCATTGCCTACATCCTGCTGTGCGGGCGCCCCCCGTTTGCGGGCGCCACCGAGCGCGAAGTGTTTGACGCCGTGCTCAAGGGCGAGTACGACTTGGACGGCTTTCCCTGGGGCCACATCAGTTCGGGCGCCAAGGACGTGGTGCGCGGCTTGTTGACAGTCAACCCAAAGAAACGGTGGACCGCGGACAAAGTGTTGGCCCACCCCTGGATGGCACCCTCGGGGGGCGCGTGCCACAGTTCACTGGAGTGCAAGGACCAAGTGTTTTCGTCGATGGCAGGATGGTGAGTTTGGTGGGGGGGGGGGGAGAGAACAGGAGGATTCGCGCGGCCCCTCCCTTTTTCTTTTTTCCCACCTGTGTCTCTCCCCTCTCTCCACAGGTACACCGCCGACAAAGCGCGCCGCGCTGCCGCCACCGCCCTGGCCACCGACCTGGACCCCGACGCCGTCGACTCGCTGCGCGCATCCCTGGCCGCTGCCGACGCCGATGGCGACGGCCGCGTCAGTGTGGACGACCTGCGCGACGCTCTGCGCAGGGCGGGGTCGACGGCGACCGCCAAACTGGTGGCCAAACTGTTGGCGGGGTCGAATGGGATCGAGTATGACACGCTGCTGGGGCAGACGCGGCGCATGGCGTCGATCGCGCCGCGGGCAGCGCGTGCAGCGGTGGCAGCATGATTGGGAGGGGAGGGAGAGAGGGGGGTTGATGTGTGTCCGTGATTCTTTTACCCTCCAAGTGATTTCTTTTTCTCTGCACCTCGCTCAGCGCGTGTTGTGTTGCGCACGCACGGTGCCTGGTGTCGTGGTGTGAACCCACCCAAAAACTAAACCAACGACGCACACAGCGCCGCGCCGCCCGCGCCCTCACCACCGGCCCGCGCTTGCTCCACCACCAGGGGCACCAAGCAGCGCGCGACAGCGACGGCGTTGGTTGAATTCGCAGTGCCTCGCATCCGCTGCCTGACTGTGGCCAGCACTGCGCCCGCGCCGCCACCCAGCCCTGCCGCCGACAGCGGTGCGCGACCGGCAGATGCGTCCAACCCACCTACCGCGGCTGCTCGTGCTTCCAGTGTCCAGGTCGATGCAAGGTCGGGAGTGCGGATTGTGGCGGCGGCCGTGCGAATCGCTCGCAACGCCGCGGCAGCCACATCCACCGGCGCGCGCGACGGCGCGCGGCCAGACGCCGCCCACACCAGAATGTCGGTGGCTGGTGCCGGAATGGACATGTTGAGAGCGTGTGCCGTCGTGGCCAACGCCACAGACGCAGCAACGGCAGCGTCGGGCGTGACGAGCGCCTTCCGCCCACACCGCGGCACACGGCTCAACACCCTCCCCACCCACCGACTCTCCTCACATAGCGCCCACGCTGCCGCCCCAGCCACCGTGCCCGCGTCGGCGCACGTCAGCAGGCGCGCCTCACACGCTCGCTTCGCACAATCGTGGTCGTCCACAGCCGCCACCAGCCTGGCCAACCAGCGCGTGTCGGCCCAGCGCCCGCCGCGTGTGGTTCGCGCCCAAGCGGATGAGGCAGCGGTGAGGGTGGCGGTTGCTGGTAACGGTCCATGTGTTTGCAGCAGAGCGTCCGTTGCAGCGGACGCGGTGGAAGCGTCGGTAGCGGTGGCCAGAGCATTGAAGAGCGGAGTGGAGGAGGCTTTGCTGTACTTTTCCTCCTCTTCTACCGCCTCCTCCTCCACACCCTGCACCAACCACGCAGCCAGCGCAGCCACGGCAGCATCCTCGGCCGTTCTGTGGTCCACGCCACGGCCAGCTGCCAGGAAAGCGGCAGCCGAGCCTGGGGCAGCAGCAGCAACAACAGCCGCCGCCGCCGCCAGTGTCTCCGCAGACGCGCTTGGCAATGCCGCGTCCACCGCCACTCGCCCAGCGTGCGCGGGTGTGGCCACTGAAGCCACTCTGCCAGCCGCATCCACCGCGCCCGCGGTGATTAGGTGTGGTAAGAGTGCGTCGGCGGCAGCAGTCGGCAACACGCCAGCTGCGGCTGCCACCAAGTCAGCCGCCGTCGCCATGTCCCCCGCCTTGACAGCTGCGGTCGCTTGAGCCGCCACCCACGCGCCGCCAGCGGACCTAGGTGTCGCGTGCGCCACGACGGCGGTCGTCAGCGCGGCCGCATCGCCAACCACGCGCGCCAACACACGCGCCGCGGCAGCCGCACGGCGGGGGCCAGCAGGCCCAGACGCGGGGGCATGCACGGCAGCCACCATGGCGGCCAGCGTGCGGGATGCGGCAGCGTGGGTGTCGGTGTGGGGAGGGGCGGACACACCGGACGACACGAGCCGCGCCAGCGCGGCCGCGTCACACCCCTCCAGCAGGGCGTCCAACGGCACCAGCCCGGTTTGGTGGGCAGCCCACAGTCCTGTCAAGCCGGCGCAGTCGGGCAGGTGGGCTGCGGCCTGGATGGTGGCGGCTTCGACAGCGCGGCGAGTGGTGACGCTGTGTGGGGAGAAGTGTTGACGGATGCGCTTTGTGGTCACACACACTCGCACTCCAGCCACGCCCTTACCCTCAACCTACCCTGCATCCACGTCGCGCCAGCAGGCGGCAGCCGCGGCCTCTGCGTCGGTCCGTGTCGACGCGCGCAGCAGCGCGTTGGCGGCGGTGCTGGCCTCGCCTCCAACGCGCCGGTTGCTGGTGGGCAGCATGATGGGTGGTGTTTGTGTGGTTTCAGAAGGAGAGAGAGAGGGGACGCGCCGCGCTGCCCCCCTCTCTCTCGTCGCGGGAGAGAGTGACGAATTGCTGAAACAAAAACACTCTCCTCTCTTTTTCCTCGCCGCGCGTGTGGGACACACAAGCACAGGGTGAGCGCTCTGTGCACGTGCACACACACACACGGCCTCTGAGCCAAAGAGGCACACGCGCCGTGGGGCCGAGAGCTGAAGCTGGTTGTGCCGTCGCGCCGATTCGCCCCTCTCACGCCGCCACCTCCGTCCCTCTCCCCACCGCACACACACAGCGGCAGTCACGCACGCTGCCACACGCGTGCCAAGCGCGAGGCACGTTTGGGAGAGCCGCACATCCCCCCCCCACACCGAACCCCAATGTCCTTCCGCCGCCGCCTGCGCGGGAAGAAGCTGCCCCCCGGCTTCGACAAGATCGAGGACGTCATCGAAGACTTTGAGGCCCAAATGAAGGAGGCGGTCAACGAGGACCATGCAGGCAAGCTGCGCACTGAGCTGTCGTGGAAGGTGCACCGCGTGCACTGGGAGAAAAACAGGTTCATCTACGACCTCATGTACAAGCGCAAAGTGATGTCGAGGGATTTGGTGAGTGTGTGGGGGAAGGAAAGAGGGAGTGTGGGTGAGAGTGAGAGGAGGCAAGGCCGCGGTTGTTTCGTCACTCACCCTCCTCCCATTCCCACCCACCCCAACTCCAACAGTACGACTTCCTCGTCCGCGAAAAGATTGCGGACGGCGCCCTCATCTCCAAGTGGCGCAAGCCGGGGTACGACTACCTGTGCTCGATGCTGGCCATCGACACGCGGGGCACCAACTTTGGGACTACGGCGCTGTGCCGCGTGCCGCGGGCGCAGCGCGCGCCGACGGCGCGGGACGCGCCCAGCAACTTGACGGGATGTGTGTCGTGTGCCACGTGCGACTGCAAGAGTGGGGGGGCGCTGTGGTGGAATTCAGACCTGCATGGTGAGGAGGAGGAGGAGGGCGCCGAGTGGGCTCCAGTCGGAGGCGCCGCCCCCGCCTCGGGTGGCAGTGGGGGTGGGCCCCCCGTCCTGCCGGCTGGGTTGTTGCCTGGGGTTGGTGGCGGCGGTTCACGCAAGCGGGACGCACCCGATGATGACGACGAGTATGGCGATGACGACGACGACGGCCTTGACGACGACGTGCGCAAACGGCTGGCCGTCCTCAAGGACGCAGGGGGTGGGTGAAGAGCGAGAGAGAGAGCTGTGGTTTTTCTGTGTGTCTTCATTGTGTGTGTCTCTGCCCCCCAGTGTGTGTATAACAAGTTCAGTCCAACCCCCACTCCTCCTCTGGTTTGGCGATCCAGCCGCCCAGGCCGCGCCGCACCGCGGCCGACACGGCCTGGTAAGCTTTTGCCCCCCGCTTGGCGCCGCCATAGGTGTCATTTGGGGGTGTGCCTCCCAGCGCCTGCACCAGGGCACACCATCTCTCGTACGCGGCCCGTTTGCACACGGTGGGCCACAGCGCGCGCGGGGCGGCGGCGGCACAACCACCTTCCTTCTTCACAGCCCCCGCCTTGCGCCCTGTCGCCCCCACAACCACGTCGGGCGGCTCCAAGTTGCCGCCTCCATCCGCCTGCCGCACGCGCGCCCAGGAGGTGGACGTGGGGGCGGGCGGCGCGGTGGAGCCAGGCGGTGGCGCGAGCGACGCGGCCGCGAGCGACCCACTCGACACCGCCACATGCAGCACGGGCGGCGTGTGAGCAAAGGGCGGGGGCAGAGGCGGGCAAGTAGCGTCTAGGCGGTGCACCAGGGCGCGGGAGAGGGCGGCCAGGCGAGCGGTGGGGTCGTGAGGGGGGCATAGTTTGGGGGTGGCTATTTCGAGCAGAGGAGCAGCAGCCAAGGTATCATGCTTACCTCCGAAAACTCCACCTTCCTCCTCCTCGTCCGCCAACACCGTCACCGCGTCCACGTAAAGCGGCCCTTCCAACAACCTCCCCACCAGCGCACCCTGCACTCCCACGCAGCCCCACCGCGCCATCTTGTCGGAGCACGACATCGAGAGGGTGGGGGGGCCGCGCCCGGGCTTGCGGCGGGGAGCGCCCAAGCTGGTGTGGTGACCAGCGGCTTGGGCGGCGACATCGATGACGGTGTGGTGTGGGTGTGGTGTCGTGCCAACGACGCCAGTGCCCGCTGTGTCATCGTTGTCGTCGTTGCCATCATCCAGACCACTCGCCACCAGCGCGCGCGCCCCAGTAACGCCGCCCCCCTCCACAATGGCAGCATCCCCGCACGGCGGCGCCGTAGTCACCATGTGTAACGCCCAGCCGGGGCGGCGCGTGAAGTGGACGGGCAGAAAAGGGGCATCGCGCGGTCGTCCGTCGCGGCGATTGAACAAAGGAGTCAGTTTATCATGGTCCTCCTTCCCTACACTCTCCAGCTCTGCCACCAGCCACCTCACCAGCGCACGCCGCGCCATCACTTCCGCGTGGCCATCGTTGACGATGTCGCCGTGCAGCGAGCGGCGCGACGCGCCGACACACTTGCTGCCGGTGCCGAGGGCGACGCAGGTGGCGGCGAAAGGAGATTGGGTGGTAGGCTCAGTTGAGCTTGTGCCACTCTCCACTACCACCGCAAACCCGGCCGACGGCGTCCACTGGCCGGATAGCGGCTTGCCTGTGGGCGGCAACCGTGCGTGCGCCGCCAGCACGGCGTCTGCAGCCGCGGCTGCGGCTGCAGCCGAGACGATGCTTGGTGCTGATGGCGTGTCTTTCACCGACCGGCCAGCAGGATCCGACGTGGCGACGATCATGGTGGTGGTGGGCTGGGTCGGGGGCGGCATGTTGTGTGCCGGTCGGTTGTTGCCGTTTCACGGCGCGGTCAGCACGGCGCCGTGTCCCATTGCTGGTGGCGTGGGTGAGGTCACACACACACTTGTGATCCAGCGTGACCACTATGGCCCAGCGGCCTGGAATGCGGCCAATAGTTTTTGTTTTTCTCACTCACTTTGCTCGAAAATAAAACTTTTTCGCTACGATGGCGGCATCGCCGCCTCCCGCCACCCCCCCGTGGGCCTCACCGCCTCCCGCTACGCCTCCGCACACACCCGGCTCAACCTCAGGCTCCCTGACGTTTTCCTCTCCCGTCCGCTCCCCCTCGCCCGCCCCCACCGCTGCCGAAGTCGATGCGCTACCGATTGTCTCCACCCACACCACCACCCACACCACCCGCGCTGCAGGGCGCACCCCCTGCGTCATCACTGCCACTGCCTGTGTGCGCACAGGGTTTGTGGCGTCCGTCTCAGCCACGGCGCGCGTGGCGGGGTTGCCGTCTGCTGCGCTGGTCGGCGCGTTGCTGGATGCAGGGCCCCTGCTCGGCACGGAGCGCGTCCTGCGTCGGCGCACCATCCGGGATGATGGTGGACGCTCAGTTGCAGAAGTGGATGGTCTGGGAGCCGCTGCCTTTGCGACCCACGCTCGATCGCGCACGCTCGTCACGGCCGACGTCGGCGCAGGTGTCGTCGCCTTCTCCTTGACCGCTCAAGGCGCCCTGCGCTCTGCCGATGGTCGGTGGTCGGCCCAAGATCTGGCGGCACAGGCAGCACCTGGCGGCCGCCCCGCCGCCTCCATCCTGACTCTATCACTCACACTAGTGCCCTCCGTCGTGCCGCACGCGTCGCACGACGCCCTGCTGGCTCCCCTGCTGGCTCGCCACGCCATCGTACACTCTGTGAGGATTCTGGCGGAGGCTTCACGCTTCGGTGAAGCAGGCGCCGCCTCCTCTGGCAAGTGGAGTGAGGGCGGGAGCGCCGTCACGCCGCGCGCGGTGGCGCTGCCTCCTCCCCCCACTCCCTGGACCTTGTTTCCCGATGGTGTGGCGGCTTTTTATGTGACTGCTGCCTCTGTGTACTTGACTGCCCGCGAAGCCGTGACCACACCGCACGCTCTGTCGTGGTTGGTGGCGCGCGCTCAGGCTGCCGTTTCCACTGCCGCAGGCGCCCCCCCTCCCTCCCCTCTGCTACACCGCGTGGCCCTGCGCACCCACCCCGCAGCCGCCCGCACCGCGCTCAGGTCGCACCCCGTTGCCCGCCGCCCCCGGCGCACGGCTACGGGTGATGCAGCGTGGCACGTGCCGCCCCGCGAGAAAGCTCGTCTCGCAGCGGCCTCCGCCTGGGCGCGGCTGGTGATGTTGCTGTTTATCGTGTCTGCGTGTGTGGCTGCGATTGTGATGGCCCGGCGTTCCGTGCATCCGCCCGCCCTCAAGTCGGTGTTTTGGCTGGCGGCAAGGCCCACGACGCCAAGTGTGTGGTGGCGTAGCCTGCGCTCGCCGCCTCCGCCCCCGCCGCCGCCGCCACAACCACCCACGCCACCGTCTTTATCTGTCGTCCTTGGCCGCGCCCAGGAAGCCGTCACCAAATCACTGGCTGCTGCGTCCACCATGCTGCGCCGCGTCGACGTGGTCCCGTCCACCACCCTTGCTGCCACCCTGCGCTCTGCCTCTGTCAAAGCACACTCCGCATTTAACTCCGCCTCTGCCCACGCACACTCCGCTTTCAGCTACACCTCTGCCCACGCACGCTCCGCTTCAATCTCGCTGTCTTCCTGCCCCATCACCCAGCGGCTCGCTGGCGCCACCATCGACGCGCTGCGTTCGGTCGACGGCGCGCACACATCTCTGTCGCGCCGGCTGGCTGTGCTGCGGCCGGCCGGCGCTCCCCCCGCTAGGCACTGGTTTGGGAATTGAATAGAGAGTTGTTTGTTTTTGAGTGCGTGCGAGAGCGGTCACAGAAAAACGTAGAAACGAGAAGAAAAACAAAGCACACCTTTCCCCTCAACCCATCACCCCACCAAACGCACCCCCTTCTCCAACCGCATCGCTTCCCACGCGGCCAGCATGCGTTTCAGTTCGTCGCCCTCACCCCTTGCCTGGGCCAGCGCTTTCTTGGTGGCGGTCAACTCGGCTTCCGCCGCGCAAGCGCGCCCCTCGACGCGCGCCAGGCACGCCTCCGCGTCCGCCAGCCGAGCCTGCGTGTCGGCCAGGGCGCGGCGCGCGTCGCCGATGCCTGCTGAGGATGCCGCACGGCGGGCCAGGGCGGCATCTGAGCGTGCCGCGTCCGCGTCGGCGCGCGCCGACGCGCACTCGACGCGCGCGCACTTTAGCTCCTGCTCCAGCGCGGTCTGCGCCCTGCGAGCGGCCGCGTGCACCGCGTTGAGTTGAGCCAGGGCGGTGGCGGCTTCGGAGCGGGCGTTGGCTGCGTCAGCGGCCACAGTGTCGGCACGCTCTGCCGCCGCGCGCGCGGTCGTCAAGTCGGCTGCGGTGGCGGCGAGCGCGGCGCGCAGGCGCGCTGTTTCGACGGTGGCCGCCTCCAGCGCGGCCGCGGCGGCCCTGGCTTCTTCGTCGCCTTCGCCATCAGTGGATGGACCCACCACGGCAGGCGGCTCAACAGCCGCCACGGCATCGCGCTTGACGGCGTCGAGTTCGGCAACCACGGCGTCGAGCGCGGCGCGCGTGGCGGCCGCGTCGTCAGCCGCCGCGTCGGCACGCTTGGCCGCGTCCGCGGCCTGGGCGCGAGCAGCGTCCCGGTCGACAACGGCAGCTGCAGCCTGCACACGGGCAGCTTCGGCGGCGGTGCGTGCTTGGTCGACGTCGGTGACGGCACGCGCGACGGCTTTTTCTGCCGCCGCGCGCGCGGCGGCCACCGTCTTCTCGCACTTAACCCGCGCCCCTGACACCGCCGCCACCGCGGCATCACGCTCCTTGGCAGCCGCTTCAGACCGGCCCACAGCACCGCCAGCCTCGCCCCGCGCCGCCCGCGCGTCCGCTTCAGCGGCCGCCGAGCGCTCGTCCGCGCGGCGCGCGGCGTCCTCGGCTTTGGCCGCTCTGCTGTCTGCCGCGGCCTTGGCGGCAGCTGCCGACGCGGCAGCCACCTCTGCCGTCGCGGCACGCGCATCCACCCGTCCCAGCTCGGTGCGGGCGGCGTCCAGGCGGTCGGTTGCTGCGATGGCACGGGATTCTGCGTCGGTCGCCCGTTTTTCGGCAGCCACCGCTGCCGCTGTCGCTAGCTCGGCTTTCGACTCGGCAGCCGCCACCGCAGCGCGCGCTTCCTCCGCAGCAGACGACACAGCCGACCTGCTCTCGCTATCCACTGCTTTGGCGGTGGCCCGGGCCCTGGCAGCGTCCCGCCGTGCCAGGTCGGCCGCCGCGTCGGCGCTGGCGGCCGCCGACCGCGCGGCCGCGCGGTCACGCCTCAACCTGTCCACCGCGGCGTCCGCTTTTTCAAGCGCAGACAGGGCAGCCTCCAGCGCTTTGGTGGTGGTCACCGCATCCGCGTCGGCGGCCGCGACGCGGATGGACAGGGCGCCGATGGCGGCGACCGCGGTGTCGGCCGCGGCCGTCACAAACGCGACGACTGACGACGACGCGTCGCCCTCCACACCGCCCTCCACGCCAGCCGCCTGCACCGCCGCCACCAGCTTGGCAGCAACGGATGAGGCCGCCCTGTCGACCACATCACACCGCGCAGTCGCCCGCTCTTCACGCCGCCGTGCCTCGCGCACCGCGTCGCGCGCGCGCGGCAACGCGTCGACCATCGACGTGATGGCGGCCTCGGTTGCGCCCGCGGCCGCGTCTAGGCGGGCCAAGGCCGCCGTGGCCAACGCCGACCCGTCATCCGAGGCGGCCACGCCTGCAGTGCACGCGGTCAGAAGGGCGTCCCCGCCGTCGGCCAGGACGGTGGCCAGGGATTCTGCATCGAGGGGGCCAACTGCAGCACCCACGCGAGCCAAAGCCCGCACCAACCCCGGCACCGCGGCCGCCGTGCCCTTGACGCGGGAGGTCACGGTGGCAGCATGCTCGGCGCGTGCGTCAGACTCAGCGGCACGCGCTTCAGCGGCCGCGACGCGGACTTCTAAGCAGCGCGCCTTATCGGTCGCCGCATCGGCCGCGTGGCGGGCGGCTTGTTCCGCTGCGCGAGCGCGGAAGGCGTCGGCCTCCGCGTCGTGGGCACGCAGCTTGGCTTCGTCGGCAGCTTGGCGGTCACGCAGAGCGTCATCCAGAGCGTCTGCAGCGTCTGCCGCCGCACTGGATGCCGCGGTCTCGGCCACACTGCGCGCAGCGCGTTCCGCCGCCAGGGCCGCCTCCAGCTCCCCCTTTTCGGCCTCCCAGTCACGGCCAGCGGTGGAAATGGAGGCCACCAGCCTGGCCACACGGTCGGCCACGGTGGCAGGAGGCTGGCGCATGGCGGAGGCGGGAGTGGACGCCGCGCTTGGGAGGGGTGTGGCAGGCAGCAGCGTCGGCGAAGGGCTGTCCTCCAGCGCCAGCACGCCGCAACCTGCTGCCCAGGCAGGGGCGGCAGCCACAGCGGCAGAGACACGAGCCAGAGCGTCCTCTGCGGCGGCGGCGCGTGCTCCAGCCGCGTCCGCGCGCGCGGTCGTGGACGCGAGTTGCGCGCGCACGCCGTCGACCGCGGCCGCGGCGTCTGCCGACACAGTCGCCAAGCGCGCCCTCAAATCGTTGGCTGCCGCCACCGCCGCTTCAGCACGCGCCCTGGCATCATCAGCATCCGCATGAGCAGCCGCGGCAGACGCTTCCGCTGCCGCCGCGCGCGACCGCGCGTCGCCGACCGCGTCGCGCGCAGCAGCGGCCGACGCGGCTGCCGTCTCAGCAGCGGCCTGCCGCTCACGCGCACGCTCAGTGTCAGCTGCTTGAGCGGCTGCCGCGGCTGACGCAGCCGCCTGCGCGAGCCTGGCTTTTTCGGCAGCGATTTCGCGGCGCGCCGCGTCCAGCGCAGCGGCCAAGCCCTTGGCTTCGGCGCGCGCAGCATCCCCTGCAGCCGCCCGGTCCAAAGCAACCGCCAGCTGATCCTTCAGGGATGCACACCGCTTAGTCTCTGCCGCCAGGGAGTCGTTGACGCGGGCCAGGGCGGCCTCCGCGGCCGACACAGAGGCCGCGAGCTCACGCTCGCGCGCCGTGATCGCAGCGGCCGCGGCCCTGTTGGCTGCTTCCCTGGCAGCAGCTTCCCGCACAACCGCATCTTGCTGCCCTTTCCTCCTGGCAGCATCCAGCTCGCCTGCGTGCGTGTCTAGCAGGGCGGCTGCAGCGGCTTCCGCCGCGCGCGACCGGTCGACCGCGTCGGCCGCCGCCGCCCTGGCAGCCGCCACCGCGGCCTCGGCTTCCGCGGTCACAGCCTCCAGCTCAGTCTCTGCCGCCGCCCGGGCGTCGACTGCAGCTGCCAGCCGGGCTTCGCTAGCGGCCAGCACGGCGCGTAGGCGTGCGGCATCACCACGCGCAGAACGCAGCTGGCGCGCGTGCGTGACGGGAGCCTCGCTGTCGGTGTCGGTGCCAGCAGCAGCATACGGGACTGGTGTGGCGGCAGGGGAGGGCGGGGGTGGTGGTTTGGGCGTGGTGGCGGCGAGCGCGGTGGCGCGCCGGATGTTGGAGTCGAGGACGGCGAGTTCCTGGGGGTGAGGGTGCGTGGGTGTTAGAGCCTTGTATGCGTGTGAGGTGTGCCGAGGGTGGCGCGCAAGCGGGCGTGGCGGGTGGCGCACGCCGCGCGCATCTTGCGTCCGCGCCTCCCCCCACGCTCTCGCTCTCGCGCTCTGCCCTCAACTGCCAGCCGCGCACAGAGCTGATACCAGACTCTAAAGCTCACAGCCACTGGCCGAGTCCGACGTGGCCGCGTTGAGCGAGACACACACCCACTCCGCAATCGGCGTCGCGCGCGCTCGAGCTCGCACGCCGCCGCCGACTTACCCGCCGCCCCGCGTCCAGCACGTCGCGCGCGGGCGTGTGCATGGGGGCGCTGCGCGCGTGTGTGAGTGTGTCGCACGAGGGAAGCACGCGAAAAGCACGCGCAGTTGTGAGAAAGACGCAGCGCGCGCGTTTGTTTTGTTTTGTTTTGTTTTTCCGGCGACAGGCCGTTCGCTTGCACGTTACTACCCGCACCCACATAAACCTCTTTTCACTTGGTCACCGCGCTCGCAGCACTGGCCGTCTTCCCACTCCCCGGCCGCCGCGCCTTGGACCGAAACAACGGCGACGTCAGCACGTCGGCCGCCGCAGTGCGCGCCGCCGGGTCGCGCGCCAGCAGGCCCGTGATGACGGCCGCCACGGGGGGCGCCAGCTTGACCAGGGCCGCGGGACGTGCTTCCCAGGGCAGGGGGCCGGCGTCGCCCAGGGCGGCGGCCGCAGCAGCCGCGTCGCCCGCGTTGGGCAGGAGCGGCGCGTCTGTGAAAATCCAGTAAGCCAGCGCGCCCAGGGCCCACGAGTCGGCGGCAGCGGTCGCAGGCACGGTGGCGGCACCCTTGGCGACTGCGGCCACGATTTCGGGGGCGGCGTAGCGTGGGTCCGGGGGAGGGGAGGCGGCACCACCGACCGGCGCCCAGGTCGCCAAACGACCGAGCTTCATCGCGTTGGCCCCGCTGAACCACAGCACAGCGTCAGGGCACAGGCCGCCATGCACCACACCCTTGGCATGCAGCCTAGCCACCGCTTTGGCAACCATGGCCAGCACGGCGCGACGCTGCACATCATCGGGCGTGCGCGACCGTTTGCGCGGCCAGTCGGCGAGGCTGTAGTCGCCGGCCTCTGACACGACGCAGGCAGGCAGGGTGGACGCGCCGGGGGCACCACCAGCCGCAAACGCGTCCAGCACGGCGGGCGTGGCTTCACCCGGGGGCAGCTTGGCAGCCAGGGCGCCTTCATGCCTGAATTCATCGGGGGAGGTGAAGAACTTGAGCACGACAGGCCGGCGCGGGGGCGCCACTTCGCGCGCCGCCACTTCCAACGTGCGTGGCCCCCGCC
Source organism: Choricystis sp. odSpoLacu1 (assembly GCA_958009055.1). NCBI lineage: Eukaryota > Viridiplantae > Chlorophyta > Trebouxiophyceae > Choricystis > Choricystis sp. odSpoLacu1. Next base: position 15,764 of record OY253658.1, read on the forward strand.
GCAGCACCGCGTCCGCCGCATAATTGCCCGCAAACGGGGTGCCGCGCAGGGCGAGGTCGGCGACGGCGTCTTCCACGTCGTCCAGTGGGTCGGCAGGGGCGCCTGTTGGACGCGGCGGGCGGGGAGGGGAAATGGTGGTAGCGGCCGACGCGCTGCCACCAGCAGCAGACAAACGCCCTGCCGCCCCGCTGGCCAGCCGCCGCAGCGACGTGACACCAGCAGCCGCGATGCTGGCCAGGTCTCTGCGGGCGCCGTCCGCCACGCCCTCCGTGCCCAGGGTGGGTGGCGGCTGGGGGGGCGCGCGCGGGCGACCGAGACCCGCAAACCCGCGGCGTGGAGGCGGCGACGGCGTGGCCTTCGTAAACCCCAGCTCGACTGATTCCATTCCCGGGGACACAGCCGATCCATCGGTCTGGGCGGAGGCGGCGGCCATCAGTTTAGGCGCGTGCGGCAGGGCAGAGGGAGGGGGGCGGCGGTGGGTGCGCAGCAGGATGGCGGTGACGATGACGCCCGCGATCAAGGCAGCGGTCACCAGGGCCCCGATCACGATGCCAGCGATGGCGCCACCAGACAGAGGAGTGTTGGACACAGTCTCAGCAGCAGCCCCCCTCCCTCTGCCAGGCGCACTTCCATTGGCCGTCGCCACGCTCGCGCGCTGCACCGAGGGCCACCCTTCCGCCCGCACCGCGTCCGCCAGGCGTTGGGCGCCATCGCCAGTGGCCAGTTTGTCCAGGGCGGCCCGCACGGCGGCGCCTTGGCCAGGAGCAGGCGCAACAGAGAGGGCCAGTTTTTGGGACCAAGGCGCGGAAGCATCAGCTGCTTGGCGCAGGCGGCGGCGCCCGCCGCTGCCACCACTCGCGCCCACAGTCACTTGATCCGCTTCCACGCCCGTCAGCTTTGCGACAGCGCGCTTGACGGCGTCCTGGTGTTGTTGAGAGAGTGCAGAGTCACCCCCCGCGCCACCGCCCACCTCCACCCCCACTGCCAACGGAGGCGGCGGCGTGGCAGGTGGGGGCGGCGGCGGGGGCGCTGGCGTGGCTTTGGGCGTTTTGACGGGCACAGGTCCGTTGCCAGGCACGGGCAGCTTGGGGAACTCGACGACGGAGGAGGCAGGCGCGGGAGCGGGCAGGGGCTCAGGGTCGGGCACCGCCACCCTGTCCCACGCCAGCCCGTACTTGACAAACCGGGCGTCCGTCACGTCGTACAGCCCCCGCGCCCGCAGCTGGCCTGCCAGCTCCGAGTTGTCGGACGCGGTCTGCATGCGGGCGAGGGCGGGGGTCAGAGCGTTCATGGGGACGTCAAACGTGACTGCAGCGGTCTGGCGGTCGGTAGGAGCCTCCGGAGTGCCGACCGGGGTGGCAGAGCCTGCCGATTCGACGCGACGGATGTTGATGGAGGCTGGGAGGAGGGAAAGGGTGGGGAGGGTTGGCCGAGCCCCGGCCTTTATCTTTCCTGCTCGTTTCCCTCACCCTCAACTCCTCAACTCACCTTCCGACCCCACCGTCGCTTCCACCGCCTTCCGCACCGCGTCCCGAGTGCCTCCATTGAACGGCCCTATGCGGGGCGCGTCAAACGTCAGCGTCGTGGTGACCGTGGCCAGCGCGTCCTTGTCCCTCCAGTCGGCGGGCACGGCGGGCCCCACCATGACGCGCTTGGTGGCGGAGGGTGTGGGCTGGGGAGCAGGCGCAGGGGCGGGTGCCGCAGGTTTGGGGGTGGCGGTAGGCGGCGGCGGAGGCGCCGCCACTTTGGGCGTTGCCGGCGGCAGTGGCGCCGCCCCCGCCGCGGGCTTGACATTTCCTCCCACCGGCGCCGCCACAGCCTGCTGCATGGGCGGCACATCCGTCACCACGTCGGCCGCTTTCAGCAGGTCGGCGCCCCCGTCGGCGACCGCCTGCAGTGCGGCCGAGATGTCGTCCGCGGCGGCCTGCTGTTGAGCGGCGGCCGCGGCGGCGGCGGCGTCATCGGTGGGGATGGCGCCGCGGAGCACGTCCCGCCGGTTGGGGGGAGGGGCCTGGGGAGTGTGGGTGGAGGGAAAGTGAGAGGAAGGGGGGTCCCACGTGCGCGCCTCCACCTTTTTTATTTTCCACCACTCACCTTGACCGCCGCCGCAGCCAGCAGCATCAGCAGGGCACAGCATGCACTGCGACGTCCGAGCATTGAGGATTAGACGGCTGAGGAAGTGTGGGAGGAAGGCGCGCGGCGTCAGTGTCTCAATGGCGGCGCGATGGGAAAAAAAAACCTGACCACACCGCCTTCAACCACAGACTCTGTGCCGGGCGATGCACGCTGGCTCCTGTGACGCGTCAAGGGAGGCGCGCCATCGAGTGGAACCCGCCAAGACGTCCCAGTGCGTGCGCGCAATGTGGGCCACACTGCGCGCGCGCCCATGTGTGCGCCGCCGCTGCTTCGGCGCGTGCCGGCCCTCGCACCGCCCACAGCAAGCAACTCACATGCACGCGTGCACAAGGGAAGGGAAAAAGGGGACCAAGGGCCGCCCTCGCTCAAGTTGACAGAGCACAGCAACAAAAGACGTCTGCGGCGCGCGCTCACTCCACTGGCGCCCCAGCCCTCGCCAACAACGCCGCCCCCACCGCCGCCTCCCCACACTCGGCGGCCACCACCTTGGCCGGTGCCAGCCGGGCGCTGCGTAAAGCCGTCCACACAGCATTGCGGCTGCCTCCACCCGCGGTGTGGATGGTGGTGGGGGCGGGGGCACCCAACTCGACCAACCTTTCATACCCGGCCGCCTCGACGCGCGCAACGCCATCGAGAATGCATTTTAGGTAGGCGGCATCATCCTCAGGGCGGGGCGTCAACACAGGCTGCTTGTCTGGATCCACCACGGGGAACCGTTCGCCCCGTGTGTTGGGGCGGAGAGGGTAGAATGCGTGTGGCGCGGGTGTCGTGCCGTCGATCCTTTGCGACAGCGTTTCGAGGTCGTCATCGGTAGATCCGACGTCGCGCAGCACAGCGCACCCGACGTTGCTCGCCCCTCCCACCAGCCAGCTGCCACTCAGCCGGTGGCTGTACACTCCAGATGCGCCGTCATCGACCCGTGTGAGGGACGCCAGTTTCAAAGCGAGGGTGGAGCCGAGGGACGTGACGGCGGTGCCTGGAGCGGGAGACGCGCCGACGGCCGCCACAAACGCGGCCACCGAGTCGGTTGTTCCGCCTGCGAGGGAGCAGCCGGAAGGCAGGGGGGCTCCCTCTGCCGCGACGATGCCTGTGGCAGCGCCTGGCGCGACCACGGTCTTTGGCAGCATGCGGCAAGCAGGGTGAGTCGACCACCACTGTTCGTAAGCTTGGGCTTCAGGATCCCACCCCGCCTTCAACGCGTTGTTGTCGTCGCTCACGCCCAGGCGGGAAGTAAGGCAGGCGCCTGCACTCCCCCCCAACACTGCAGTCGCATAATCAGCCGCCGACACGACGCGCGCGGTCGGGGGCAAGGTGTTTGACGCCGCCAACCAGTAATCCAACGTTTTGCACAGCGCGGCGGTCGGCACGGCAGCCGGGTGCTTGCCTCCCGCCAACTGGCTGGCAACCTTCACAGCCTCCTCACTGGCCACATCATTGTACAGGCGGGCGGGGACCAGCACGTTGCCTGTGGCGCTGTCGATTAACAACACACTGGCGCTCGTACCAGCGACTGAGACCGCGGCCACACGCCCCACCGCCTCTGCTGGCAGCGCCGCCACCAGGGCCAGGGCGGCATCCCGCCAAGCGGTCGCCCAGTCGGACGAGGTGTAGGAGACGCGGGCGTCGGCGACGAGGTGGCCAGTGGCTGTGGGAGGAGGGGAGGGTGAGAAAAAAATTGCCAACGTGGGCTTGAGACTCAAACAAAACGAGCAGCCCCTGCCCGATCAACACACTCCAGTTTAAAGGGCTCAACAAGCACCACACATCCACCGCATCAGGTTGGATCGCGGGCGCGTGTGCTGGTCTGCCCACCCTCCAACAACAAAACACCAACTCACCGTCCACCACCGCGCCACGCCCGCCCGACGTGCCCAAGTCTAAGCCCAGGTACAGGCTGGAGGATGCAGTGGATGCGGCCCGTGGTGAGGCGCGGGGCGGGGGGGGCCCCGCGGAGTGGAGGGGGCGTGCCGAGCGTCGACGCATTCGGTCGGCTGTGGGAAAAAGTGGTCGGGGGGGCGGGCGGGGGGCGGTCGGAGTTTTTTTTTTTTTTCGAGCAAAAAAAAATGCAGCGCCGACGCTTCGCCGCAAGAAAAGGACGCTGTGGCGAGGGGGAGGAGGTGGTGAGTCGGGGGTACTGGTTTGGTGGCGGCCTGCGAAAGTTACGAGGCGGGAGAGGGGCCTGGGGACGCGGCCAAAAAGTGCGGGTGAGTCAGGCTGAGAGTGGGGGGAGGGTGGCGTGGCACCTGGTTGTGGCTCCGAGTGCGCGACTCCGCCGGCCGGCTCGCACGCGAAAAGCGCTGCCGCTCTTGCCATCCTCACTCCTCCCCCTTTTTTTCTCTCTCCCCGGGCATCGTCGCCCCCCTCTGCCGGCACGTCAAAGCCCACACAGGTAAGTAGAACGCACCGCGTTGGGGAGGGGGCGGCCGTAGGGGGGAAACATTGGGCGGGCGGCGGGGACCGACTGGTTGTCGGCAAGCCTCCCCCTGCCAGCCGCCTGCCCGGATTATTGTGGCCCGCCCCGCCCGCCCCCTCTTCCCACGCCTCAAGGTCATCAATGAGCTCGCGCCAGGTGTTGGAGGGGCGAACTGGTGGCGCTTCGCCCTTCCGAGTCTGCGGGGGACGGCCGAACTGGCGTTCTACTTACGCGGCGCTCTGGCGGGCGGGGCAGCAAAAACGTGCGCCTCTGCCGCGCCCCGCCACCGCCACCGCGTGGTGAATTTGCTGCACTGTAGTATGCAACTGCTTGAGTTCTCAAGCAGGGAGCAATTCGGGAGCCGGGGACGCCAGGGCCTGGGGGCGGCGACCCCCCTCCGCAAATGCCCGGCGTTGGCATGCGACGACCGTGGGGGAAAAGGGGACCCTTTTCCCCCAACGCCTCACCGCTCCGCCGCCTACCCCCCCCCTCACCCTTCCCCCCTTTCCAACCCCTATTTGCACACACACAGCGCTTCGCCACACTCTGAGCTGGAGGACCGCCGCAAACACTCCCGCATCCGACACCCGAAAACGGCTGCCACCATGCGTCACGCGACTTCGCCCGACGCGTCGTCGCCGCCGTCTGCCGCGCCGCCGACCCCGGCCGCCCTCCTCCCCACCCGCCCCGCCCGCGGCGCCCCCCCCCCCGCCCGCGTCTCCAGCGGCCGCGTCACCCGCCCCCCCGCCCGCCTGGTGGACCCGTCGCCCGCGGTGGCGGCCGCCACCGCGCGCCGCCCGAAAGCGCCCGTGCGCGGCCGCGCGGCTGCTGTCACCGCCGCCGCGCCCCCGCCCCGCCGCGGGCGCCCCGCTGGGTCTGCCACGGCTGCTGCGGTGAAGGCCGCTGCTGCTGCGCCTGTGGCGGCGGCGGCGCCGCCCGCGACGCCTGAACAGGTGGCGCTGCTGCCCGCCGCGGCCGCCCAGACCCTCCACACCCCCTCCCCCACCACCGGCCACCACCACCGCCCCCCCGCCAACGCGCCCTCCGGCAACAACCTGTACCGCGGCGTGCGGCGCCGCCCGTGGGGCAAGTGGGCTGCTGAAATTCGCGACCCGAGGCTCGGCGCGCGCGTGTGGTTAGGGACCTTCGACTCGCCGGAAGAAGCGGCGAAAGTGTACGACGCTGCCGCCCGTGCCGTGCGCGGCACCTCCGCCGTGTGCAACTTTCCCGATGAGTTCTCGGTGCCGTGTCCCGACCTGACCCAGCTGGCGTCGGGCAAGCGGAAAGGGGTGCCGCGCGCGGACAAGCCAGAGAAGAAGGAGGGGGCGGTGAAACCGGCGAAAAAGGCCAAAAAGGCGGAGAAAGCGGCTGCTGCTGCTGCCGCTGCTGCTGCCGCTGGTGCCACCACGTTCCCCTCCTCCAAGCAGGCGCCCGTCCTCCTGGTCACCCACATTTCGGGCCGCCCCGCCGCGGAGCGCGCGGCCGAAGAACTCGAAGACCTCGACTCTGCCGCCGAATCCTTCCTGTCCGAGTGGGGGGGCGACGTCGCCACCCCTAAGGCGGGTGGTGGTGTTGGTGCTGGCGCCCCCGCGTCCCCTGCCCACACGGGGTCGCGCGGGTCGCTCTCGCACGCGTCCACCGGCACCGCGGGCGGCGTCGGCGGCGACGACGACGCCGCGCACGCCGACGCGGCGGACGACGCCCTGCTGCAGGCCACGTTTGGCGGGGATGCGGTGGCTGCTGCCGCCGCGGCTGCTGAGCCCATTGTCGAGCTGCCCTCCTGGGCTGCCGCCGCGGTCGAAGAAGCGTGCGACCCCCCCGCCCTGCCCGCGGGTGGCGACGACGACGCCCTGCTGTGGGCGGGCTTGTGCGCGTCCGACGCGGGGCTCGCATTTTGATGAGAAAGGCAACGCCCCTTTCTTTTTTCCTCTGCGCCCGTGGCCACGGGGCGTTGTTTGCGCACGCCCCAAACACACACCACCACCCCTGCACCCCACCCCCAACGACCTGCCCCCCCCCTCCTTTTTGCGCGTGGAGCTGCGCCCCTTGACCCCCCCCCCACCACCACCACCACCCCTCTTTTCCACCGCCCCCCGCGTCCAGGCTCTGCACACGCGCCCGCCCTGTCCGCACGATCTAGCCTGTTTTTGTATGTGTTTTCATTTACGTGCGCGCCTTGCTCGCGCACACTCTGTTCCGAATAGGCTTGCGGGCGCCTCTGGACGCGGTGGGCGGAGGAAAACTCGCCTTCCGCACCCACCACCACCCCCCCCTCACGCGCTCCACGCGTTTTTAACCCTTCCTTCTCACTGCCCTGTTTTCACGTCACCCTACCCCTCTAAAGCCCGGCCCCGGTGGGTCCGCCCCCCTCCTGCGCGCGTGCACCGTGAATTTTCGTTGCGCACAGGGGGCGGTGGCGGCCTCCTGCCGCGCGCTCCCTTAACGACCCGCCGTTTCTTTTGTTTTTCGTTGTTGCACCCCCTACCCCCCGTACGCGTTACCCCCACCCCCCCTTTCTGCGCACCCCCATGGCCACGGCGCGCCCCCTCCCAGCACAACACCTGCGTTTTGGTTTTTGTTTTTCGAGAGTTGATGTTGCATCATTTTCGCAACCCCTGTGTGTCCACCCCCCCCACCCCCCCCCTTCCTTGCTTGTCCCCCTCTTCGACACACGAAGCCACCCCCCCCCGGCCGCTCACACCGACACCACCCGAAGATCCAATGAGACGGTCTGGACCCCCCCCCCCCTTCCCCCCCCCCCCCCACCTGAGTTTCTTCGCGTCACGCAAACATATTTTTTATGCTTCCCCCGAAACCATGCCCCTTTTCCCCTTCCGATCCCCCCTCGGTCGCTGCTCGACAACGCGGCTGAGCTTTTTACAACCACACACCCTTCCCCCGTTTCGAAAGATTATCCCTCCAGCGAGATTTCTTTGACACCCCCCCCCCCCCCCGCCGTTTTGGGACGACTTTGCGTTGAGTTTTGCGCGTGTGTTGTGTGTGCAGGGCAGACGCGGTATGCGCGTGTGGGAGCGGGGGGATGCCACACCCCTCGCCCCTCTGCCGCCACCGCGTGTGCCTGCCACGCCTTTCTTTATCTTTGACCGGACGAAGCCCTGCTCTCTCTTTGACTTCTTTTTTTCTTTTCGTGCGCTCTTTCTGGGAGACACGTTTGCGCCGCGCGCGCGCCCACCACGGCCCGCGCGCGCGCCCACCCTCCCACCAGGGGCCACGCAAAGAAAAAAACGACCCCCTTCGTTTTCCCTTTTTGTTTTGGTCGTTTGCCCTCCCTCCTTTTTCTTTTTTCGGGGTGCCTGGGAACCCTGCGTGCCGCGCGGCAAACCACGCCGCCAAGCATCGCTCCCCACCTCTCTTCCTTTTACGAAACCAAACAACACACCGAATCCCCGACGCACAACACCCCCCCCCCCCCTCTTACCCCCGCCAAACACAATTCATTTGCCTCCCCCTTCCCCCCTTCCGCTTTGTCTCGGCGTTCTTGTAGCAGACAAAAAACGAGTGGCGTGTGTGTCCCCCTTGAAACAAAAGGATGGAGTGGCGTGCAGAGTGTTTTCACGTTTCCTATGTTTCTCTCCACACACCACCATCACTCAAAAAACTCGCTGTGCAGCGCGCGCACTGCATCCTCCCCCCGCCCCGCCCCCACCACCAGCGAGATGTTGGTCTTGGACGCACCCTGGGACATCATGAGGACGGGCACAGCCTGCGCCCCGAGAGCGCGAAACGCGCGCTCGAGGATGGGGGCCGACCGCGACACGTCGCACACAAGGGAGACGCAGGCCACCCCCATCGTGGCGCGCACACTGGCCACCGCGGACAGGGCAGTCAGGAGGCTTTGCAGTTCTTCCTCGACCAAGTCGCGATCCCACATGCGGGCGGGGTCCAGGGTGAGGGAGACGGAGACTTCGGACGTGGCGACGACGTCGACCGAGACGCCGCACGAGCGGAAGACATCAAACAAGGACGCCAAAAAGCCGACCTGCCCAGGCGCACGCACCGACACAGCGTCGATCATGGTGACGCCATCCTTCAGCACGACAGACGTGACGAGTGGGGTGGCGTCAGCGGGGCGGGACGCGGTGATGAGGGTCCCCGGCGCCGCTCTGTTGTACGAGTTTTTGACGCGCACGCCCAGCGCCCTGTCGTCAAAGCCATCCCCTCCATTGCCTCCCAACGCGGGCTGCATGGCCAGCGGGTGCAGGACGGCCGCCCCAAAGAAGGCGAGCTCGGTGGCTTCATCGTAGGTCAGCGCGGGGACGGGGGACGCGGAGGGCGCGATGCGGGGGTCGCCCGTCAACACGCCGTCCACGTCTTTCCACACCGTCACCTCCTCCACGCCCAGGGCTGCCCCCACCAGGGTGGCGGTCAGGTCGGACCCACCCCGGCCCAGGGTGGTGATGGCACCCGTGCGGGCGCCACGGCCGAGGAAGCCGGTCAAAATGTTGAGCGCGGGTGGGGAGGATGAGGCAGCAGCCCCCCCACCACCCATCAACGACGCTTTCAGCGCGGGCAGGCTGGCCACATAGTCCACGTCTGCCGCCCCAAAATCGTCGCTCGTCGTCAGGCCCGCGTCAAACGCGTCCACAGCGCGCGCGGCCACGCCTTCAGCCCTCAAAAATGCGGCAAACAAGCGAGTCGACAGCCGCTCCCCAAACGACACCAGGGAGTCGCGCGCGCGGGGCGTCAACTCTTGCACAATGGACACGCCCACCAGCAGTTGGGTCAGTTGGGCCAGCAGGGCGTCCACGTCGTCTTTGGTGGCGGTGTCGATGTTGAGGGCAGCCCCTGTAGCCCGGTGCAGCCCCGCGATCTCGGCCAGGGGGGGGAGGGAGGGCACGGCGGAAGGGGGGGGTGGTGAGGGCGGCGTCGCCTGCGGCTAAGAGCAGGTTGGTGGTCTGGCCGGGTGTGGGTCGGAGGGAGAGAGGGAGGGTGAGTTGGTGTGGAGGGTCGAAGAAAACACACACTCCATTGCCGCCTACCCACCTTTCCGCCCACACCACATCCACTCCCTCACCTTGCCCATGGCAGACAGAACCACAACCGGCAGTTCATCCCCAAACGAGCACACGATGTCAGCGACCTCCCGCATGCGGTCGGCCGACGCGACGGACGACCCCCCAAACTTGAACACAGCGGTCGGCGAGGTGCGGGAGGTGCCGGGAGGTGTGAGAGCAGCGACCGGGGCGCAGTGCGTGGCGCGTGCAGGGCGGCGGAGGGGGGCGCGAGCGCGCGATGCGACCATCGCACGCCGCGGCGCGGCGGCGGTGGGGCGCATGGAGGGGCGGTTTGTAAAAAAGCGGGGTGGCGGAGCAAGGCTGGCACGTCACACACAAAAGGGGTGCGCCGTGTGAGCGACTCCCTTGCTGGCGTGGGCAGTGGAGAGGCGGAGGGGAGCTGGCTGTCGTCGAAACAGCGTTTGCGTTTTGTTTTTGCGTCTGCGCCGGCTCGCTGTTTTTTCTTCTTCTCCCACTACGTTTGGGCTTCTCTACCGTGTGCGCCGGCATTCGCGTCGCCTCAACGTCTCTGTACCCTCCTCCTCGACACACACGGGTGACAGACTGCGCCCCCGCCTCCCAACGCACACACACACCGAGAGCACTCCCCTCCCGATCGGGCAGAGAGCACTCCCTCCTCCCTCCTCTCCAATTCGTGCCCTCTTCCCCGCCGCCCGCGCCGTGCGCAGGGTGACCTGCATGCGCGCGGTCGACGGCGCCGGCCGGGGCGGCGCCCCTTCGCCGCCACCGCCCCACACGCTGCGCTCGCGCGTCGCGTGCTGGTTTTACGCCGCGCGTGGCCGGTGCAGCTTTGGCGCCGCGTGCCGCTACTCGCACGACGTCAGTGCCCGGGCGGGGGCGGCGGTGCCGGGCACGGCGGGGCGCGAGTGGGTGAGAGCGAGCGTCGCGCCACCCGCGCCCGAAACAACAGCCCTCTCCTTCCGCGTCCTCTCCTACAACACGCTGGCCGACGTCCTCGCCTTCAAGCACGCTCCTGAGCTGTACCGCGCGGTGCCTCCGGGCGTGCTGCCCTGGCGAGCCCGGGTGGCGGGGCTGCGTGCTGAACTGGCCCACCACAGCGCTGACATCGTGTGCCTGCAAGAGATCGACCGCGCCGCAGACGTGGCCGGCTTCCTGCGGGCAGCGGGGTATGACACCGCCTACGCCCCCCGCACGGGGGGGCGGGCGGACGGCTGCCTGACCGCGTGGAGGCGCGGCCGGTTTGTGTTGGCGGGGCCGCCCCAGACGCTGGCCATGGCGGATCATGGGCTCAAAGACAATGTGGCGTTGGTGGTAGGGTTGAAGCCGGTGGGTCCATCGGCTAGCGAGGGCGCCCCCACCCTGGTCGTGGCCAACACGCACCTCCTGTTCAACCCCAAACGCGGCGACGTCAAGCTGGGCCAAGCCCGCACCCTGCTGCACGCCATGCACGCTGCCGCGACCGACTGGCGTGCGACTCACGCCCTGCTTATGGGCGACTTCAATGCGACGCCCGGATCGGCGGTGTACGAGTTTGTGGCGAGGGGGGCGCTCGCGCTGGGAGACCACGACCGGCGCGCGCTGTCGGGGCAGCTGGTTGGGTCGGGGGCGGTGGCAGCCGCTGTGGCAGCAGCGACCGCGCCACCAGCTCCTGCTTCTGGCGCTCAAGCCACCCGCGGTGAAGACGTGGACACGGATGACGAGTTTGCGGGCGGGTCGCCGACCGCCCACCCCCCTCCCCCTCCATCACCGCCGCCCGCCTACTACGACCCGATGCTGCTGGACTCCTCCAGATCGCGCGGATCATCATCCACCACCACCAGCAACAACAACTCGTGGACGCTGGACCAGCTGCACGCGGCGGCGGGGGCGCCCGCTGCGCCGCCGCCGTCGGCGCGCGTGGCGGGCGCGCCGATCGCGGCTGGGTGGGTCGCGTCGCACCCCCTGCGCCTGGCGTCTGCGTATGCAGCGACCGCAGGCGTGGAGCCACCCTTCACGTCGGCCCACTCCCGCTTCATTGGCACGGTGGACTATGTGTGGTTCACGCCAGAGGGAGTGGTGGGTGGTGGTGGTGCCGCCACCACCACCGCGCGCCTCCACCCGACCCGCGTCCTGGCCCCTCCACCACTGGCCTCGCTGCCGGGGGGGCTGCCCTCGCCGGACTACCCCAGTGATCATGTGAGCGTGATTGTCGACTTCTGTGTGGGGACACCGGGGCCGTTTTGATCGGAGCCGCTCCTGCTTTTTTTTGTTTTTCGGCCAAACGACATGTCAAAACACCCCCCTCCCCTCTTTTTCTTGTTACACTCAAACCGCACTCAAAGTCGGTCCGACTTTGTTTCCATCATGGCCGCCCCCACACCCCCTCCCCTCTCTCTCTCTCACTCACGGGGTAGAGGCCTGGCGCTCGCGGCGGTGCCTCCCCATCCCAGACTCTAGCCAAATCACCAGTGTCGAGGCTTCTCCAAAATCGGGAGCAGGTCAGTGAGAAAAGGAAACAGGCGTCCCTCCGTCGCCACCACCCCCTCGTCCTCTAGCACTTTGATGGCATTGGCCAAGCGCCGCCCTGCTTTCGTGGGGGTGCGGGGACCAAAGTTCCACGTGACGCGTGTCGGTGTGGGGAGTGATTTGGGTTGGAAAATCAGTCATTTTTATTTATTTATTTATTTATTTATTTTTTCTGTCTGCCCCCACCGGCTTTGCTTCTTTGACCCCTTGCTCTCCGATTTTGTTTTTTGTTTCTCCTCTTACGCTCTCCGTGTTCCTTGCCTTTTTTTGCAAAGCAAAGTAAAAAAACTCCGAGGACAAGCAACCCCCCCAACCTGCCTCCTCCCTCTCATCCACCCAACACCCACCCACCCTTCTCCTCCCTCCTTGCTCTCTCACACCGTCTGCTTGGGCAGCCGCACCGTCAGCCGCCCCGTCAGCGACAGCACGGCCGTCGTGCCAGGCACATCCACCGGCCCCGGCAGGCTGAGGGGCAGGTGCAGGTGCGGCAGCGCGGGGAACGGGTCGCCGTGCTGGCGCGGCGCGCCAATAATGGTCACCATCCCCGGCTCCGCGTTGCAGGAAACCGTGATGTCTTGGAACGCATACCCGGGCGCCCACACGCACAGGTAGTAGGCGGTGCCGTTGTCGATCTCGTGCAGCGCGTACAGGGAGGCGGGGTCCACGTGCAGCACGCGGCCGCCGGGCAGGGGGGTGGCGGTGCCGGGCACGGGTTCGTCGGCGGGAGCGACGGCAACGGCGGCAGCGGCTGCGGCGGCTGGAGCAGGGGCGGGGGCGGGGGGCGGCTGCGCGTCGCGCGCGCCGCGCGCGGGCGCCTTGGCCTTGGCCCTGGCCTTCTTCTTGGTCGGCGACAGCGCAGCAGCCGCGGCCGCCTGCGCCACCGGCGGCGGCGCCGGTGGTGGGACAGGGGAGGCGCGCGGGGGCGCGGTCGCCGCGTCGCCGCCCACGGCCGCCGCCGCGGCTTCAGCTTCCGCCGCCAGCACGCGTTCGTCCACGTCATCCTCCGCCACGTCGCCACCCGCCAGCATCCACTCGTGGCCCAGGCCGTCCCGGGTGAGGGGCACCATCAGCCCCGTGACGTCCATGCGGGACAGAATGTTGCCGCCCGCCTCCCCCGCGCCAACGCTCACGGCGGTCGCCGCGCGCCACACGCGCTGCCCCTCCTGCAGCACGAGCAGGGCGTCGCCCGCGCCCACGGTGACGGTGGGGCCTGGGTGGCGGTGGGTGGCGGGCGCGGTGGTGGTTGACGCGCGCGGCGGCGGAGCGCGGCGTGCCGGGTGGTGCGGCGGCGACGGCGCGCGCGGCGCGCCCGCAACGCGGCGACCGCCCCCCGCCACAGCGCGGCCGCCGCCTCCCGCCGTCTTCATGGCGGGCAGGGGGCGCCCCGCCTGGTACGCGGTCTCCAGTGGGGCCACCTGGCGGCGCAGCTTGGCGGTGTGGTGGGTGGAGGGACAGGTGCCGACCAGCTGCACGAAGCGGTCGGGCAGTGACAACCAGGGCCAGTCCTCAAGGTCGGCGGCGACGTCGTCGTCGATGTCGGTGCCGGCTTCATCGCTGGACGGCGGCGGGGTGCTGGACGGCGTTGGCGGGATGGCGGCTTCGGCGGCGGCAGGCTCGGCAGCCTCCTCGTCGGCCGGCGACGGCGGCGGCGCGTGCGGCGCAGCAGGGGCAGTTGCGCCAGCAGCTCCGCCCTCCTCCACGGGCGCGGTCGCGCCGCGGCTAGGGCCCTGTTCCTCCACCACCTGCCCACCACCACTCTGAGCCCGCACCCGCTTGCGCCCCTTGGACGACGACGGCGGCGGCGACTGCAGCGCCGCGCGCGGGGGCGGCGTGGGCGCGGCAGGTGCGGGCACAGACCGGCCGCGCGACCCCGCGCGGTCCACGCTCTGCGACCGCGTGACGCACGGCTCAGCGGCCGGCTGGCCAGAGGCCGTGGGTTTGGGGGTGGGGGACGGGGCGCGGGGTGCGGGGGACGGGGAAGCGACGCGCTGCGGTGGGTGGGCAGGCGGGCTGACCGCGCGAGCCGCCGAGCAGCGGCGCGGGGGCGCGCGCGCCGCCCCGCCCGCGGCTTTGGAGGGCTGGCGTTTGGAGGGAGCACGCCCGCGCGCCCGCTTGGGGGGGGGAGAGGCGTCGGACTCCTCCTCGGACGAGGGGGAGGAGGGGGGTGGCGACGACGACGAGGGGGCGGGCGGGGCGGGCGCACGCGCGCCGCGCGACGGGCGCTGCGGCGGCGGCGCCGTCCCACCCTTCTTGGCCACAGCCCATTTCTTGACTCCAGGCACGGCTTGCGCACGCGTGGTGCGGGCGGCAGGCTTGGCGGGGGGCTCGGCGCGGGCGGTGGGGGCGGGGGGGTGCGTGCGGCTCGGGGGTGGGGGCGGCGGCTCGGCGGTGAGGGCGACCGCGGCGGCGGCCGAGCGGGAGGCGGCGCCAGAGCGTTCAGATCGCGTGTCGCGGGTGGGCGGGGGTTTGATGGGGCGGGACATGGTGGTTTTGTGTGGTGGGGAGGTGGGGGGAGAGGGAAAAAAAGGAGTGATTTTGTGCGGCAGGACGAACGTTAAAACCCAACTACCCACCGATTGCTTTTCAATGCGGCCTCACGCCGCATTCCTTTGCCCAGCCCGCGCTCTCTGCTCCCACCACATCACACGAGCCGCGCCTGACACCTCGCGTGCACCTTCTCCCCTCGCTCCCCGCTCCCTTCTGCGCACCCGACCCATGGCGTCTGCGACTCCCTCCTCCCCCACCGTCGTGCCCAACAAGTGGATGCAGCATGTGATCTTCATCGAGTGCGGGTTTGGGTGCGACGGCCACGGCCAGGACTCGACCAAGGCGGCAACCCTCGCGTGCCGCAACGCTATTGAATTCAACAGCTTCCCCAGCGCGCGTGCGCTGATCCCGGGAGGCTACGAAAACATGCGCCTGCACGTCAAGGTGGGTGTGCCGCGCCCCGAGACCGTGGATGTGAAGGCGCTGGCTTCGGTATTCCCCTACGGACGTGTGCTGCCCGAAATCGTCGACGGCGGCCTGTCA
This sequence comes from Choricystis sp. odSpoLacu1, assembly GCA_958009055.1. Classification (NCBI taxonomy): domain Eukaryota; kingdom Viridiplantae; phylum Chlorophyta; class Trebouxiophyceae; genus Choricystis; species Choricystis sp. odSpoLacu1. The sequence continues at coordinate 30,845 of OY253658.1, forward strand.
GTGGGATCGGGAGTCTCCATCCCCGCCCTGGGCGACGACGCGGGCGCCGATATGACCATTGCCGTGGCCGCGGTGACGGTGGGGTATGGCGAGCCAGAGACGGGGTAGGTGTGTAAAATGCTTTTTTGTGTCTGTTTTTTTGCAAAAGTGTTTCTCCCTCTCTTCTCTCATCCCACCCCCCAAAATCTAAGCACTCTTGGCACTCTCCGGCACGGGGGGCGGGCACGCGCCACACGCCTTGCGGCACGACACCAGCATGTAGCCGGGGTTCTTCTTGCACTCGCCCGCGTCTGCCCACGCGCCGCAGTGCTCCGACGCGTCGGCGCACCCTTCGACCGCGCCCACTCCTTCCCCCTCCGTCTGGTAAAAGTTGGTGACGTGGATCCACTTGGTGGCGGACCACTTGTCGCCGGCGAGCACGGGGCAGGAGCCGTGCAGGGAGGCGTAGTCGCGCTCGCCTTTGGGGCTGGGGGTGTGGAAAGAGGGGTGGTGTCAGTTTTGTTTTGCGCGGCGCCACTCAACACACCCACACACACACACACACTGCCCACACACTCACTTCAAAGAAAAGAACAGCAGCGCATCCCCTTTGACCGGCTTGAACGCCATGCCCTCGTGCGCGCACTCGCTGTATTCGGGCCCCACCGCGCGCGGCAGCCCACGCGGGAACACTGTCTCCCCCCCCTTCTCCGGGGTGGACAGGTACATGAGCACGGTGGCTGAGGGGTGTGGGTTGAAAGGTGAACGTTGGTGCGTGTTTTGGGTGTGCGCAAAGCCGCCAACCACACACACACACATACACACAAAAAAAACACTTACCCACGCGCTGCCCCCCGTTCTCGGCTTTCGTGTTAAAATCGTCGTGAAAAAAGTCGTGGTGGGGCTCATACTTTTGTCCGTCCACGTAGCGCAGAATCTGCAGGCCCTCCCCGTTGGCGACGGGCAGGTTGGTGACGAGCGCGATGCGTTTCTCAAGGGCATAAATGACGGGGTCTTCCCCCAACTCGAAAAACGTGCCAGTCGAGGTTCGAACCTTAGAAGGCATGGACTGCCCCGAGTCATTGTCCACCACGGTGGACACCTCCATGCGGGGCTTGGCCTTGGCGATCAAGTGGTCGCACTCGGCGTCGGACAGGAACCCGCGCAGCGCAAACGCGCGCGGCGTCCAGGACACGGGCTCGACCCGCCCCCGCCACGCTTCCACGCCGTCGGCGCCGTAGCCGACGGTGGCGTAGCGGCCGTCGGCGGGGGGACCGATGGTGGCGGCGCCGCCCGCGGGGTCAGGGATGGCGGCGCGGGTGGTGGTGGTGGCGAGAGCCAGCAGGAGCAGGGCAGTGGAGGGGCGCATGTCGGTTGGGAGCAACGTGTGTGTGTGTGTGTGTGTGGGAGAGAGAGAGAGAGGCCGCGGGTGAGCACGCAGAGGCGCGCGACCGGGATGGAAGCGCGACAACGCAACACAGGGCGCGTCGCGATGGTGTGCCGAAAGTGGTGTGCGAAAAAAAACGAAGCACACAAAAAACAAAACACACCGCGCCGGGCGGCCTTCCCCCCCGCACCTCTCCCTGCACGCCTGTGCGTGTGCCTGTGGACCACGCCCCTCGCATCATCTGTGTTGTGTGGCGTGTGTTGTCCCCACCCGCACACACACACACACACACCACTCCAATGTCGCGGCGCCGGCGCCGCCCCTCCTCCTCCTCCCCCGACCTCCCTCTCGCCTCCCCACCCCGCGCCGATGGCGCCGTCACAGCGGCCGTGACGCCGTCCACGTCCCTCACCCTGCGCCGGGGCAGGCCCTGGACACTGACCCCAGATGTCAACCGGGGCGTGCACACACGAGTCGAGGCGTCCTCCACGCTGCCCCTGGCGGGTGGCGGCCAGGTACGCCCCTCTGCCACCATCGACTCGGATGGCACACTGACCGCGTCCGCGTCGGGGCGGGTGGCGGGCTGCGTGTCATTCGACGCGGCCGCGTCACGCGCGTGGGCACGCGACCTGGCGTCCACCCGCCCCCCGTCCGCCTCCCTGGACGTGCGCCTGGATGAGCGCTATCGAGCCCCTTCCTATGGCGCCGTCATCGAGCGGCGGGCGCGGCTGCGCCTGGACAGCGGCGGCAAGCGTCCGTGGGCCACAGTCTCCGGAGTCGGCCGCCCCGTCAAGGGCGGATCCGCCCTGGGGTTTGAGCTGGGGTCCGACCTAGCAGACTGCACCGCGTTGGCGCTGAGCGGGGAGCTGGCGGCGGGTGGTGGCGGTGGCGCCCAGACCACCGGCCACCCCTACCCTCCCCCTTCCTCCTTCAAATTAACCGGCTGGGTGCCCGTCGGCTCCTCCCCCCGCCCCGGCTGGCGCCTGGACGCGCGCGGCGGCGGGTCCCTGGGGCGCAGCGGGCGCGGCGCCGCGTCCGCGCGCGGTGTCGTGTGCACGGGGGACGGCCCCCCCGGCACCCCGCTCGCCTCCTCCACGTGGGTGCTGGACCTCACCCTGGCGGCTGCCGCAGGGGGGCCGGAGCTGACGACCCGCTTGTCGGCGGGCGGCGTGCGCTGCGGGCTGGCACACGGCACGGGGGCACGGCGGGTCGCGGCCAGTGTGGACGTGGCGGGCGCGCCCCGTGCCGCCCTCACACTCGGTGGTGGCCCCTTTTGGTCGGCCGCGGACGGCCCCGTGGGTCCCAACGCGGTGGGCGACGGCGCCCCCCGCGCTGGCGTCGCGGCCGACGCGAAAGGCGGCGTGCGCGCGTGGGTGTTTGCCCCGTTTTGATTTTGTGTGTTCTTGTTTTTATGTGACTCCTGTGTGTTTTTCCCACTCTCTGCTCGAAGTGCTTTTAGTTTCTGTTTCGTTTGAGGGCGGCGCAAAGATCACACAATGAAAAAAACAAATTAACCCACTCCTCTCTATCTAACTCAGCGGCCGCTGTCGCAACGCGTCTGCGCGCGGCCCGGTGCCCGCTTTGCCGGCAAGCCACGCAACCGCGGCCGCCACCCCGTCCCCGCGCGCCGCACTGGCGGGCAGCACACGTGCCGCGGGCGAACCGCGCGGCCCGCTCTCCGCGGCCGGCCCCAGCGCCGCCGCCACGGCTGCCGCGTCGGCCGCGACCGGCGCGTCGGCCTTGTTGGCCAGCACCAGCAACGGCGCACCCGCCGCGTCGGGGGATGCAGCCACGCGGTCCAGCGCGGCGCGGGCTTCGGGCCAGCGGTCGGGGTCGGCGGCATCCACGACGAAGATGATGGCGTGCGCGTCGCGCAGGTAGCTGGAGAGAGAGGGGGTGTGAGTTGACGCAGTTTGCACGGCCCTGGTCTCCTTCCCGCGCCGTCAAATGAAACCAATTCTCACCGGTCCCAAATCACGCGCAGCCCGGGCGCGCCCCCCAAGTCCCACAGCATGACGGCCGCGCCCGCCGCCTCCAGCCTGCCCACGTTGAGCCCCACCGTGGGCCGCGTCTTGGGCAGGGGCGGCGCGTCGCGCGCGGCGCCGGGGGGTGGGGGCGGGGCGCGGGCCGCGTTCAGCAGGGTCGTCTTGCCGGCGCCATCTAGACCGAGCACCAGGAGGCGCACCTCCTCCTTGGAGGCGGCCCACTCAATGAGGCCGGACAGGAGGGTGAACATTGTGTGAGGATTGGAAAGGGGGCGTGCGTCGCGGCGTCACACACGCTGCCCGCTCGCCCGCCTCAGGAAGGAGAAGGAGTGTGACTGTTCACAGTCCGCGGAGCGCAGTGGAGAAAGGCCGAGCGCGCGCGTGCCGCGTGCTGCCGATTGTGTTTTGACGCGTAGAAACAACGCGCGCGACTTGTGTTTTGTTTTTTTTTCTCGTCGGTTTTTTACACTCTCTCTCTCCACACGCACAACGTGTAGGGGGTTGCTCTCAACAGTGCGTGTTTTGTGTGTTGCGGGATATGGTCTTGAGTGTGTTCTAGCGGGCCGGATCAAATAAATCGTCTGTAAAGTGTTGCTTGTGGCCATCGCTCGCGACCCCCCTTTCTTTCTACCTCTCTCGTCACCCCGCCAAGTCGGCCTCCATCTCGCGCAAGCGCCTCTCCTCGGCTCTTCATACTCGGCACGCAGCCTCTCTCGCTCTCAATCATCACCCCGCCAAGTCGGCCTCCATGTCGCGCAGCCGCCTCTCCATCTCTTCATACTCGGCGCGCAAGCGCTCTCTCTCGGCCCTGAGGGCGGCGACGGTGTCGTCCCCACCGTCGCTGCCAACGTCCGTGTCGTCATCGTCGTCATCATCCGTCGCGGCGCCCACGCCCTCTTCATCCGCCCGCGCCTGGGCTGCCGCCACGGCGGCCGCCGCCTCCTCCCGGGCGCGCGCCATGTCGGCCATCGCTTGCACGCGGGCGGAGGCTTCCCGGTTGGCAGCGTCTGCCGCTTGTTGAGCAGCGGCGGCGGCCGCTTCGCGCGCGGCCGCCATCGCACCCCGCATCTCGGCAAACAATTCGCGCCGCCTCAACTCGGGCACGGGCCCAAACCGGGGGTCGTCCACCATGAGTGGCCGCACCGCAGACCAGCGGTCGCTCCTGCGCGGCTCCACGCCGCGCAGCGCGTCGGCCAGTGCATCGCGAAAGGACGCCTCCACGGCCGCCGTTTCACGGAACGCTTCAAACTCGCCCCGCACGTCGACGCCCGCCGACACGGCCGCCGCGTAGCGCGCGTCCAGGGCGAGGGCGGGCTCAGCATCCAGCCATGGCACGGCGGGCGGGGGGGCGGCTTCAGTGAGGAGGGTCTTGTAGGCTGCCGCAGCGTCGGCCGCGCGCGCGGCGGCCGCGCGCGCGAGTGCATCAGCGTACGCGCCATACAACCCCCGCGCCGCGCCCAGGGGCAGCCTGCGGGCGCGCGGGTCGCGCTTGAGCTTGGGGGCGACGTCGCGGTCGTAGTCGGCTCCCGGGGGGGGGTTGAGCTCGCGCAGTGCATCCACAAAGGCCAGGCCGTCTGCGCGCGCGACGCCGGCGGCGGCCGCGCCGACGTCGTCGCCGTCGCCGTCGGCCGCCGCCCGTGCCGCCACGCTGGACGCGAGGGCGGAGGCCACTTTGAGGGCGACGCCCGTGAACTTGAGCGCGTTGTAAATGCCGCCCACGGCGGCGTCGCGCACCGGGTTGGCGGCGGGGGTGACGTCGGTGGGGGGTAGGGGCGGGAGCGCGGGCGTGTCGGCCTCAACACTCTTGCCACCACCGCCCCAGAACGAGGCCAGCGCGTCGCTCGCCTTGGTGGCGGTCGCCTGGAACTCGGTGGCCAGAGATGTCAGGCGCCCTTGCTCTTGTTCGAGTTCCTCCTCTGCCGCGCGCACGTCTTTCGCGGGCGCGCCGCGCGCGCGCGCGCTCTCCACGCGCGTCGTCGCCGCCTCCACAGCGCCCGCCTGGGCCACCAGGGCGGCCTCCAGGTCGAACAGGCGGCGCGTGGCCCTGCGCACGACGGAGGAGGCGGCCGACGCAAATACGGACAGGGACGATTTTTTGGGGGGCGATGAAACGGCGGGCGGCGGCGCAGGCGCAGACGTGCCACTCGTCTTCCTCACCCTGGGCGCCGCCACCACCTCCTCCTCCGCCTCCACCCCCGGCCTCCGCTTGGCGGGGGGTACCGCCTGCTTCATGAACCTGTGGGCCAGCGCGCCCGCCGCGGTGGGGCGGCCGGCGGCCCCGACAAACTCGACGCCGCCATCGTCGTTGGTCGCGGTTTCGCGCGTTTGGAGCAGCGCGGCCGTCAGCTCCCACCCGGCCCCATCGTCTGCATCCAGGGCGCACGTGGGCAGGCGGGACCCTTCCGCCTGCCACCACGCCTGCATATAGTTGGCGTAGCGGTCGGCCAGGGTGGACCGAAACGCGCGCAGAGCAGAGGGAGCGCGCAGGCACGGGACAGCGGTCTGCAGCAGCAGGATGCCCACCGAGTACGCGTCGAACGTGTCGGGCGCGTGCTTGCGCCACAGGACGGAGCCGAGCAGGGCGGCGGCGCCCGGGATGGAGGAGGCGCCGAGGGCGGGGCCAGAGGTTGGGAGCAGAAACTTTTCGGGGGGCGCGTACAGCGGATCCAGCACACCGTCTTGAGGATCATAGTTGGTGCCGCGACGCAGGTCGGCGGCGGCCCCCAGGTCGATGATCTTGAAGCGGGGCGCGTTGGCGGCGGTGGTGCCTCTGGATGTGGTGGAGGAGGAGGTGGAGCCTCCGCGTCTGCGCGCGGCCGCCTCGTTCTCCGCATCAACGGCCGCCGGCTCGGCCAGCACCAAATTAGCGGGCTTGACGTCGCGGTGCACGATGCCTGCTCCGTGTAATGCTTTCAACGACGTCAGCACGTCGTAAACCACTGTCGCTGGGACGGAGGCGAGGGGGACGCCAAGGTCTGCTGCCAGCGCGGCGTCCGCGTCGCGCCGCCGCAGAAAGTAGGCCAGGGTCTTGGCCCCCTCATACCGCCACACCAGCCAGGTGCCTGGGGTCAGAGTTGATGATGCAGCATCGGCTTCATCCACATCCACGTACCCCAGAAACGGGGCCACGCCGCGCGGCGCGGCTTTCGACGCGTACACGTTGAGCACGTGTTCCGCGTCGAAAAAGTCTTGGGCTCCAGCCACACGAGGTTTGCAGCGTTTGAGCACGACGCGTGTGCCGTCGGCCAGTGTTCCTTCATAAACCTGGCCGTAGGAGCCTTCGCCCAGAGAACGGCCGAGCGACACGCTGCCGCGCGTCAGTGAGCGGCCGCGGTCAGCCAGCACGGCGGAGGGGGCCGGGGCCAGGGGGCGACGCACAGGGCGACTGGTTGTCGATGGGACGCGTGCCGGGCGGGGCGGGGGGCGGGAAAGGGGGCGCGGGGTGGTGGACCGCATTTCGTCGAATTCGAAAAACGGCGGTCAGCGCGGGAGTGTGGGGCGGCAGCTCCGAAGGCGCGGTGCCGCCGTGCCACGCGGTGGACACGCGGTGCCTCGAATGGCACCGAGGCAGGGGAGGGAGAGAGGGTGCCCACTGCACAGACAAAACACCCGCCCACGCACACGAGAAACGTCGGACAGTGGCGACAACGCTGCGAAAAATCGACCCCCACCCAACAAAATCAACGTTCTCTCACACAAATACAAACCCACCCACACACGCACACAACACACTCTCACCCTCTCAAGCGTTGGCCACACTGTCCGCAATCGCAGCCGCCAGGTACTTGCACTTGGCGCTCGGCAACCCCGCCAGACTGATGCGCCCGTCCCGCGTCATGTACACGTGGTGCTCCCCCGTCATCCTGTCCACCTGGGCGGGGGTCAACCCCGTGAACGAAAACATGCCGATCTGGCGGGTGACGTGGGACCAGTCGCGGGACGGGCAGGCAGCATCCAACTCTTTTTTGAGTTCGGTCCGCACTTCCGCAATCCGCCCCGCCATCTCCCCCATCTCCTCATTCCACCGCGCAAACAGCTTGGCGTCATCCACCACGGCCGCCGCGATGCGGGCGCCATGCACGGGCGGGTTGCTGATGATGGCGCGCGCGATGCGTTTGGCTTGGGACAGGGCGCGCGTGGCAGCACCAGCGTCGGCCAACACAAAGTTCAACGCCCCCACGCGCTCAGCATACAGGCCCAGGTTCTTGGAGTAGGATTGAGCCACCAGAATCTCCAGCCCCCGGTCGTGCGCAAAGTAGCGGGGCGCCCAGGCGTCGGTGTCGAGGGACCCGGACGCAAACCCTTGGTACGCGACATCGAAGAAGGGAAAGTGCTTCTTTTTCTCACACACGTCAGCGATGGCCGCCCACTGCTCGTGGGTGGGGTCGATGCCGGTGGGGTTGTGGGCGCAGCCTGAGTGTGGGGGGGATGTTTTTTATTTTCATGTTGTCAGCCTCAAGATTTCCGGGCGGCCACCACGGTTTTGTCTGCCGCGCGGTCAGTAAAATGGGGCCTTGGTTATCGCAGCGACGATTGCTTTCAGCTGAGCGGCATCGTGAGTTTGGCCACCGCCGACGGACTTGTGCACTGCTTTTTCCTTGTTTTTTTCGCCCCACCTCCCCGCGCAGTCTCCGTTTCCTCTCTACCCTCCACACACACACCATGCAGCACAATGACCGACCCCTCGGGTGCGGCCTCCAGGTCGGCCAGCATGCCCGCCGCGTCCAGCCCGATCGTGGCGGCATCGAAATAACGGTACCGCCGTGTTTCGAGGCCGGCATCCCCAAAAATGTTCAAGTGGTTGCCCCACGTCGGGTCGGACACGTAGACGACGGTGCCCTTCATAAACTTGGCGATGAAGTCGGCCCCGACGCGCAGGCTGCCGGTGCCGGACAGACACTGGATGGTGGCGACGCGCGCGTCGGCTAAAGCGGGCGATCCCTCCCCCAACAACAGCCTGGCCGTCGCCTTGTTGAACGGCGCATACCCTTCAATCGGCAGGTACTCCTTGTCCGGGGCGGCTGCGACCAAACGGGCTTCCGCCTCGCGCACGACATCCAAAACGTACGGCTTCAAGTCCTCCGTCCTGTACGCCCCCACCCCCAGGTTGAGGCGGTCGGGGTGGGCGTCTGCCCGAAACGCTTCCGACACGCCCAGGATGGGGTCGGGCGGGGCTTGGGGGACGTCGGCCAGGCGGGACGCGGTCATTGCGGAGGGGGTGGCGGACGCGCGCGGGCGGAGGGGGGAAGGCTGGAGTGTGGGAGTGGGGGGGGGTGCGAATGTGCGTGTGTGAGACCGCGATGCGTGGTCGTGCGTGGGGCGTGGCCGGGAGTGTGGGGCGGCGGGGGCGTCAGGGCTTCCTAGGTCGGGCCGCCGAGTGAAAACCGACAAAACGACCGTCGGCCTGCACGTGTGTGTGTGCCTCCCTCTCTCTCTCTCTGTTCACGCACCTTGGACAGAGACCGAGACGCCCGCACTCTGGCTGCGCGCATGAGCCGCGATGCGGGGACGGGTGGGGAGAGGGAAAGAAGCGAATGCAGCAGAAAAAACGAGACGGCGCTCTGAGCGGTCGTCGCGTGAGCGCGCTCGCTCTTTTCGGCGCCACGACCAGGCACACACCAAAACCGTTTCTGCCGCCCCACCACAATCACACGCGGCATCCACAGTACCACGCCACACGCAGCGCCCAGAGCCACACCTCTCATGCGCTGGTCACCACCACCACCGCTGGCGACTCTGTGCCTGGCCGTCACAGCAGCGGCGCTGGCCGGCCGCGCGCGCGGGGTCGCGGTCGTGTCGGCGTCCTCGCTGACGGCGTGCATCAATGATGGCCAGGTGTGTGAGTGTGAGGGTATATGGAAGCTCGTTGTGTAGCCCCAAAACGCGTCCACCCCCACCCCCCCTTTCCCCTCTCTTCAAGTTTGACGCCTCCCTCAACTGCACCTCCAAACTGGTCGTCACCCTGGCCGTGGAAGCAGGGGCCGCGCTGGCCACCTCCACCCTGGAATTTGACGTCATCTGCGTGGGCAGCGCCACGGGAGCCTGCCCCTGCACCTGCGACGCGGCGGCCGACGCGGCGTGCGCGTGCCGCGACCTGACGTCCCCCCTGCGCATCAATCACGGTCACCAAGACGCCCGCCTACGCCACCTATCCACTCACCTGGGTGCGGTCCTTCAACTCCAAACCCACGGAAGCCATCATTCGGACAGGGGTGTGGTGGCCGTCGTTGACGTGCGTGGACAGTGTGACGTCCGCCGCCCCCACGTGCGGCTGGGCCATCGACTACACGGGGGGCCGCGTCCCCGACTCCCAAGGCTTCTGCTGCGCCTGCTCCCTGGACGGCCTGGTGGGCGGCACCATCGGCGGGGGCGACGGGTCGACCACGCGCGGCGGGTTGAACTGTGATCTTCTAGCGTCCTTTTTGATCGAGCCCGGGTCGGCCCACTGCCTGCGCAATGATCCATTGTGGTATGAAGGGTACGAGATGGGAGGGGTGCAGGTTGATTTTGACGTCACGGTGAGTGTGAAGCGTGGTGGTGGCGGTGGCGCCTCCCCCCCCACGACCACCTCCAACATCACGCTGTCCCCCGCCGTCCCGGCCGCTGCCCTGCCCGCCGTGGCGGCCCACCTGCTGGGAGACCTATCGTCCTACGCGCCTCCCCCTGATTTTGGGGGGGCTATGCTGTTCATTCCCCACCCGCCGGGAGCATCACTGACCACAGTCCTCACCACCAACACGTCCGCCTGGATGGTTGTCGACAAGTCCCTGGTCAGCGTGGATGGGGGCACGTGCGACCGGGTGGGCACGTCCTACTCCGCGTTTCGGAGTCAAGCAGCCGCGTGTGGGTCGCACCCCGGCAGCTGCCTGTCCAACCAGCTGGCCGACATGGCGGCGTCTGACGCAGCTGCTGTGGCCACAGGCCGCCCCCCCTGCTACTCGGTGACGCGGTGGGGAGGGGGGCAGGCCGGCGCAAAGCAAGCGTTCAAGCGCACGCCTTCCGGCCCCCTGTGGCTGGGCCTGCCCCTGCCGTCCACGACCGCGTCCCTGGTCACACTGTCTGTGGATGCGGCCAACATGACCCTGGTCACCAACGCGGCCCCGGCTCGCCTGGTCAACGGCAGCGTGTGCGCGGGGCGGCAGCAGGCGGGAGTGCCCCCCCCGTCCGTCTGTGGTTCATTTGAAGCCCTAGTCTCCGACGCCACCCTGGCCGTCACCCTGTTCAACGACGGCGTGGTAGATTCAGATTACACCGTGGCCGTGGCCAACTGCACGGGGGCGCCCGTACTGCCACCGGCGGGACAGTATGTGTCGACGCGGGCGCGCGAAAGCGTGGGCCTCTGGTTCGACCTGCAATCCACCTCCATGGAGGCAGTGACGAGTGCGGCATGCACAGTGACCGCCACGGATGCGACAGGCAAGCTGGCGGCTGCTCTCGTCATTCCATTCTCAGTCAACGCAACGGTTGTCCCTCCGCCCCCTTCCAACGGGGGCGGCTCTGGCGATGGAGGCGGCGGCACCCCCACCCCACGCCCCACCTGTGCCCAAGCCTGCCCCTCCTGGACGCAGTGGCGGTGTCAGTGGGCCAACAGCTGCTGGCGCCAGCTGGGCAGCGCGATCGCTGGTGTGGTGCTGGGCGTGGCGGCCGGCTTGTTGGTGTTGTGGGGCGGGGTGCACGGGTGGTGGTGCCGGGTGGTGAGGTGGTGCTGGCCACGGCGGACGAGGGCGGTGGTTGTTTAAACAATCACCGCCTGCCGTTTTTGTTCGGGAGGGAGGAGTTGTGATGAAGAAATAGGCGGGTCACGCAACAAAACCGCATTTCTTTTTCCTGCCCAGGTGGCGGTTGGCGACCGCCCCGGCTCACTCTCGCGCGCCAGCATCATGCGACACGTGCACGTGTCGGTAGACTTGGACGGCGTCGACGTGGAGGTGAGAGAGAGGGGGTGGATGCGGGCCCCATTTTGCGCCGTCCCCGCTCTCGACCTTGGCGCCTCACCTTTCCACACACCTACACTCACACAGACTCTGCACGCCGCCGCGTTTGCCACCCCCGCCACCGTGCTCGCCTACCACCGCGTCTCCAACGGCTGCCCCTCCCCCGCCGCCACAGACTGGGACGCGAGCGGGAGTCGGGTCGTCCAATTCTCGGTACCTATAATCGCCCCCCCCCTCGTCCGCCGCGTTCTCCGCGGCCTCGACAGGATCAACGTGGTGGAACACCAACAGTTGACGTGGCGCGCCGCACACGAGGGTGGTGGCTTTGTGGTGGACGGCACACCTGTACTCGACGCTCCCGGAGGCACTGTGGTGACGACCGCGGCGCGCGTCGTGGCCACGGCCGTGGGCCCCACCTCCACCCGCCTCACCTCCACCATTGCGGTGTCGGCGGGCGGGCCCAAACTGCTGGCGTCGGCTGTGGAAGCGGCCATGGTGGCTCAGGCTGCGGATGCTGCCGCCGAGTCCGTGGCCGCGTGTGCGTCCGCGGGCGTGGCCGCAGCAAAAGCTCCGCCACCCCCCCCTCCCCGCGTCGTCGTGGGAGGAGGAGGAGGAGCCAAAGGCGGCGACATAGACGGCGACACCTTTCACGACGCCGCCGAAGCGATGCCCCTGTCGCGCAGTGATGCAGAGGAAATCCTCTCCGCGCTAGACAGACTTCAGGAGCGTGCGTCTGACCTCACGCGTGACGTACGCGTCGCGCGTGGCATCGTGTGGGCGGCGTGCCCGCCTGCCGCGCCGACCGTGGCGCGACGAGTGGTGGAGGGTGTGCGCCCGTCGACAGTCGCGTGGTGTGCGGCCGGGGTGGCGGTTGGTGCAGCTGTGGTGGCGGTTATGGCATGCAGGAGGCGGGCATAGAGAGGCGGGATCGTCGTTTGTAAAACAAGCTGGTTTACGTTTGTGTTTTCGCACCCAAACACGGCGGAGTGGGGGGTGATCGAAAGAGGGTCGGGCGCCTCGACCCGCATTCGCTCCACACCCTCGCGCCCCTTTCCCGCCCCTCCCAATGCTCCTCTCGCGCGCCCCCACCGCCGCTCGGGCGTGGCCACGCACACACACACCCCGCGCCGCGGCCTACCCCCACCCTCGCCCCGGCGCCCCCCCCCCCGCGCGCGCGCCGGCACACTGCACCGACCGCGTCCCACCCGTCCACCTCGTCCCCCGCCGCCACCATGCGGGCGCTGCCGCCCACACGCACGCCAGACGACTTGCTGGTCATTGGACCAGGCGTGCTGGGAGGGCTGGTGGCTGCACGCTGGGCGACAGCCCACCCGACTGCTGCTGTCGTCGGCCAGACAAACTCGACCACCTCCCACGCCCGCCTGGCCAGCCTCAACATTGTGCCCCGGGTGAATGGAGATGCAGAAGCTGGAGCGACCACCCCGGGCGCCGGCCCCTGGCCCCACGTCCTGTTTGCGGCACCCCCCTCTGGATCCCCTGACTACGTGGCCTCCATCCGGGCCGCTCTCTCCCTCTGGGACGCCTCCTCCACCGGCGCCTTTGTCTACACCGGGTCGGCCGCCGTGTTTGCGGAAGATGGGGGGGGGGACTGTGGAGAGAGGAGCCCCCTCGTGGCACGTGGTGCCTCGCCGCGCACCTACGTGCTGCTGGAGGCGGAGGACGCGGTGCTGGGGGCGGGGGGGTGCGTGCTGAGGTTGGCGGGGCTGTACCACAAGCAGCGGTCAGTTTGGTTGGGAGGAGTTTGTGAGAGACAGAGGGAGGAGGCGCACAGGCACCATGGCTCACCACACACTCTTCCCCCTCCTCTGTCCCTTCAGCGGCGCACACACCTTCTTCCTGCGCCAAGAGACGGTGGACAGGTGGGGCGGCTACACCGTCAACCTGCTGCACTATGAGGATGCAGCGAGCCTGGCCACCGCGGTGCTGTCCGGGCGCGGGTCGCCCCCCGACCCGCACGCCGGGTGGCGGGGGCGCGCGTTCATCGGGGCAGACGGGTGCCCCATCACCTTTCAAGACATGTGCGATGCCGCTGTGGATGCCGGCATCTATGGCGATGCTCAACGCGTCAGCTTCACTGGCGCGCCGCGTAGCGACGGCGGCGGGCGCGGCAAGCGGCTCGACGCGACGGCCACGCGGGCCGCCCTGGACTGGGCCCCCGCGCACGGCTCCTTCTCGTCGTTTGTGACGGCGGGAGGGCGGGACGCGTACTTGGATGATGACCGGCTGGGGGCGGGGGGGGCGCCCCACAAGTAGAAGGGAGAGAGAGAGAGGAGGTTGCAAACTGTTTCACGCGACCCCCACATTTCCTCCCTTTCTCCGCGCTCCCCCTCTCCCTCCCCTCCCAAAACTATGCGCATCACCATCGCCCAGCCGCGCCCTGCGCTCGCCCTGCCGTCGACCACGCGTGCTGGTCGGCCGGTCGCGCCCGCCGCCGCGAGCGCCGCGCTCCTGCCGACGCGCACGACGGCGGCCGGTCTGCACACTCTGTCGGGCGGTCGCGCCCGCGTGGCGCGCCGGTCGACGGTGGTGGCGCGTGCCGAGATCAGCTACATCATGGTGGGTTGGTGGAATGCGCGTGCGCGGGGGAGAAATGGGGCGATTGAGGAAAAAGACGAGCCGTCTCAACGTCCTGAGGGGGGGCGGCGTGGCCACAGCATCCACCTCCTCCACTCCCACACTCCCCACACTCCACACCACTCACCAAAGATCAAACCCGACGGCGTCCAGCGCGGCCTCGTGGGCGACATCATCTCCCGCTTTGAGCGCAAGGGGTTCCAACTGACCGCCATGAAACTGTTCACCCCGCCCCGCTCCCTGGCTGAAGAACACTACAAAGATCTGTCCTCCAAACCCTTCTTCAAGGATCTGGTGGATTACATCGTGTCCGGCCCCGTCGTCGCCATGGTGTGGCAGGGCGACGGCGTCGTTTTGTCTGCCCGCAAACTCATTGGTGCCACCAACCCCCTGGCCGCCGAACCCGGCACCATTCGGGGCGACTTCGCGGTGGCCACCGGCCGCAACGTGGTGCACGGGTCCGACTCCCCCGACAACGGGGAGCGTGAAGCCAAGCTGTGGTTTGGTGGCGACGGCGACCGCGCCGTGTGGACGCGCGCGGTGGAGCCGTGGCTGGTGGAGTGAAGAGAAGGATGTTTGTTGAGTGGATGGCTTGCAAAAGAAGCCTCGTGACATTCTCTCCTGTGGATCGTGTGTGGAGAGTGGGGGCAGGTGCTGGTCGTGGAAGGAGTGCAAAAACAGAAACCCAAAACAACTGCTCTCACAACTCCTTTTTTTCTTCCAAGCCAAGCTCCTCTCTGACAACGCGCCACACACAGCCCGTGTGTGTGTGCGTCTCGGCGGGCGTGGAGCGCGCGGCCGCCCCGCGTGAGTTTTGACAAGCCGTCATTCCCCCTCCCCCCCCCCCCCCAAATGCGTCCCCTCCCCACCCTCCGCTCCCACCTGCCACTGGCACTGGACGCGTCGACATCCACTAGCGCTGCCTGCGTGAGGCGTCGCCGTGGTTTGCGGCTGCCCCGTCCGCCAGCCGCACCAGCCGTCGCGCCTGAGCGGCGTGTCGTCGCAGCAGCCGCCTACGGCCGCCTCGGCCTGGACGACGACGACGATGGGCTGGGTGAGTGGAGAGAGAGAGTGGTGGTGCGGTGGTGGAGTTCAAAGGAGGAGGAGGCAGGAGGAAGGCACGGCCAGGGGAAATGCGCATGCCCGGCCGCCGTCAAAACCTGTCCCCTCTCTCGACGCCCCTCCCCACCACCACCACTCCCCACACACAGACCCCATCACCGGCGCCCCCTCCCGCGGCCGCCGCGGCCGCGCCGGCCGCCCCACCGCCTCCCAACTGGACGACGACGACGATGGCTTTGATTCCGACATCGAGGGCGTCATCGACGAAACCGTCGACCTGGCCGTCGCCCTCCCCTCCCCCGACGACGACGACGACGTCGTCGGCTTTTTAGCGACTGGTCTGCCTGTCGAAGACGACGACGACGTGGTGGGCCTGCTGGACGCGGCCGCCGCGCCGGGCGGCCGCGGCCGCCGCCGCAAAGCGTCAGCCGTGGACGACGACGATGCCCTCCTCCCCGCCGACATCGTGGGCCTGCCCGATGACGAGCTGCTGCTGGCGGACGCGGGGTCCGCGGCGGCAGCTGCGCTGGATGCGGCGGATGACGAGGAGGAAGATGTTGTGTTCCCAGACCCCCCGCACCGCGCTGAGACAGTCGGCGACCTGCTGGCCAGGGCCGGCATTGCTGGTGGCTTTGACTCGGGCGACGCGGCCAGCATCACCGTCACCGGCATCGACGACGACGTCGACCACGTGGCCCGGGGCGACTTGTTTGTGTGCAGCCTGGCGGCCGGCGACGCGCGCGACGCCGCGCTGGCGGCCGCCGCGGCCGCGGGCGCCGCCGCCGCCCTGGTGCTGGATGATGGCAGCGACACATCCACCCTCCCTCTGCCCTGTGCCCGCGCTGTCGACCCCGCGCGCGCGGGCGGGGCTGCCGCGCGCGCGTTTTACGACGACTCCACCTCCCGCATGTCCATCGCCCTCTTTGTCGGTGGCCCCGGCAAAACCACCGCCTCCTGGCTCATGCGGGGCGTGCTGGATGAAGCCGAGTATCAGCGAGATCGCACGTCCAACCCGATCGTGGGCATGATGGGCAGCCTGGAGTACGCAATCTACACGACACGCCTCGACGCGCGTGGCGGCGTGTGGACGCCCGACGAACCCGACCCCACCCGTGAACGCGACTGCTCCACCGCGTTCCATGCGGCGCCGTATATAGGGAAATACCCACTGCCTGCTGCCATGACGACGGGTGTGAGACTGCAACGTGTCGCGGCCGGCATGGCCGACCGCGGCGCCGCGTCGGCTGTTGTGGAACTGTCCGCCTCTGCCGTCTCAGCCGGCGCGGCCGACGGCCTGGCCGTCGATGTCGCCGTCTACATGGGCGCCCCCGTCCTGGAGGACGGCAACCCTGATGAGGAGGGGCTGGCGGCGATTGTGTCCCTGTTTGAACGCCTGGACGACCCCGACGCGCAGCGCGCCGTCGTCAACGCGGACGACCCTGCCCACGTCGCCATCCTGACCGCCGCCTCCCGCGTGCCCGCCATCACGTACGCCATGTACAACAAGAATGCGGACGTGTTCTCTGCGAAGGCCGCGTTTGGGATGTGGGACACCGAGATCCTGGCGCGCACTCCGGTCGGCGCGCTCTCCATCCAAACGCGCCTCATCTGCCGCCACAATGTGGGGCACGTGCTGGCTGCGGTGTCGGCCGGGCTGGCCGTCGCTCCTGGCGGTGCCGCCCTAGACCTCAAGACCATTGTGCTGGGGGTGGAGGGCACACCCGAAATCCCGGGCCGCTGCGAAACCATCGACGAAGGCCAAAAGTTTCTCGTCGTCGTCGACGCGGCCGCCACCCCCATCGCCCTGGCCAGGCTGCTGGACGGCGTGCGTGAGGCGGGAGCCATCCGCATCATCACGGTGCTGGGGTGCAAGGGTGGGCACCAGCGCGCGCTGCGCCCGTTCATCGGGGAGGTCGCCCACTACAAATCCAACATCGTCATTCTGACCAACGACTCGCCTGGCGATGAAAACCCCGCCGACATCGTCAACGACATTGTGACGGGGTTTCCGGACGACCTGCTGGAGGACAACGCGGCCAAAGCGTATCCTCCGGGTTTCCTGCAAGACCCGGGGCGCGTCGACGAAGCCACAGTTGAGTTTCTGTGGCAGGCGGCCAACGAGTGGGGGCGCCACGTGTGTGAGGACCGGTGGATGGCCATCCGGTGGGCCATCGGCACCGCCCAAGACGGAGATGCTGTCGTGATCGCGGGCAAGGGGGCGGAAGACTACCAGCTGTACGCGCACCGCGCGTCGGGGGCGCCGTTCCGCGGCTGGTTTGACGACCGGGTGGAGGCGCGCAACGCGTTGGCGCGCGTGGTGGACTTGAGGACGGTGGACCCCAAAAAGATGGACCGCAGCGAGCTGCCGTGGGAGCAGCCCGAGGAGCGGGACTCGAGGGCGGTCAACGCGGTGGATGCGTGGTGACGAGTGTGTGTGTGTGTGAAATGAAAAACCAAACGACGGCGCGTTTTTTGTTGTCCCAATTTCTCGCTCTCTCTTGGCGCAATGGCAGACCTGTCCGACACCGTCGACTGGCCGCAGCCCCTGCCGGTGCGTGTGTGCGTGTGTGCGTTGGACACGGGAGGGCGGGAGCGAGCTAGAGTGAAAACCGCCCCGCGCAATGCCGCGACGACGCCACCGTCTCTCTCTCAACCCATCCTCCTTTCCACAGACCGGCAGCACACCCCCGGACCCCACCGCCTTGCTGGGCGTCCGCACAGATGCCGACCTAGTCTCTGCCCTGCGCCCCGTCACCGGGCGCGACCCAGGCGAACCCGTGTTTGTGCTGTTTGGCAGCGAGTGGTGCGCGCACTGCCATGCCGCGCTGGGCACACTGGAGGCCGCCCGCCCAGTCGCGTCCTCAGCCGCCCGCTTTATCGCCGCCCTGGTGGACGGCATGGGCCCCGCCGCCGACGCTGTCAAGTTCACGCCGTCGTTGGTGGTGTATCGGCGAGGCAAGCGGGTGGATGTTGTGGTGGGGGCGGATGAAGAGAGGCTGCGCGACAGGGTGTGGCTGCACACGGGGAGGTGATTAGGTAGAGGAGGTAGAGAGATCAGTCTAGTGAAATGTAAAAAACAGTGCGTCTTTCCTTTCCTCTTTCTATAGGCGGCTCCACACTCCATCCCCCGAGACCCACGCGCGCATCAGCCCGGTGGCCACTGCCCCCGCGGGCGGCGCCCGAAAGGTGGCGGCGTCACTGCCCGCTAAAGCTGCCGCGACATCGCTGCGTGTCACCCAGCGTGCGTCGGCCAGTTCGTCGTGGTTGACGGCGTCTAGACTGGTCGACGTCGCGACGGCCGCACACCCGACCATCAGCTCGCACCCGCCCGCCCGCCCGATCGGCCACGCCTGGCTGGCCACCAGCTTGACGCTGGCCCTGTCGACGACGATGCCTGTTTCCTCGACCACCTCGCGAACGACGGCGGCTTCCACGGGTTCGCCGGCTTCCACAAAACCAGACACACAGGTGAGGAAGGGGAGGGCTGCTGCCTCCTGCCCTCTCGCACGTGGCCGCACCAACAGCGCGGCCCCGTTATCTGGACTGGCAACCAGTGCGATGGCCACCGGGTCCACGCGCGGGTAGGCGCGGTGATTGGATGGGCAGGCGCGGCGCGTGCCGGCGTGGGTGGGGGTGGTTGGTTCGCCGCACGCCGCGCAGAAAGGAGTCGCCGCGTGCCAAGAAGCTAGTGCCGCCGCTGCGCCCGCCACCGCCAGGTCGGACGGCGGCAGCGTTCTCAACACGGAGCGCAGGGGGGTCAGGGTGGCGCCCAGTGCAGCCAGGAAGGCGGTTGACGCGTCGCTGTCCGTCAGCGCGAGGCCGTAGCATGGCACACCGTCCTGCCGCCGCCGCCCCAGCCACATAAACGGCCAGGCAGTGCTGATGCCTGCAGCGATGCATGTGTCGTCGCCGCCCACGGTGACGCCGGCGGCGGCCAAGGCGGGGCCAGTCACCCAGGCGGCAGCGCCGTCGGGGGCGACCACGACTGAGCGTGGTGCCACGACCAGGGCCACGCCATTGCCGGAGGGCGCTAGGGACGCAGACACAGAGCCTGGGGCCACGTCGTCCGGAGCGGTGGCGCGGTCCAGGTGGGCGCCGTCGTCGAAAAAGAGGGCCATGTCGAGGAAAAGGGGGGTCGGGTGTGTGCGTGTGTGTGCGGCTGTGAAAGCGAGCCGTCCAACAGGATCCCGTCACTCTTTTTCGGAAACAGTTTTCCTCGCTCGCAGCGCGCGCATTGCCTGCCGCGCCCCCGCTTGTTGTCTCTCGAGTGCTGTCAAGGTGAGGCTGCGGGGGAATCGGGAATGAGCGTGTGGCGACTCGTCCGCCCCGAACGACCGCGCACACGCCGGGCCCGCGCGTGCCTCCCTGCCACGCCACACGAGCGCCCACTCGCCTTCTGGCGCCGCCCTCCAGCCTCGTGCCGGGTTGTGTGCTTTGCAATGGGGTGGGAAAAGGCTGCTGCGTGCCCCTCCTCCACTGCCGCCTGCGCCGCGCTTTGACGAGCAGCTGCCGCCGCATGCGTGGGGACGGCTGGGGAGTGCACTCCCTGCCTTTTCCACCGGCGGTTGGCGACACGGCACGCCTTGTGGTTGCAGATGGATGAGCGTGGGCCTCGGGATGGGGGAAAGGAAGCGGTCGCAGAGGGGCCGCCAACGGCAGGGAGACGCGCGAAAGAGGGAAAACAACGGCCACGACGCGTCGTTCCAACGTACAACCCTCGCGTCCCTCCCCATACAGCCTCCCCTTCCCACCATGGCCATCCGCCGCGTCGCGGCCCTGACCCTGGCCGTTGCCGCCCTGCTGGCGGCTCCCGCCCCCCTGGCCGCGCTGACCACGGCGGACGGCAAGATTGTGGGCGCGGTGAGTGAGAGAGAAGGGAAGGCGGTGGGGTTTTGCGCGCGCGCGTTGGTTTCATCAACACTCACCCTCTCCCCACCCCCACCCCACAACTCCTCCAGCCCTTCCTCAAAGGCTTATGCTGGTTTGGATTCAATAACGACTACAAAATGTTATCCGACCTGTACACGGGCAACGACTCCCAAACGCGCGACTTCAAGACGGTCGTCTGGCGCATCAAAGCCCTGGGATTCAACGCCATCCGCGTCGCCTTCAACTTTGACACGCTGGACAAGCCGACCGGGGACAAGCCGTACAGGATGGCTTGTCGGGACGCAGGCGCTGCGAATTTGTATGGCTCCGTCTCCCCCCCGGGCGGCGCCCCCCGCTCCGGCCTCCCCCCCCCCCCCGCCGTCAACGGCGTCTGCAACGACGGCATCCCCGACGACTCCGTCTACCGCCGTTTCCTGTGGGCGGTCGACTACATCGCCTCCCAAGACATGTACGTGCTGGTGGACTGGCACAACAGCGGCAAAGCCAACAACGTGGGCGACGCCGGCTTTGTCTCCCCCGACGACTTCATCAACCGGTGGGACAGGCTCATCAAAGACTTAAAGGCCCAACCCCACGTCCCCGGCAAACTGATGATCGACATCATGAACGAGCCCGACGCCTACAACCTGCGGTGGGAACCGTCTGCCGGCCGCCCGGGAATGACCGACCTGTACCTCCGCATGATGGACCGTGTCGCCCCCGACTGCACCGACTGCTTGTTCTTTGTGGAGGGGACGGGCCAGTCCAACGCGCGCGCCAACTGGGGGGATGGATTCATCACGGATGAAGACGTGATCCGTGAGAATGGCAAGATTTCGTCCGCCAAACCTTTCTTTGAAGTCCTGGTCACCAAGCCCTACGTCTCCCAAGTCGTCCTCTCCCCCCACCTCTACTGCCCCTCGTCGTCTAAAGCTGTCGATGGCTACGCGGGCGCCGACCTGTTTGGCCGGCTGGACGGGTCGTTTGGCGACAAAGTCTCCGGCCGCGGCTACTGCAACCGCGCAGGCGTGTGCCACAAGTTTGCCCTCGTCGTCGGCGAAACCTCCAACAACTTTTACTCGGGCGGCCCCGCCGAGCGCCAGTGCTGGAACTCGATCTCAGAGTACGTCAACCGGGGGGCTGCCAACGGGACGGGCCCCTTCTTCGGGTGGTTCTACTGGGGCTGGAACTCCAACTCGGCGGACACGGGCGGGTTGGTGTCCTCCACCAACCCGCGCGACGTGGACTGGTCCAAGATTGAGTCGCTGCGCCAGATCGGGCTGTGAGGAGAGGAGGAACAAGGGGGCTGGTTGGTTTTTGCCCCCCCCACACTTTTTTCTACCGTATTTCCTTTTCTATAAATCGCACCTACAACGCTGACCACGCTGGAGCATGCACGGGGCGGGGGCTGCGCTTCCCACCCCCCTGGCAGAGGGAGAGAGAGAGAGAGTGACCCCCACTGTTCATAATTTACGGGGCGGCGCAACACTGCACGTTTGCCGACCCACTTTTCCTTTTTTTTGTTTTCACCCCCGGCGTGTTTGTGTTGGCGCGTGCAAAAAAAGAAAAAACATTTTACAACCCCTAAAAAAAGTGAGTGTGTGCCAGCGCGGACGAGCAGAGAAAAGGCAGGTACCCTGTCGCAGGCAGAAGGCCAGGAGTCAGACTGGTCGACCGCTGGACGCGCGCTGTGCGCCTCGCCTCGCTCACCGTCACTCCTCGACTCGTCTTGTTTTTTGGCGGATCCCTCCGCGCCCCCAGATCTTCACCCCAAGGTGCGTCCCTTGTCCCCCGTGTTATGGTGCGTCACTGCGTGTCACAACGCGCGAGCCATCGGGGGCGCGTGTGCGTGTGTGTGACGGTGACAAGGAGCGCGCCGTGCGATTTCGCGGCTTGCGAACGTCCGTCAGTCTGCCGCTGATGTGGGGCCGCCGCTGTGCTTGCAGCCCGTCCCGGCCCACGCGCATTGGCACCGCGGGTGGATGGCCTGTCACACGCCCTCCCAGGGGGGGGGGTGATCATCACGGGCCGGGGGGGGGCGGCACAAGCGGGAGGCACGATTGCGGCGAGCGCAAAAGTGCGCGCCGTCTCAAGTCAGACTCGGAGACCCCCCTCCGCCTTTCTGTGCCTCCGGCGCCCTGCGCCCCACTGGCCGGCCTGGGCGCGCGACGGCAACCGCCACCTGATCATCCAGCTCACTCCCCCTCTTTCCCACCCTTCAACCCTTTCCCCAGATCACACACCCATACCACACAACCATGCGCGCCACCCCCATGATCGCCGCCGTGCTGCTGGTCACCCCCCTGCTCGCGGCCGCCCTGTCCATCGGTGAATCGTACCAGGGTGAAGGCACCTATTATGGCGCCGGCCAAGACTCGCGCGGCGCGTGCGGCGGGCGCGGCCTGCCGACCGGCCCGGGCGGCCTGATGACGGTCGCGCTCAACGGCCCCCAGTCTGGCAGCGGCAACGGGCCGTGTGGCCAGTGCGTGGAAGGAAAAGGCACCGGCGTCGGCGCCGGCGGCAACCCGATCGGCCGCTTTTTCGGTGAGTGGTTTGTTTTTTGTGTGAGTGTGCACGATGGCGGCTGCCCCACCGCGCGCTCCTGGCGCGACGCCGGCCGCGGATTTGTGTCGGAGAGCGACAGGAGTGGCAGTTGATCAACGTCTAACCCCCCGACCACCCTACTCGCAACCGCAGCCGTTATCAACAATCTCTGCCCCGAATGCCGGCAAGTCGTGGAAATTTGGGGGTTTTGTTTTCGATGTTTTTCAACCCACAGTTGTTTTTTCACTCACGCATGTTTTTCCCTCCCTTTGTCACCACAGGACGGGCGATTTAGACTTTGCGCTCAACGGCGACGGCCGCTGGAAAATTGAATGGCGCGTCGTGGACTGCAAATCGGCCTCAGGCCGCCGCCTCCTCTACGACAACATGCGCTGGGCCGCCGCCCTGTCGAACGGCACGTTCGCGCCCCAAGGCACCGGCTCGCGCAAGGAGCTGGTGGACTGAGAGGGTTGTGTAGTCGCAAAAACGCGCCATCAAAAATCTGGTCGATGGCTGTGTTTTTTGCCCCCCACTCCCCGAGGTGGCGGCCTCCCCCACCTGGCGCGCATCGCTGCATGCTGCCGGCCTTGTGGGCGGCGCCACCACACGCCACAGTCGGGTGGGCCTCAACCATCTCGTCAATTTTTTCGACGCGGGCGCCTGCCTGCGCCAACCCGTCCCCCCGTCTTTCTCCCCCTCTCGACATGCACTGCATGTGTGCCCCCACCCTCCGCCCCCACGTACTTACCCCAGATGCAGTGTGCAATTCCACCTCCAAGGAACGACGAAGCCCCAGACTAAACAACAAGAGCCAGGTCAGTCGTTTTTGTTTTGCATCACGTGTCTCTCACAAACCATTCGCCTCCAGAACCAGCGCCACCGCCTCCCCCACATCCTCACACACAAAGTGGGCGGGGTCGCCGTCATCATTCTCCTTGCCCTCCCCATTCCACACGCCCGACCGCACCAGCACCGACCGCCAGGGCCCGCCCGCGGCGTTGGCGCCGCGCACGTCGGAGGCCGGGTTGTCCCCGATTGCGTAGATGTGTTTGAAGGGAGGGGGGGAGGAAGAGGAGGACATCAAAGCAGCTGCTCTCCGAGCCAGCTTGTGCTCCGCCACCACGTACGCGGGCCGGTGGGGCTTGCCGTGCGCGATCACGTGCAAGTCTCGCCCTCCCGTTGCAGCCGCGTACAACGCCCGCAGCGCGGTCAGGAAGGCTCCCGGGCCGAAGCGGGGCAGCGGGTGCTCCGCCGCAAAGAAAAAGTCAAAGTTGCAGCAGTAGAGTTTGACGGTTTGATGAATGGTGGTGGTGGTGGAGGTGGTGGCAGCAGCCGGTGCCACCTTCTCAACACACGACCCCGGCACCCCGTCCGCCGACCGCAGCACGTCCACCATGACTTGCAGGTCGTCGTGCCAATCCGCCGGCGTCTCCACCAGAAAGATGGCGGCCACGGGTTGGCGTGCCCAGGCCAGAGACGCGTCGTCGTCGCCATCACTCGGCGGCGCGCTGGCCCCCACCCCCGCGTGTTTCAAGGGATTCAAATGAGGCAGCGCCGCCGAGTACTCCTCAATGGTGCGCACGTTGACGTAGCCATAGCCCCTCACAATGTCGGCCGCGTTGGTGCGGCAGCGGCCGGAGACGAGGACGAGCCCCGGGTTGATCTCCCCCGCGTCCTCCGTCAGCGCCGAGTGCGCCAGCACGCACGCGTCGGGGGGGACGGCGAGGCCCAGCTGCCGCGACAGCAGTGCGGCGCGGTCGGACTCGGAGAGCCAGCCCTGGTTGGTGACGAAGCAGAAGGGGACGGAGGCGGTGAGGAGCTGTGGAGGGATGAAGGGGAGCGTGTTTGCGTCGGGAAGAACAAATCGAAGCTGCGCGCCGCCGTCCCCCCTTTTTTTCATTTGCTTCCCCACACCACACACTACCCTGCTCACCTTCTTCACCGCATCAACAGCCCCCGGTATCAGCGTCTCCCCTCGGCACAGCACGCCGTCGATGTCAAACACGACGCCAAAGTCGCGCGGGGCGGTGGTGGGCGGGGCGGGCGTGCCATTGGCGCCCGTGGGGGAGGGGGCTTCTGCGACGGCGCACTGCGCCATCGAGAGAAGGGAGCGTGCGTGCGCGCGAGAGTGGGGGAAAAACGAGAGAAAAAGTGCGAAAAACAAACCGCACAAAACACAACTTTGCTGCGGCTCGGTGTTGCCGCCTCCCCAACACGCCGCTCTCCTCCCCTCCCCTTTCCACACATGCCCAAAGCCACTCGCCGCGGCACCATGGAGCGCACGCCCGGCGCCGGCGTGCTGCAAGAGGCCGCCCCCTCGGCCGCCGCGGCCGCCGACGCGGCGGCCGGCCCGCCGCCCGCCGACGGGGCGCCCGCACTCCCGCCCAAGCCCAAGTTTGCGCCGTTGTCCGCGTTTGACGCGAATGGGAGGAAGATTGAGTTTCAGAGGGTGAGTGGGAAGGGTGGAATGGGAGTTTTTTTTCGACGCCGGCGCTCCCTTCCCTTTCCGCTCACCTCCTCCTCCCTCCCACCTCAGGTTCCCGTCCCCACGCACCGCCTCACCCCCCTCAAAACTGCCTGGATGCAGCTCTACACGCCTGTGACGGAGCAGCTGGGCTTGGACATGCGCATGAACCTGAAAACGCGGCGCGTCGAACTCAAAACCACGCCCACCACCCCGGACGCGGGCGCCGTGCAGCGGGGGGCCGACTTTGTGCACGCGTTTGTGCTGGGGTTTGCGGTGGCTGACGCCTTAGCCCTGCTGCGCCTCGACGATTTGTACGTGGAAGGATTTGAAGTCAAGGACGTCAAAACGCTGCGCGGGGAGCACCTGGCCCGCTGCGTCGGCCGCCTCGCCGGCAAGGGGGGCAAAACCAAGTTCACCATCGAGAACGCGACTCGCACCCGCATCGTGCTGGCCGACACCAAGATCCACATCCTGGGGAGCTATGCGAACATCCGCGCCGCGCGCGACGCGCTGTGTGCACTGATCCTGGGGTCGCCGCCCGGGAAAGTGTACTCGAGGCTGCGCAGTGTGTGTTCCAGGCTGCATGCCACGGTGTGAGTGTTGGTGTGTGGGTGTGGTTTCAGGGTGGATCAACCCCACCGGAAAGCAAACGATGATCTGATGTTTTTTCTTGATTTCCCCGCGTGTGTGTTTTTCTTGTTTTGAGAGTGGGCACTCTGTGTGTAGCTGAGCGTGTGTGTGCCCCGTGTTTTTTGCGTTTCTTGTGGTGAGCAGAGGGTGAAAAAAAGAGTGACGCATTCAATCACACAATCCAAAACACAAAAAAAAATGAAGAAGTTCGGCGCCAAAAAAGACAAAGCCGTCTTCAAGGTCAACGTGGTCAGCGTGACCCCGTGGCCCGTGGCCGCCGGCGCCGCCGTGGAGGTGGCGTGGCGCCGCGGTTCACGCCGCGGCTCCGCGCGCGGCGTGGGGGCGCCCGTCGGCGCGGACGGGCTGGACGTGGGGGCCAGGTTCAGCGTGCCGGCCACGTTGTATAGGGTGAGAGAGTTTGGGGAGGGGGAGAGGGGACGGAAATTGCTCGGGAGGCGGCACACCGCGCTGCGATTCGGGCACAAAACGACGAAACGACGTTCCCTCCCTCCCTCCCCAAACTCTCCCTCCCTCGCACACCAGGACCCCACCACCGGCGCCCACGACAAAAAGTGGTTGACCCTGGAGCTGGTGCGTCCCGCTGCCCCCTCCTCCCGCTCCACCAAGCCCGTCCCCCTGGCGCGCGGCGTGGTGGATTTAGCTGCGCTCGCGGCCCGCGTGCGCGCGGCGGGCGGCGCGCGCGCGCGTACCGACCTGCCCCTCGCCCCCGCCTCGGGGGACGTGCCCCCCACCGCCAGACTGACGATCGAGGTGGAGCTGGAAGGAGGTGGAGGCGGGGACGACGACGATCGGAGGCGGTCGTCGTCGGTCGGGGGCGAGAGTTTTGCGGCGGACGCCGACGCGGCGGCCGTCGCGGCCGCCCTGGCCGCCGCGGAAGCCGCCCTGGCCCCCAGCCCGGTCAGGAGGTCGGTGGCGGCGCCCGCCACGCTCTCGGACGGCGATGGCGCGTCCTCGGATGGAGAGCTGTTAGCTGCTGCTGCCGCTGCGGCCGACGCGGAGGATCACGCGGCCGCAGCAGCCCCATCCCGCCACCGGTCCACCACCGCCCAGGAATCCGACGCCTGGGCCTCCCTGCACTCGTCCGCCATCGCGAGTGCGGTGGCGTCAGCCATGGCGTCGGACGCGGGGTCGCCGCAGCGCCTGCGCGGCGCGACAGACGACGACGCCAACGGCGCGGGCGTCAACCCGTTCGCTTCCGCTGACTCTGAACCAGCTGGTGACGCTGCTGCTGTCACCTGGGCCGCCACCAGCAACCCGTTTGAAGAGTACAGCGGAGCCGAGGCTGTGCCTCCACCGCCGCCGCCGCCACCACTCCCCCCGCTCACACTCCACCCTCCCACCACCCGCCACGCGCTCACCCCCTCCCACGAGCTGTACCTGGATGGCGCCCTGCCGTTGCCCGGGGAGACAGGGTTTGGGTCGCTGTCATCGGGCGGCGGGGCGGGGCGCCCACGGTCGGGGGGGCGCCCTCCGGCCCGTGACCCGATCGGTGACGCCCTCGAGGCGCCGCCCCCTCTGGACGCCATCGACCTGCCCCCCGACGCGCACGATGCGGCTGTCGAGGCGGGCACCGTGGTGGCTGCGCCGCCGACCCGGTCGCGGCCGCAGTCGGCGAGCCGGTTTGCGCGCGAAACGAGTGCCCCCACATCCACCGCGCCCCTCCTCAGCAGAGCCCTGCTGGACGAAACGGGGGCCGCCATCGCGGCCAACAGACGGTTTGCTCGGCGTGCCGCCGGCGCGCTGGCGACCTCGTCCGCGCGCGAGGGCGCGGCGTCGCCGCCGACGCCCGACTCGCCGACTGCGGGCGCGGCGCGCGCGCGCGCGCGGCGCTGGCGGCCCGGTCCCGCTTTTCGACGACCGACTCCGGCGCAGCCCACCCTCCTGTCTTTCTGCACCCTGCCGCCGATTTAGAGGCTGAACTTTTAACAACAGCCGCCCTGGAAGCCTGCATCTACCTCGCGCGCCCCGGCGACGCCGCCCACCCGTCCACCACTCACGCCCCCGCCCGCCGCCTGGCCCGCACCATCGTGGCCCTGGGCGCGGACGCGGGCGCTGAATTCGGGGTGCGCGCCCTGGCTGCGGTCGGCGCCGCCGCGCGCGCAGGCGGCGGCGGCGTCGCGGCTGCGGTGCGGTGGTGGTCGGCCGCCCTGCAGTTGAGGTGGATGCTGTGGGCCATGACTAGTGGCGGCGATGAGGGTGACGACAGCGACGAGTTTGCGTGGGCGGCAACCGCGCTCGCGCCCCCGTTGAGGGAACTAGAGGCAGCACTTGTGTCGCGCGCTCTTCACCTGCTGTGGCACGGCCTGGTGGCGGCCGCCACCGCGGCCGACCCGGTGGGTGGTGATGGAGGCGCCACCGCCTCTTCCACCACCGACGACGCCAGCACCGCGGCTGAAGCGGCCGCCGCGCGCTGGCTCGAGGCGCTGCGTGCTGCACGAGGCGCCCTGGACGCGACAGTCGGCCACGCGCCCGCGGGCCACGTGGCCCTGTTTCGAGCGGTGGCGCTGGGCGGCCTGTTGGAGCGCCTGGATGGCGGCCTCTTTGGCGCGTTGGTGGGGGAGGAGGGTGGTGGTGGTGACACCACCACCACCCTCCCGCCCGCCCCGCCGCTGCCGCCCTCCACGTTGCCTTTCCCCCCATCCACGCCCCTCACCTTCTCCACGGGCGTCGCCCTCAAGCTGCTCACCTCCCGCCTGGCTCACTGGGCCGCCGACGCGGGCGTGCGCGATGGTGCTGCGCCGCTCGCGCCGCCGCCAGTGCGCCGCGACGGCACCGGGTCACCCTCCGCCTCCATGCCTCCTCTCTTCCCCCGCACCCGTGCGGCGGCCGACTTGTTGATGGTGCCCAAGGAAGCATTGGCTGACGCTGCCGTGCGGGCTGACGTGGCCCCGGGCCTGCGCACGCAGTCGGTGGCCGCGCTGCTGGCGCGGTACGCGCCCGACGCGGCGGCTCCCGACCCGCTGCCGCCGGGGTTGCTGGACGCGCTGGCCGAGGAGGCGGACGAGGAGGAAGATGAGGAAGAGGAAGAAGAGACAGAGGAGCCGCGCGCCGCTGCGCCTCTGGCGGCCGTCTTTGGGCGGCTGCGCTGGTCGGTGTCCGCCTCCTCAAACCGCCGCAAGGCGGCAGCGGTCGCAGCCGCCACCACCACCACCCGTCCACCCTACAACCCGCCCTCTGAGGCGGCGTTACTCGCCGCAGGGCTGGTCGACGGCGTCGCCCTCGACCAGGGCGCCGACTCCGACGACGAGCTGGCCGACCTGGCTGCCGGGGTGGGGGCGGGGGGGGTGCGGTTTGACCTGCTGCGCGCGCTGTGGGCGAGTGCGCGGTGAACGATGAGGGGGAGAGGGTTAGTAGAGTGTTTGAAAAAAAGGCAGCGCACACAACAAAAAACATTTTCTTACTTCTGTCTCTCTCACACTCACACGCACCCACCCCCCTCCCTCCTCCAAACCCGGCCTCGGACAGACCCTGCCTGTGCATTGCGCGGGAGAGCGGGGCCCCGGTGCGCTCGTTGATCTTTCAGTTTTTGTTCCACGTTTTTTTTTTTCTACTATGCGTCGCCCCACCCTCCTGCTGACCCTGCTGCTGGCAGTGGGCTGTGCCCACACCAAGGTGGGAGGCCAGTGCAAGGGCCCATCGACGGAAAGTGCGCGCGGGCGCGGGCAGACTACGTCGACGCCGCGACCGGCGGGAGCGAGACGTCGGCCTCCCGCGGCACACCGTCCGACGCTGCGGACACAGCCAACATGGGTGGCCCCAAACCCGACAAGCCGGTCGACTTGCTGCCGCCTGGTGGTGGTGGCGCCCGCCGCCTGGCCCAAACCAGCTGGCTGCCTCCGTCGGCGCCGCCACCGCCGCCACTGAACGACGACGATTTCGTCGCGCGCATGGGACTGGTCCCCGGCGGCGGCGGCGGCAGCCGCACCCGGGGCCCAGGCCTCGTCAGTGCCGCGCCCTCGGGGCTGCGCCGCCTGGCTGAGACAGCGGCGGCTCCACCGCCAGCGCACGCAGACACCGACGGCGCGCGCCGGTTGGCCCTGTTCCCCCCTGGCGACGGGCCGTGGCTGCGCCCTGGGGCCCTGGCGCCCGCGGTGGGGTGAGAGATAGAAAGGGAGAGAGAGAGGGTTTGAGGGTCTATTTTTTTATTGCAACACACGCACACGCTTTTTCAATCATGCTTTGCGCCTCCCGCCGCCGCCCGCCGCGCCTTGGTCGCCGTGCGCAGCGCGTTCTTGCGCCACGTCGCCTCCGTGTCGCGTGGCGCGTCGTCGGCGCACACTGTGTCGCCGTCTTTCACAGCAACAACCTCTCCTGTGTCGGCCGCCCGCAGCGTTGTCTCGAGCGTCGCCATTGCGCCGTCAACAACCGCGCCCCACGCCACGCTCCCGCCGGGTGCGCCCCGCGCCAGCGCCTCCATGGCCGCCAGCGTGGTGGCGGCACAGCGTGCGTCGGTGGGGGTGAGGCGGGACGCCAGGGGGGCACCGTCGCCACACAGCGCGGCCAGCAGGGAGGCGGGGAGGGAGCCGACGTGGGGGCTGAGGGTGGCCGCGTGTGCGACGCCCGCGCCTGACAAGTAGGACGCCAGGTCGGGCGAAGCCGCCGCCCCAGCCAGCGCAGCGTCCACGAGGCTATCGGGTGGTGCGTCACCACCCAGCGCGGCCGCCACCGCGCGCCACGCGCCGCTGGGCAGCAGCGCGCGCGCGGCGGCAGACGGCGCACCGGCTGCCACGGCGCAGCGCGTCAACTCTGCCAGGGCGGCGGCGATGGAGTCGGTGCCGAGGCCGTCACCAGCCGCCAACTCAGCACACAGTCGGTCCAGCAGGCCGGCCGCGACCGCTGCCCGCCACAGCGCGTCGCGTGCTTGGGTCTCACTCGGCGGCCACGCGGCCGCGACGGCAGCCGTCACGTCGGCCGCCACACGCAATGACGCGCCACCCTCACAAGCTCCCACTGCACCCCACGTCGCGGGCAGCAGGTCGCCCGCGCAGCGCGGGGACGCGACGCAGCGATCGCGCACCGCAAAGAGCAGCGCGCGCGCGGTCGGCACGACGTCGGGAGCGCGAGGATGGTGGGCTGCTGCTTTCAACGCTACCGCCAAAGCAACATTGCCGCCGGCTGCCGCCCAGGTGGCGCCCCCGCGGCGGGCGACGGCGCCCGCGGCGGTGGCGAGCGACGCCAGCGCGCGGCAGGCAGCGGGCCAGTCGAGTGGAGGGGGAGGGGAGGATAGAGGTGAGGGAGCGGGAGCTGCTGCCACGACCAGGCAGGAGGGGTGCAACGGTGTTTCGTAGTCGCTGTCACTGTCATCGTCGTCGTCGGCGGTGGTGGTGGTGGTGGCGACAGGCGCGGCGGGAGCAGGCGGCGCGGTGTCGTCGTCACCACCACCCTGCCTCTGTTCCTCCACCACCAGCCCCGCCAGCAGCTTGCCCGCGCCCTCAGCATCCACCACCAACGCCGCCTCCAGCAGGCGGGCGCAGTAGGCGACGCCCAGGCCATCCCACTCGGCCGCCACGTCGGTGTCGGGGGCGGACGCGCCAGTCACGATGTTGCCAATCAGCGTGGGCGTCGCGTGGTGTTCCAGCCGCCCACTGCGCAGATCAGCGGTCACAGCTGCCGCCAGGGCGGCTGCTCCGCCGGGCGGCAGTTGGGGCAGGTCGAACAACAGAGCCGCGTGCGCGGCGCGCGCAGCGGACCGCGGAGACGGTGGAGTGTTGGACAAATCATTTAGAGCATCTATGACCGCTGCCACGAAGGCGGCGCGGGAGGTAGTGGGTGCGGCGGTCATGATCAAAAGCGTTGACCCCCAAATGCGAGGAGTAAACGATGACCCGCTCAATTTGCACTCCCGCAAAAAAACAAGGGCGGCGGCCTTTTCTCCCCCCCCTGCCTCTCTACTATGGGCACTCTCCTGCCCCCTCCCACCATCGAAGACGTCGGCATCCACGTCGGCGCAGAGACGACGCCCCCCCTGCCCCTGCCGCCCGACGGCCCACTTGCCCTCGCCGCACGCTTGATCGGCCGCCGCGTGCGCATCGTGCTAAAGGACGGGCGCACTCTGTCGGGCACGCTGACGTGCGTGGATCCCCAGGCCAACCTAGTGCTGGGGGAGACGGTGACACTAGGTGGAGGAGGAGACAACGACGACTCTGCAGGAGACCACGCCATCGGCACCGTCATCGTGCCCGCCGCCCAGCGTGTGTCCACGGCGGTGGAGGTGGAGGCGGGTGAGGAGGATGCGTGGAGGAGGGCGGTGGATGAAAGTGTGTGAGAGGATAGGTTGGTTGGCTTTGGGTTTCGTTGTTCGCGCTCTGTTAAAACTGCTCACTCTGGTGGCACTGACTTTGTTGTACAAAAGAAGCGGTTTGGTTGTTTGCTAATTTACAGTGCGAAGCAAGTGCGGGGGGGGGTAAAAGCAAGGGGGGTGAGGGGCGTTGCGCGGAATGAGGGTGTGTTTTTAAACACACCCTCCTTCCGTGTGTTTGGAGGGAGGCCACTCGGCCAAAACACACATTCACTCTCTCACTGCGCCCACGCCCGGTCCTCTAGCAGGCGGCGCCCGCACCACCCGCGGCAGCGCCCCCACCCGCCCCAGTCGCAGCGCACGCACCACGCGTTGGCGGAGTGGAGGGCGGCCAGCAGGGCGACGAGCAGGAGGGCGAGGGAGGAGGTGCGCATGGTGGTGCGTGTGTTTTCTGGGGGAGGAGGAGGGAGACGGTGGGTGAGAAGAGGATCAAGAGGGCAGGTCCCGTGGGCACGACTCACCGACATGCCGTCTCCGAGACGCCCCCCCGCGCCACCCCCCACGCCCGCCACCAAACAAGGAGTCGACCGTCCCCAGCCAAGCACACACACACACTCACAATGTATGTCTCGCGGGAGAAGGAGGAGCGGGGAAAGTTTTTCAGGGGCTTGTGTGGAGGTCGTTTGACATGCAAGAGCGAGGTGTGCGAGGGTTGACGGCCTTGCACACCTTGTCTGCTTGTCTGCTTAAAACCTTTCTCTGAGTCACCACCACCGAAGCTGGGATGCGTCATCACCAAAATCATGCGCGTTTATGTCAACTGTTGGCCTCCCGCTGTCGAGACAGGAAGCGTTATCTCGGCGGCTGAGTGCGTGGTGGTTAAAAGCGCGCGGCGTTTGCTGCTCTGAAACAACGTTCAACTCACAAGCAAATGTTTTTTGTTTTTCGGTTACATAGGAATCGCGATTCAACAATTTAAGCAAACAATGGGGGGTGATACAAAGAGGGGTCAACCATGTGTGTGAAGAAAAACTGGGGGGACGAATCCGTCGACCAGCGCGCCCACGGAAAACCGACGCCTCTTCCCCTTGTGGCCTCTGGTTTCTTCGCCTCTCAAGCGCAGGCGGGGTGTGGTACGCCCTTGCAGCTTGGTTGTGTGGCAAAAGCAAGGTGGGATAGGGTGTATTGGAGGGGAGGCTTTGTCGACCAACGCACCTCCCCTCTCTCTCGATCCTCCCTTCACATGACCTCCCACGCGCGGTCCTCCAGCAGGCGGCGCCCGCACCAACTGCGGCAGCCATAGCCCCAGCCCCAGCCCCAGCGGCGGCAGCCGTAGCCCCAGCACCAGGCGGCCGCGGGTTGAGTGGCTGCGTGGAGGGAAGAGAAACGCGTGAGTTGAAGCTACCGAAGCTACCTCCCTTCTCTCCCTCCGCACACACCACACGCACTCACCGAGAGCCAGCATCAGAGCCAGCACCAGGATGATGAGGGCAGGCGTCCGCATGCTCTGTTTGGAAGGGAGGGAGGAGGTGTGTGTGGGGGGGGGGTCGCGACGGTCGCGGTGGAAAGGATGACCGCGCGCCTTCACCAACTCCGGCACATGGCCCGTCGCCCCCGCACGTGCACCGTTCTCCACGCTCACACACCGCCCTCGCAACACGTGCACACTGCTCACATTGTCGTGTCAGGCGGGCGGGAGGGCCAGAGTGGGGCAGGTTTGGGTGGAGGGAGGCGCGGTGGTTGAGAGGGATAGAGTCGCAAAAGAGTGTCAGAGAAGGCGTGTGGGAGGCAGGGGAAGGCAGGGCGTGGCGAGGCGCCGCGCGGAGAGAGGGTGAGGAGCGGGAACCATGTCGCGAGCGAAAGCGTTTTTTCCTTTTCGTGTCCCAGCACACTTGCCCGGCACACGTCCCCCACAGACAGCCTCTGGCACCGCGCTCTGGCTCCTGGGGACGACACGCAAAGAGTTCGACCGCAATATTGTTCAACATAAAAAACACACGCTTTTGGTAGGAAAAACGCAAACAAAGAAACGATGGCCCCAAAGAGGAAGGGCTGGGCACGCCTCCTCACCCGTGTGTGGGCGAGGAAGGGGTTAGCAAAAAACGCACGCAAACACACACAACAAAACGCGACGCCCCCCCCTTTAAAACATTTAACTCTCACACCAAATCAAACGACGGCCGCCCCCGCCCACCACCGTTGCCACCCCCTCCCTCCTCCCCCGACGACCCTCCCCCCCCCGCCCCCAGATCCTCATAACTGGACGCCGACGACGCATACCCCAGCACATCCCCCGGCAACAGCCCCAGCGTCCAGTCAGCCAGGGACGCCGCCCTCCGCCCCAGGGGGGCGGGCCGGGTGGCGGTGCGGGGGCCCAGGGCGGCGGTCAGAGCAGCGGACGGCAGGGGCGGTGGCTTGGGGCGGCCTCCGTGGGCGGCACGGGAGGAGAGGTAGGCTGTGGCAGCAGCCAGGGCAGCTCCGTCGATCGCGCCGCCCGCTCCAGGACCCACGCCCGCCACCGCCAACGTCGCAGCCACCAGCGCGACCTCGGGCCTGATGTGGGGGCGGTCCAGGAACAGGGCGGGGGCGGCGGCCGCGCCGACAGCGGCCAGCGTGCGGTTCGAGCGCGGGCGCGGCGGTCCCACGATCCAGGCGCGCGAGGCAGCGGACACCAGGCCGGCTGCCACGCCCGCTGCCACAGCGGACCTAGCGGCTCGGTAGAGCGCGAGGGCGAGGCCACCACCACGCGCGTCGCCGCGCGCAGCGGCAGCCGCGGCGGGCGCGGCCGCACTGGCCACCGCCCACGGCAGCAGCCAGGCTGTCAGCGCGGCAGGAATGTCGGGCACACCAAGTCGGCGGGGTGGGGGCATCGGCTCCACGGCAAGCGACGCATAGCGTGCTGCGCCACCTGCAGCGCTGGCCGCACCGGCCGTCACCACCACCCTCCAGCGCGCGGGGGCGCGCACCGTGACGCGCTGCACCGCCAGGGCGGCGCCCGCGAGAACGAGCAGGGCGACGTCACCTGCGGACGCGACCAGGGAGGCGACGCCACGCGGGCGGGCGGCCGCGGCGGCAGCGACGCGCGGCGCGGCGGCCGTCTGGAGCACGCGCAGAATTGCGTGCACAGCGACAAGGCGCCGTGCACCGGGAGGCAGCAACACAGCGGCTGCGACACCACCCGCAGCTCCACCGGCAGCCGACGCTTCGGGGCCGTCGGCGCCGAGGCGTGCGGCGGCGACCGCGCGCGTGAGGCGTGCCGCCGCGACGCTGGCCGCACCAGCGGCCGCGTACCGAGCCGCCCGCCCCACCGAGGCACGAGCTTTGTGCCGGGTGCTCATCCCACCCGACAGGGCAGCTCCAACCAGGGTGACGGCCGCCGCAGCGGCGGCCGCGCCAACAGCACCACGCGCCGCAGCCTGCGCCGGCGTCGGCGCGTCGGCGGGGGGGGGGTCGGCCGTGGCGGGGGTGGGCGCGTCGGCGCTGCCGTCGCCAGAGGAGCTCGTCCGTCTCCACGCATCCACAGCGGCGGGGGAGGTGGCGGCGGCTTGCAACTCGGCCAGCGTGGCCGCGAGTGAGCGAATGGGGCGGCGCAGGGGGGGTGGCGGTGGCGGTGGCGCGTCCATTGCGCGTATGTGTGTGGAGGCCAAGGGAAAGGCGGTGGGTAGTGGTGTCGTGTCGCGCGTGTGTGGCAGTGCGCCCCAGGAGAGGACGCACGCACGCGGGGGGGGCTGGAAAGGCGGCAGAAGAGTGAGGCATGCCGCGTACACACACGCCGAACGAAAAGAAAGAAGAGGGCGAGTGCGGCACGCACCGCCTCCCGCTCCCTTCCCTCTCCCCGCGCCAAAGGCGCCAGCAGCCATGGCGCCAACATCAGCCGACCTCACAGAAGCGGTGGGAGACCGCTACGTGCTGTCCAAGGACGAGGTGAGGGGAAGGGCGGAGGCAGTTACCTGCGGGCCCTCCCCCACACAGCACGCATTGCAGCCCCCGACAGTGTCGGGCAGATGGGTCCGTGTGTCGTCTGAATGCGAGAAGCAGCAATGAGAGGAGAGAGAGGGGGCTGCGAAGAGGGAAGGAGGGCAGACGCACTCCGCGTCTATGGCGCCTCTCCCTCGCTTCTCTCACCCACCGACCCACCACCACAGGCCGCCCACCTGGCCTCCACCTTCCACTGCGACGACGTGGCGGCCCTGCTCCCTGCCCTGGTGGACGTGGCGGCCGCCCGTCCCCCTCCTCCCCCCACCTCGGGCTACCGAGTGGGGGCAGCAGCCCTCGGCGCCAGTGGCCGCGTCTACCTGGGGGCCAACCTGGAGCTGCCGGCCGCCCCGCTGGCGGCCAGCGTGCATGCGGAGCAGGTATGGATTGTGCGTGTGGGAGAAAGAGAGAGAAAGGGTGGAGGCTGTTTCCTCACCATACACCACCCTCCTCCCCCAGTCCCTGGTCGCCCTGGCCGCCCAACACGCCGAACCCCGCCTCCTGTGCATCGCGGTGTCGGCCGCCCCCTGCGGCCACTGCAGGCAGTTTTGTGTGGAGCTGGTGGGGGCGGAGACGCTGGACTTTGTGTTTGGGGAGGGGAGCGAGCCTCCGATCCCACTCACCACGCTGCTGCCCCGCCAGTTTGGGCCACAGGATCTGGCGGCTGTGGGGACGTCGCCCCCGCTGCTGCTGGGGGGGGCGACGACGGCGCTGGAGTGGGTGGATGGTGGGGCAGCAGCGACTGCTGCGCCGTCCCACCTGGCGCCCGCGGTCGCAGCCGCGCTGGAGGCGGCGACCCGGTCGCACGCGCCGTACACTGGGTCGGTGGCGGGGGCCGCGTTGGTGTGGGGGGGGGGGGGGGGGGGGGGAGGGGGATGACGCCGCCCCCACCACCACCCACCACGCCGCCGGCTTCGCCATCGAGTCCGCCGCCTACAACCCCTCTCTACCCCCCCTGCAAGCCGCCATGGTGGCGGCCAGAGCGGCGGGGCTGCGCCTGCCGGGGGACAGGATCGTCGGAGCCGTGCTGGTGGAGACACAAGGCGCGCGCGTGGTGCACGCGCCCGGGGCGGCGGCCGCCCTGGCCGCGGTGGCGCCCGGGGTGGAGTTGACGGTGGTGGTGGCGAGGCGCGTGTGAGAGTGGTGTGTGTGTAGAAGGGACAGAGCAGCAGCGAGACTGAGGAAACGATTTTTTCTTTTTCGTTCAAACGAAACAACAATATCGTCCCATTTGCTTCCCCGCCCGCCTGTGTTCATCATGCGCGCCGCCGCCCTCCTCCTCGTCGCGGCTTTGGCGGTCGCGGCTGCCGCTGAACCGGCCGCCAAGCCCGCGCCCTCGCCCGCGGCGCCCGCCCCGGCAGCTGCGCGCCTCATCACAGCGCGCGCTCGGCCTCGCGCCGTCGCCGGCCGCCCCGCCCCGCCTCCCACCGCCTCCGTGGACGAAGTCGCGCTCAACTGGCGCCCTCTCCAAACCGAGCCCGTGACCCTGGCCCCCGGCGTCGCCCCCAACGGCGCCCCCAAGCCGCGCGCGGCTGTCGCGGGCGCGCCGAGCGGCGCCCCCCTCAAACGCGCCCCCAAGCGCCTGTGCGCCCCGGGCTGCGTCGTGTGCGATGCGGCCGGCCCCTGCGTCGTGTGCGCGGGCGGCCACGCCGCCAACGAGGATGGCGTGTGCCAACCGACGGCCGGCGCGACGCCGACTGATGCGGGCGCCGCGCCCTGCGGCGCGGGCTGTGCCGAGTGCCAGCCCGAGCTCGGCTGCGTCGCCTGCGAGGACGGCCACTTCCTGAACGGGGCGGCCGGGTGTGCTGCCATGCCCACCCTGGAGGCGGCGCTGGAGGACGCTCGTATGGAGGCGGTGACGTCTGATGACGCCGACATGGTCGTCGACGCTCTCGCCAGCGTGGCCGAGTCCGCCTTCGCCGAAGTCAACGACGCGGCCGCCGTGGCGGAAGCCGAGGGTGAGACACCAACAACAGCGGAGGAGGAGGAGACGCAAGCCGCACCGACCGACGCGCCTGCCCTTGTCTCACTCGCCGACGCCCCGCCCTCCCGCACGCAGGCGGCGACGAGTGACGACGCCGGCTGCCCGCCCGCTGGCCCCAAGTGTGTGGCCTGCGACGGGGGCGTGCCCGCCCCCCCCGGCTTCGCGTCCTGCAAGACGTGCGCCCCAGGGTACTACGCGTTTGCGTGGGCACCCGGCGACGTGCCGTCCGCCACGTCAGCCCTGGCCTCCTGCCACCCGTGCGCCCGGCTGGGATGTGCCCCCGGCGCGTGCGCAGATGGGCGGGGGTGCACTGGCTGCCCGGCGGGGGCAGTGCTCAACACCACGCCTGCTCGCGCGATCGGGCCCAACGGTGTGGCGGGCGTGTGCGGCGTCGGGGGCGACGCGTGCCCGGTCAACTGTGTGGCGGCGTGAGATAGGGTCGGAGCTCGTTTTCCTGTGTTTTTATGTATGTGGCTGTGTTATGAAAAGGAAAGGTGTGTCTTCAACAAAACACAGGGGAAAACGCAGTCTCTGCGGGTCAGAAAGGTCTTTTTTGTTTTTTCCGCGCCCATCGTTTCCCCGACACATTTCTTCTCGTGTCGCCCGCTCCCCCGCGGCCGCCGCCGCCAGGCTCACACACTCGATGACGTCCATCAACACTTTCCACCACGCGTCCCCAGCCTACGTGTACTCCCCTGTCCCACCCCCCGGCCCGACCGGCCACGCGGCTGCCACCTGGTCAGTCGAAACCCCCCTCGCCACCGTCACCGTCGCCCTGCGCGTGCCGACAGACGGGTCGGCGGCCACGGTATCATTGACCGACGCGGCAAGCGGGTCCGCCTTCGCAGACGCGCCCCTGCCCGGGCCGTCCTCCCCTGGCCGCCCCTACTCGACCGTGGTGGACGCGGCGATCGACTCCTCCCGCAACTTTGCTCTGCGCGTGCGGAATGCCGAGACCGGGCGCGTGGCCACGCTGGGGCTGGGGTTTCATGAGCGTGGTGATGCGGCCGCGTTTCTGGCCGCGCTGGGTGATTCCGACTCGGCACGGCAGAGGGAGGCGCAGGCTGTCGCTGCCAAGGCAGACTACGAATCGAGGCGACAGGAGCAAGCGACGGTTGATGCAGACGTGCCTATCCCCGACGTCGTAGATCGATCGCTCAAGGGCAGCGTGAAGCTGGCGCTGCCGACGCTCGGTGGCGAGCGCGGCGGCGGGTTGACCGCACGCGCGGTGGAGGTGGGGGGCGGGCTGCCCCCACCCCCCACATCAGGCAAGGCTGCCGACACGGAGGGCGATGACTGGGGCGAGTTTCAGGGGTAGAGAGACAATAGAGGAGGTCCTTTGTTTAAAAAGAAAAAAAACTGTCATAGTTGTGCTTGTTGTTGCCCGCCCCTCCACACTTAAAAAAAAACGCCCCCGCTTGCAACATTCATCAATCGTGCAGAATGACGACCGGCTTCTCGCAGTGTTTGGCGAGGTACTTGGCGGTCGACCCCAGAAACATTTCAGCCAGCTTGCCCCGGTTGTGTTTGGCGAGGACGACGCCCGCAGCGTCGAGTGTCTTTGCGCGCGCAGCCACCACTTCGCCCACTGACTGCGCGTCGGTGCCGAAGTGAATAATTTCGGCTTTGTATTCAACGCCCGCCGCGTCCAACGCGGGCACAAAGCGCGACGCGATGAACTTCTCGGCGGCATCGATGCGCGCTGCGTCCACACGAGGGTCGGGGGGCGTCACCAGAAAGTCGCCGCCCCCCCCCACGCCGACGCCGCCCACGACTTCGGGGGTGGGGACGGGGACGACGTGCAGGAGGCGGAGAGAGTCGCCAGGGCGCACCATGTTGTCCAGCGCCCAGGTGACGGCCTTGGTGGAGCCCTGTGTGGTGGGTGGGTGTGATGGTGGTGTGGGTCACTCTACGTCCTTCCCAGGCCGTGGGCGGGACTGGCGGGTTGGGTGGGAAGAAAGGGGGGATGCCGCATCGCAGCTGCGCGTGCGTGCGAGCCGCGTTTCCCCCCCCACCCTCCGCCCTCGCACACCCGCACGCACGTCGGTGTCTTCGACAGGGATGACAAAGGTGCGCGCCATGGCGGGTTTTGGTGTGTCCAAGCAAATGTTTTGCTGTGCTGAAGTAGAAAAACAAAATTTGGTTTCGCGCGGCGTCGCTCTCTTTTTTTCGTTTTTCGGCGACTGTACTTTTTCACCCTCCCCGCGTGCGCACGGCCCTCCCTCTGCCCGACCCCCCACCCTCCCCCAAACACGCGGCCCGGCCGCCCCCCCGGTGTGTGTGTGTGTGTGTGTGTGTTCATGTTTGTATTTCTTGCGTTTGTTTCATCATCAAAAAAAAGTTGGCCATAGCATCCGCCAACAGTTTGGGCTGCTCCAGGTGGGGGCAGTGCCCACAGTCTGGTGCCCACGCGAATTTGGCGTGCGGAATATCTCCCTTAATCCTGTCCACACTGTCCTTGGGCGGCAGGATCTCGTCATCCTTCCCCCACACAATCAACGTGGGTGGGCTGCCCCTGCGCCCCAGCTCAGCGGGGGCGCCCGACATGGCGTACCCCCCGGACGCGATGAAGGCCACGTTGGCGTCAGCCCACCCCTCTGCGTGCGTGTGCAGGCGCCCGATCCGCATCGCATCCTGGGTGGCGTACGTGGGGACGTCATGGTACGCCATCTTGTTGGCGGCGCCGCGCAGGGCGGTGGTGCGCAGGACTTGGACGCCGAGCCTGGTGGGAAGTGTGTGTGTGTGTGGGGGGGGGGGTGAAACGAGAGAGGGCACCCGGACTCACCCTCTTCCACACACACTCCCCTACACACACTCACCTGGCCACCCACTCGGGCAGCGCCTGCAGCGGCCCGATGCCGTCGGTGTAGGTTTGGGGGGCCACCAGGACCAGGCCTGCTACTAGGGCGGGGCGCGAGAGAGCAAAGTCCAAAGCAACAGCTCCCCCCAACGAAGTGCCCAACAGCACAACGGGGCGACCACCCAGCACGATCTTGATGAAAGCTTCCAAGTGGCCCCGTTTTTGGGGTGGGCCTAGGGGTGGGCGTGGCGTGCCGGGTTGAGCAACAAACGGGCGGCAGTCAGAGAACCCCCACCCAACCAAGTCCACGCCGAAAGCGGGGACGCCGTCCGCCGCCAAGCGGGGCAGCAGCCTGCGGAACTCCAGCAGGGAGGAGTCGAAGCCGTGCAGCAGGATGACGGTGGGGGCTGGTGTGTGTGTGTGTGGGGGGGAGGTGGGGGAGGGGCGGAGGGGGTGGTTTGAAAACGGGTCTCTGGCCCCTCCGCGTGCGCCATACATGCACACAGCTCTCTCCCTCTCTCTCTCTCTCTCACACACACACACACGTGTTTCCTCACACACAGCGCGCACCATCACTGGATGCAGCGTCCACGCCGTTGCCCACCCACGCCGCGTCGACGGTGCCGACACCGGGCACGTGGAGTGGTGTCCGCTGCAGGTTCGAGAGCAACGCCCTCGCAGCTGGTTCCTCGATCTCTGCTGCTGCGCCTGCATCCACAAACGGCGGGTAGGTAGGCGCTGCACGCGGTGGGGGACGGCGCGCGGTGGAGGGTCGAACTGCACGGCGCGGCGGCGCGCGCGGTCGTGTGGTGGGGGCGTGGGCCCGCATTGGCGTGTGTGAGAAGAAGAGGTTGAGTTGGATGTGTCCAGCGCAGTGTGAAGCTGGTGTGAGGCGCCGCGTGCTTCCGTTGGCGCTGCGCCACCCGACCGCGAAAAAAAAAAAAAAAAACGCAGACTTGCAGTGTCTCGCTTTCTTTTTTCGCGCCTGCGCGAAAAACGGCCCCCCGTCCCTGCACACACCATGGCGCCCGCCTCCACGCCACGCAAGCAGGGCTTTCTAGCCCACCGCGTTGCCGACGTCATGGCGTTCACGCGGAGCCCCCCGCCCCCCCGCGAGCCGCGCGAGCCGCGCCCACCAATGCGCGCACGCGCGGCCGCACTCGCCTCGTCCGCCGCCCGCGCGCGGTCCCTGGCCGCCCGCGTGGCTCGCCACACGCCCGCCTACGCCCTGCTGTGGGCGCAACTCGTCGCCCGCCTGCTGACCCTGCTGGGCGGCGGCGCGACGTGGCTGGTGAAGGCGGTGGCGCTGGTGCTGTACGCGGCGTTGCTGCTGCCCGGCTTTGTCAAGGTGAGAGAGAGGGAAGAGGCGGGTGTGTCGAGCGTGGTCCGAGGGGCGAGAGAGGTAAAGGGAAGCCAGGGGCGTCCGCCTCCTTTTCAATGGCGTGGTTTTGGTGCCCCCGCGCGCTCAACCACCCCTTTCCTCCTCTCCCCGCCCTCCACCCAGATCGGCCACTTCTACTTCACCTCCCCGCGCGTCATCCGAGGCATCCGCTACGGGCGCAGGCCGCGCAACGCGCTGGACCTGTACTTTCCCCCCGGCGTCGACGCGCGGTCCGCGACCGCGGCCGCGGTCGCCGCCGTCGCGGCCGCGGGCGCGGGCGACCCCAAAGCCAGGCGCGCGGCGGCGGCATCCGCCCCGACCTCCACAACTCCCCGCCCCGTCGTTGTGTACGTGACGGGGGGCGCCTGGATCATTGGCCACCGGGCGTGGGGCGCGCTGCTGTGCGCGCGCCTGTCTGCACGCGGCGCGATTGTCGCGTGTGCAGACTACCGCAACTTTCCTCAAGCCGCGGCGGACGGCATGGTGGCCGACGTGCGGGACGCCATCGGGTGGGCGGTGGCCGCGCGGCGGCCGTTGAGTGGCGGCGGCGACGGCAAAGTCGTGGTCGTGGGGCAGAGCGCGGGGGCGCACGTTTCAGCGCTGGCTCTTCTCGCCGCCGCTGCGTCCGAAGACGGCGTCACCCTGCCGTATGACGGCGTGGAGGATGAACGCACCCCCCACCCCCCGCGCGGCAGGGCGCGCAGCCTGTCCCCCTCGACCGACGACGATGACCACCCCCGGCCGCTGGCACACCCGCCCCTCTCCGCCACCGTGGGCGCCGACCCGGGCGCCCCCCTCCCCCTGGCCTGGCGCGCCACCGATGTGGGCGCGTTTGTGGGGGTGTCGGGCGTGTATGATGTGGCGAGGCTGGCGGGCCACTTTGCCGCGCATGGGCTGAGGCCCGCGCTGCAAGCGCGCGTGTTTTCGGTGCGCGGTGTGCCGGCTGCGTTGAAGGATGTGTCTCCGACCCAGGTGCTGCTGTCTGCTGCCTCGACTCGGTCCGGCTGGCCCTCCCGCCTGCCGCGCTGCCTGCTGCTGCACGGCACGGCCGACGCGTGCGCGCCCGCCGGCGATGCAGCCCGCTTTGTCGAAGCCGCCCTGGCCGCGGGCGCGCCGTCTGCCACGCTGCGCCTGTACGATGGAGACACGCACACGTCCCCCTTGATCGAAAACCCGATGCGTGGCGGCCGCGCGGACGCGCTGGCGGCGGACGTGTGCGCCGCGGTCGGCGTCGACACAGGGGCGGCGGGCGCGGAGCCGGGGTTGTGCCCGGGGGCGCTGATCTGGGCAGCGGCCCGGGTGTGTCCGTTTTAGAAGTGTAGTAGTGTGGAGGTGGGGTTAAGTTTTTATTTCGTATGTACGGGTACCGAAAACAGTGGTTGGTTAAAACAAAAATGTTCGGGTTCAATTTTCATTTAAAAACAGAAACCATTCGCACAAAACACATCACGTCTCTGCTGCTGCTGCTGCCTCTGCTGCCTTTGCTGCCTCCCTGCTCGCCACCGCGGCCGCCACCAGCTCGTCCAGCGGCCACGCGTCTTCGACCCGCGCTGCGCCCACGCGCGTCCTTCTCAACGACGTCAAGTGCGCCACCGACCCCAGGGCGGCGCCGAGATCAGCTGCCAGGGTGCGGATGTAGGTGCCCTTGGAGCAGACGACCCGGAAGGAGACGTCGCGCCCGCCGTGGGGACCAGGTTGGGTGTTGGCGTCATCGTCTCCTCCTGCTTGGCCTTCTGCCACCTGCGCCTCCTCCTCCACCACCTTGTCTTCCGTCGACTCAGCCGCCGCATCCACCTCCACCCTCTCCACATCAAACGCGCTCACCGTCACTCGCCGCGCCGCCCGCTCCACCGCCTCCCCCCGCCGCGCGGCGAGGTACAGCCTCTCCCCACCCACACTGACCGCCGAGTACATGGGGGGCACCTGGTCGATGTTGCCGGTTAATGCAGCTGCTGCGGCCACCAAGTCAGCATCGGTCACGTGGTGCCAGGGCGCCCGCTCACTGACCTCCGTCTCGCCGTCCAGGGACGGCGTCGCCTCCCCCAGGCGCAGAGTCCCTGTGTACTCTTTGTCCAGCGCCACAAACGAGTCGATGGCCTTGGTGGCGGCCCGCCCCACGCAGACGATTAAGAGGCCTGTCGCGCGTGGATCCAGTGTGCCCGCGTGCCCCACTTTCTTCGTCCTCAGCGCACGCCTCAGCTTGGCGCAAACATCGAACGACGTCCACCCGGGCGGTTTGTCCACCAGGTAGGCGGCGGCCGTCCAGTCGGCGGGCGGCTGGCCGCGCGTGGAGGGCGTGGGGAGGGGAGGCGGGTGGCGGCGGCGCGGGCTGTGGGAAAGAAAGGGAGAGTTGGTTTTGGTTTGGTCCCGCCACCGCCTGGTCGACCTTGCATCCTCCTCTCCTCTTCACTCACTTGGCCACGTGCTCCTTGGGCGCGTCGCTCGCTTCAGCCGCCACAGCGCGCGGCGCTGTGACGGCGCCGCGGCGGCTGGCGACTGCCCGCGCGGCGGCGGGGCGGACAGCCGAGGCTCGGCTCAGGTGAGCCAGCATGTGTGGGTGTGAGAATGCGGGTGTGAGAATGTGGAAATGCGCGAGAGTGGGGACGGAGGGGCCCGCCGTCCCCACTCTCGCGGGGGCCCGCCGCAAGAGTGTGCGACGAGAAAAAAAAAAAAAAACACCCTCGCTTGTACATTTCCACCAGTCGTCCTCTCAACACTTCACCTCATGTTCTCCGGCCGCTCCCTGCGCCCGTCCGCTCGCACCACCGCGCCGACCAGGCGCGGCGGCCGCGCCGGGACGCCGCGCGTGCCGCGCGCGTCGCTGGGCGACATTGCCGACGTTGCCGCTGCCAACCTGCCCACCGCCCTGGCGGGGCTGGGC
This sequence comes from Choricystis sp. odSpoLacu1, assembly GCA_958009055.1. NCBI lineage: Eukaryota > Viridiplantae > Chlorophyta > Trebouxiophyceae > Choricystis > Choricystis sp. odSpoLacu1. The sequence goes on from OY253658.1 coordinate 75,577, forward strand.
GCGCTGGGGGTGGGGGCGGCTGCGCTCTTTGTGGCGGACCCGGAGAGGCGGTGAGTGTGTTTGAGGAGAGAGGCGGGACGGGAGGGCGTCGGGCTCGTCGCGGGGGGGGGGGCGGGCGCATTTCGCAGCGCCTGCGCATTGCGCGGCGCCCGTTGCCAGCGATGGGACGGTGGATACGCGAGAGGCTTGACAGCGAGCTGCAGGCAGGAGGCAGGGCGGTGCCAGAACGCAACACGCACAGAAAGAGACACGACGGCAACGCCTCAAAACGCAACCCGACCCTATCTTCCTGTTTCCTCACACACGCCCACAGCCGCGCCGCCCAAGCCGCCGAAAAGGGGGGCGACGAAAAGGAGTCGGTCAAAGCCTACTTCAACGAGGTCGGCTTTGAGCGCTGGAACCGCATCTATTCCGACACCGACGACGTCAACAAGGTGCAGCTCGACATCCGCACGGGGCACACGCAGACCGTGGACAAAGTGTTGGCCTGGATCGGGGACTCTGTGTCCGGTGTCTCCGTGTGCGACGCTGGGTGTGGCACCGGGTCGCTGTCGATTCCGCTGGCGCTGAGGGTCAGTGGTTTAGGGTGGATGAAGGTTGAGTGTTTTTTTCCGACGAAACGCGCCCCTTTTCACATCCTCACCTTGTCCCTTCCCCCCCAAAACTCATTCTCAGGGTGCTGCCGTCACCGCCACCGACATTTCGGCCGCCATGGCCGCCGAAACGGAGCGCCGGTACATGGCCACGATCGCGGCGGGCGCCCCCTCGCCGCCCACGCCCCCCGTCTTCCAGGCGACGTGCTTGGAAGATGTGACGGGCACCTACCACACCGTCACCTGCATCGACGTGTTGATCCACTACCCCCAAGCCAAGGTGGATGCGATGCTGACGGGGCTGGTGTCTCACGCGACCGACCGCCTCATCGTCTCCTTTGCGCCCTCCACTCCCTACTATGAAGCCCTCAAACGCGTCGGCGAACTCTTCCCCAAGGGCGCCAAAGCGACGCGTGCCTACCTGCACAAGGAGGAGGACGTGGAGGCTGCCCTGAAGAAGGCGGGGTGGACGGTGTCGCGCAAGGAGATGACGGCCACCAAATTTTATTTCTCGCGCCTGTTTGAGGCGGTGCCGACTGCCAAGGCGGCGTAGAGAGAGTGTGTGGGTGGGAGAGTGTGGGTGTAAAGCCACGCTGTGAGAGCGGGAGAGCGTGATTTTTCCAACAAAAGAAACAAAAACTCTCCTCTCTCCCCCCTCTTCTACAACACTAGCCTGCGCGGCACCACCCCCGTCGGCGGCGCCGCCGACCGCCGCCTCCACGCCGCGTCCGCCAGGCCGGCGGCGGCTTCGTCGCCGCCGGACAGCGCGAGCCCAACGCCGCACCATGCGCCGCGCGGCGCCGACGCCGCCCGGCCGCCATAGTACAGGCGCCACTGCCCGGCAGCCATGGGGACGGCGCAGGGGGCCCCGACGTCGCCGCTGTCCCAGGCGCCCGGGGGGCCGGGGGCGAGGATGGGGGAGGAGGCAGCAGCTTTCCATCCAGACAGGCCGTCCTTACTGATCGCCACGCCAATCGACCGGCGCCCGCTGGCAGCGTCCACGCCTTCATACAGCATGACCCACTGGCGGGAGGCGGGGTCCTGCACGACGTGGCGTGCGGCGGCGCCCGCGGAGTCAAAGTCCGACCCGCCCCCGGCAAAGATCGCGCTCCCGCGCTCCCACTTGAGCCCGTCCCGCGAGGACGCCACCCCCACCGTCCACTTGGAGTTGGCGGCATCATACGAGTGGTAGTACATGCGCAGGTCGCGGGGGCCGGCGGCGACAAGCTGGGGTGAAGCAATGAAGTGGGCGTCCCACTCACCCTCTGCGCCCGCGTCCAGCAGGGCCCCTGTGTGGTGGTCGGCCTCGATGCGGGCCCAGTTGCGGCCGTCCTGGGACAGGGCCAGGCCGGGGCGAGTGCTAAGAGGGACGAGAGGAAGGGAGGTTGGTTGAGGGGAGGGTTGTTGTTTCTCTCTCTCTCTTCTCTCACCCACACACCAGCCACCCATCCAACACTCACCGCAGCCCTTCCACCGGCACCCCCGCCACCAGCCCGTCATCCAACCCCGGCGGCGGCACCCCTTCTTCATAGCACGCGCCCTGGTACAGCATCCAGTACACCCCTCCCCCCTGCCCCACCGCGCCTGAACTCAGGATCTGCACGTCAGACACCGCCACCGCCGCCGTGTCGTGCGTCCACCAGTCGGTGGAGGGTGTGAAGACGGGGCCGCTGGGGGAGCGAGTCCAGGTGACGCCGTCGCTGGATGTCGCGATTCCCGCCGATCCCGCGCCCACCGCCACAGCGGCCAGGGCGCCGGAGGGAGGGGTGGAGGACGCGGAGTACCACATGAACCAGCGCTGCTCGTTGTCGCCCACGTAGCAGCGGACCTGCGTGGGAGGGGTGGTGGGGGTGGGTAAGAAGGGGAGCGAGAGCGGCCAGCTTTTTCCCCGTTGGGCACGCGCATTCGTGCCCAAAGGCGAGACGCTGTTGGCAGCGCCGTTGTGCCCTCCTCTTTTTCTCATCAACACTCACCACTGGCTGGCCCAGGCCGCCTCCATCCCACTCGTCCGCGGTCGGGCCAAACACGAGGCCGTCGGTTGTCAAAGCGACGTCGGCCGCGGCGCGCGGCGGCGCGCGGGCGGCACGGCGTGACACGACGCGGCCGTGGTGTGTATGGGGTGGCACGGACGTGCGGTGGGTCAATGCGCCGCGCATTGGAGGCTGGGCGACGGGGGGAGAGCAACAGCAAAAACAAAAACAAAACAAAAAAAAACGCAAACGCCGGTGTGCCCGACCTCCCTCCGAGGGACTCACTTTGCTTCTTCTCTTCCCTTCTGCGGGACCCCCGCGCCCCGCAAACCGGACACACGCCGCCAGCGCGGCGTGTCTGCGTGTCGACCACCCCTCCCGCGCGGTTGTGCGCGCGTGGAGCAGGAGCTGTGGGCCACGCATTTGCCTCACACCCTTGCGGAGGAGAGCTAGCCGGTCGGCTCCTCCCTCCCCTCTGCGCCGCGTGACCCGTCCCGCGTGTGGACGCCCCCGTCGCCAGGGCACACGCACATGGCGAGTGAAGTCACGCGACCACAAAAGGAGGAGAGGCGCTGGGTGCTCCCCCGCGCAGGGCGACGTTTGCTCCCCGCATGCATGCCGGGGGGGGCCGCCTGGCTCTTTTTGACCTCCCCCTCCCAACCCGCACACACACAGGCCGACCTCGCCCTCGTCGGCGCCGCCGCCGCGGCGGCCGCCGCCTGCCTGGCCATCGTGGTGGACCCCCTGGCCGCCGCCACGCCGAGCGCAACGGGGTTGGCGGCCGCGCTGGTTCGGTGGGTGTGGGTGTGGGGGGGGGTGGGGGGGGGGGGGGGTGAAGAGAAGAGAATAGACGCCGGCCGCCCCCGCCCGAGACCTTCACACACTCACAACTCCCCTCCCACATACAACAGTGGCGGCCCCCCCGCCCTCGCCGCCGAACTAGCCTCCCTGGCCCCCGCCTCCGGCGCGGCCGCCGCGTCGCTGGCCGCCACCGCGGCCGCCGCCCTGGCCGCCGCCGCGGTCGCCGCCAAACGGGTCGGCCTGGGCGCCCTGCGCCCCTCGGAACGGGATGCCGCCGCCGACAGGGTCGCCCGGTATGCCGCGCTGAAGGTCGTGTTTGTGTGCGCGGTCGTCGCGCCGGGGGACGCGCCCGCCCTCATGCACTGGGCCGCCTGGACCGCGTTGGTGGCTGCGCTGGCCTGCCTGGCTGCGGCTGGACGTGCCCGCGCGGACGCGCTGGTCGGCGGCTGGCGCGACGACGATGGTGGTTGGGCGGTGGACACCGACGACGCTGGCGCCACCGCACTGCCGCCGCCCCCGCCTCACCCCACCCCGCCCGCCGCTGAAGGCGTGCGCGCCGCCCTGCTGCTGGCCGCCGTGCTGGCGGCCCTGGTCACGTGGGCCCCCGCCCTCGGCGCTGCCGCCGCCGCTGCGGCCGGCGCGGCGGGCGCGGCGGGCGCCGGCCTCTGGCTGCCCGACGCCGTCGCGGTGGCGGCGGACGCGGGGGCGGGTCTGGCTGCCCTGGCGGTGGCTGCCGCGGATGCGGCGCGCGGCAGCCGGCGCGGCGGTGATGCCGCCACCCCGCCCCCCGCCCCCCACACCCTCCCCCCCCCCTCCCGCGCCACCGCCCTGCTGCACGCCGACCTGGCCGCGGACGCCGCCTCCCGCCTCGCATCCCTGGCCCACGCCGCCTGCGTGTGGAGGACGCGGGGGGCGGGGTTGACGGTGGTGGATGCTGCATTGGCTGTGGATGCACACGCGGCAGCAGCCGGCCTCTGGGCCCGCGCGTCCGCGTACGCGCGCTACAGGGGCGCCCTGGACGCCCTGGACGCGGCGGCCGCGCGGGCGATGGGGAGTGACGCCGCGGTGGGCGCAGAGTGCGCGATCTGTCTGGACAGCCTCTCGACGTCGACGCGCGGGCAAGACACAGAGACCGGGGCCGCTGCCTGCCGCCCCCCCCCCCACCCACCACCACGCCGTCGCCGTCACCGAGTGTGGCCACGCCTTCCACTCGCGCTGCTTGTTGGAGTGGTTGACGACGGGCTGCGCCCGCGGCGGGGGCGGCGGCGGCAGCGCCGACCGCCGCGCGCGCGGGCGGGGCGCGTTTCCGTGCCCCCTGTGCCGCGCGCCCCTGGGCGGGGCGCCGCCCCCGCCCCCGCCCAAGCGGGGCGGGCGGGGCGCGCATGGCGGTGGGCGGGGTCGCATCGCGGCCGCCGTGCGCAGTGTGGCGGCTGCTGTTGCCACTGTTGCAGCGTTGAGAGTGCTGCCTGCGGGTGGCGCGCGGGCGCAGACGCCCGGCGCGGGGGCGCGTCGGTCCAACCCTGCCGGCCGCGACGCGCCGCCGTTGACGCGGTCGCGGGCGCGGCTGGCGGTCGCGCACGCCGCGTGATGTGTGAGAGAGAGGTGTTCAAGTTTTGTGTTTTGTCCTTTTGTCCTTTTGATTGTTGTCGTGCTGCTTTCTCCTTGTGTGTACTCCCTCCCCCCACCCCTTTACCACGGACACCACCCGTGGTTTGTGTTATTTGAATTTTTGACGTTAAGTTTTGACGGACTGGCGGGTGTGGATTTTACAAAGAACCACGAACTTGTTTGTTTTCACCTCTCTCACCCGCCATCACTCGAGCTGCCCTGCGCCTCCGCGGCCGGCAGTCGCGAAAACATGTGGATGGGGCAGCGCCCCGTGCCCGACCGCACCGCCGCCGCGTGCGCGTGCCGTGTGAAGCGAGCGCGCACAGTGGGGGAGGAGACGGCGGCGGCTGCGGCGGCGGCGACGCTCACCACAGCCGCCAGCGCGACGAGGGAGCCACCGCGAGGGGCGGCCGGTGGTGGTGCCGATGAGGCGGGCCCGCCCTTCTTGGGCTGGCTCAGCGACGCACAGGGCTGCAGCTGGGCCAGCGCGCGGCGCGCAGACGCGGCCGCGGCCGAGGCGGCGTCATCACCGCCACCGCCGCGCGCCGCCGCCAGCGCCAGCGCCGCCACCGCGCCCCCCGCCCACGCGTCCGCGGTGGCGGTGGCGTTGCCCGCCACCAGGACGGCCAGGCCGTCGGCGGCGGCGGCCACGGCGGAGGGGCCGCGCGCGGCCGCCAGGGCTGCCGTGAGCGCGGCCACCGCGCCCGCGCCGCGCGCTTCAGCCGCGGCCGCCGGATCAGCGGCGGCCAGCGCGGTCAGGGCGCGCGCGGAGGCTGTCACACGGTCGTCGGGGGTGGGAACACCGTCGAGCGAGGCCAGTGGCAACGAGGGCGGCCGCAGTGTCGGCGGCAGCGGCAGCGCGGTCGCGACGCACTCGCGCCACCCGCCCTCCCCGCGGGGCGGCAGGGCGCCCGCGGACGCGGTGGCCAGGGACGCTATGTCGGGCGGCAGTCCCGCCGCTGCCGCGGCAGCGTGGAGAGCGTCCAGGGGCGGGATGCGGGCGGACGAGACGGCGGCAGACACGAGCGACGCGACGAGCCCGGCCGGCGCGCCCGCCGCCACAAAGCCGCGCGCTGCGCCCGGGTGCGCGTTCACCAGGGCCGCCACCGCGGTGGCGGCCGCTGTGGCGGCGCGGGGGCGGGGGGCGCCGGCGACGTCGTTGGGGGGGAGGAGGGGGGTGAGGAAGCCGGGCGCAAACGCGGCGGTGGCTGCCGCGGCCGCAGGGGGCGACCCCTCCACCCACGCCGCCAGCGCGGCCGCCGCGGACGCGCCGCCATCGTGCACCGCGAGAGCCGGCATGAGCCCTCCCACCAGCCCTGCCGCCGTCTCGGCGGGCGGCAGGGAGGCGCGCGCAGACGGCGGCAAGCACGCGAGCGCGCGTGTGGTCGCAGGCTGCGCGGCCGCCGCGGCGGCCGGCGTGCCGCGCGCGCCCGCGGCCAGCAGGGCGGTCAAGCCTGCGGATCGTAAAGCGATGTCACGCGAGGCGGGCGCACATAACAACGCACCCAGCAGCGCCCCCACGCCTTTCGGCGTGGGGGCGACAAACAGGGCCGTCGTCGCGGCGCGCGCGCCGCCCGCAGAGGCCACAGCGCCAGCAGCTCCGCCAGCAGTCATGACCGCCAGCACGGAGGCGGACGGGCCGGCCAGGGGGCCGGCCCTGGCGACGCAGGCGACCAGGGGGCGGGTGGCCGGGTGGAGCAGGGCCGCGGCCGCGCGCGCGCGGGTCGGCGCGCGCGTAGCGGCGACTGCTGCCACGGCGACGGCCAGGGCCAGGGCCAAGTTGAGTGGCCGCCTGACTCCAGGCCGCCGCCGCGTGGCGGGCGGCTTGGGCGGGGGGCGGGCGGCGGCATCGGCCCCCATCGCGCGCGGTGCGTGTTTTTTGATTTGTGAGGGACAGACGCGAGCGCCACGCCACACACACAAAAACACGCTCCGCGCGTGCGTGTGCCTGCCCCCTCCTGCCCCGCACGACACCGTGGCCTGGTGCCCAGCTGTCGCGTCCAGGGTCGCAATCGGTGCCAGGCTCGTCAACCGCCACCGTCGAGCCGCAAAACCGACGCGCGCGCGCGCGCGCGCGCGCTGTTCGACCGATGGCCCTCCACACGCCCCACCGCCGCTCCACCGGCTCCCCGCGCGACCTGCTGCTGTCCCCTCTGCGCGATGGAGCCGGCTTCGCGGCGTCGCCCGTCCTGTCGCCCGCCACCACGGCCAGCCCGGCCGCTGGGTCTATTCCGAGGCGCAGAGACAGCGCGCCCCCGTTGCGCGCGCGCTGCATCGACTTGGGCCCGCTCGGCGCGGCCGCGTCTGCCCGGTCGTCAGCGCCGGAAGGAGGTGCTGGTGACGACGATGCGGCCTCGGCTGTCGCCGACACCCCCGACCCACCCTCCTCCCTGCTCCCTGCCCTCCTCCCCACCGTCTCGTCCCCCCCCTCCTCCGTCGCGTCCGGCGTGCTGGACGCCGTCCTAGAAGACGCCCGCGCCCAGCGCGCCGCCGCGGAGCGCGCCCTGGCCGCCGCCTCGCGCGAGCGCAGGGACGCTGACACCCTCGCCGCGCAGGCTGCGTCCGAGGGGGCCGCCATCGCGGGCGCCGCCCGGGCGGCGGACGCGCAGGCGCGGCTGGAGGACGCGCTGGCCGCGTCCGAGGCGAGGGTGGGGGCGCTGGAGGCGAGGCTGAGGAGCGCGGGCGTGCCCCTGCCGACCGGCGTGGCGGCGCCCCCGCTGCTGCCGCCGAGGCACCGGCCCACGCCGGGCGGCTCTGTCGCGGCGTCCCTCGTGGCCCCCGTCGCCAGCATGGACCCGTTCGACGTCGACGACGAGGACGACGGCGCCAGCACCCCTCCGCCCCCCTCCCTTGCCGCCGCGGACGACCGGCTCAAAGCCTCCATGGAGGCTCGCCGCAGGCTGGCCTCCAAGCTGGCCCGCGAGCAGGTGCGGTCTGCCCGTCTGAGGAACGAGGCGGGCAGACTGTCGACCGCGCTGGCGGCGGCCGAGGGCGCGCGCGCGGCGGCCGCTGTGCGCGCGGATGCTGCCGCCGCCGCCGCCGATGCGGCCGTCGCTGAAGCTGATGCTGCATCCCGGGCAGCCGCTTTAGAAGACTTGGTGGCTGCTTTGCGCGACCAGGTGGCAGCCCTGGGGGGTGGCGAGCTGGGGCGGCGCCTCGAAGCTGAGGCAGTCGCACGCGCCACCGCGGAGGACAGGGCCGCCCAGGCTGAAGCCGAGCTGGCGGCGGTGCGAGGGGAGGGCGTGGGTGACGACGCCGACGCCCTGCTCGCCCTGCCGCGTGTCGCCCCGCACCGCCCGCCCTCGCGCTCGGCCCCCGCCTCCCTGACCGAGCTGTGGCGCCACCTGGAGGATGCGCGCGCGGCGGCGGAGGCCAGGGCGCGGGACGCATCCGACGCGCGGGCCGCGCTGGAGGCGTTGCGGGCGGCGCACGCGGCGGAGAGGGGGCCGCTGGTGGTGGAGGTGGGTGGGCGCGTGCCGGCACCCGGTGGTGCGAACGCTGCCGTACCACTCCTCGCACCACCTCCCCTGGCTTCCGCTGCAGTCACCGTCACCGTCAGCCCGACGCGGTGTGCCGAAAACGACAAGCTGGCGCGGTTGTCGGGGGCGGCGTCGCCGTCGTCCGGAGGGCTCACGCTGCGCCGCACCCTCTCGTCCACGCTCGCGTCGTTCGCGACTGTCGCCCTGCGGTCCGTGCTGGCCGCCTGGCGGGCAGCAGGTGGGAATGGCGGAGCCAGCGTGCTGGCCCTGGCGCTGGCGGTGGCGCTGGGCGTGGTGTCGAGGGGGAGGCGGTTGGTGATGGTGAGAGGGGGGTGATTGTGTGGGATTGTAAAAAAAAAAAAAAAAAACGCGCTGCTTCAATCAAAAAATTACACACACATGGATTTTCTTCTCTTTCACCCATCACGGCAGCAACAGCACGGGGCAGTCCACAAACTCGGCCAACAGGTTGGCGTCAACGGCCTTCGCATGCACCGCGTCGGAGGAGAGGACCAAGAGGTCAGCCCCCGTCGCGTCGGCCGCGTCGCCGACCGCGGCGGCCGCGTTCTCCTCCTCCAGCGCGCGCTCCAGGTAGTCGATGCGGCCTGGGTCCACACCGGACGCCTCCAGCGCCGCCCCCACGGCCGCCGTGCGGGCGGCCATGCCGTCGGGGGAGGGGGCGACCGCGTCGACCAGCAGCACGGTCACTCGCGCGCCCGCATGGTCACGCGCAAGGCACCCGGTGGCCGCCAGGGCGGCGCGGGAGCCGTCGGACAGGGAGGTGGGGGAGGCGTCGACCAGGGTGACGAGCAGGTGGTCGTACTTGATGGCGGGGGACTGGGTGGATGGGGTGGGGGTGGGAAGGGAGGGGGATGGGGGTCGCGTTGCACAGACAACACCCCCCTCTCCTGTTTCGTCTGCCCGCCCCACTTCTCCCGCCCGCCCCCACCGACACACACACACGTCGACACAGAGTGGCGTGTTGGCGTGGGCGGTGGGTGGGAGAGCGCGCGACGTGAGCTCCTCCCGCCAATGGTTTGGTCGCACCCCCACACACCCACACAACTCACGTCTGCCACGTCGGACGCGGCCACCGTAACGCGACGAGGGACGAAGCGGACGTGCGGTTGGCGAGCACACGGCGCCGTGCGCGCGGCACAGCGCGGGCGGGGGGTGGGGGCGTGCATCGTCAGCAAGCGCGGACAAAAGCGGTCGGGTTGTGACGAAAAAAACAAAAAGCCGCCCACGCACTCTTCACAATTCGTCCCAGTTTTGTTTGTGTGTGGGGCAGGAGCCGCCCTCCCATGGCGTCCGCCGGTGCGCCCAGCACAGAGCCACGCACAGTGCGGGTGAGTGTGTGGGGGGGAGGAAAGGCGGGGCGGGCGCTCACGTCGGCACACCGACCATTCCTCACCACCCACCCCACGCCCACTCCACCCACAGCTCGCCATCCAGGGCTGCTGCCACGGCGACCTGGACCAAATCTACGCCACCGTGGCTGACTTAGAAGCCGCGGGCGGGCGCCCCATTGACGCACTGTTGATCTGTGGAGACTTCCAAGCGGTGCGCAACGCGGACGACCTCGAGTGCTTGGCGTGCCCCCCAAAGTACCGCGCCCTCAAAGACTTTCACGCGTACTATGCGGGGGTGAAGCAGGCGCCCGTGCTGACGATTTTCATTGGGGGCAACCATGAGGCGTCGAACCATTTGGCTGAACTCGCGCACGGCGGGTGGGTTGCCCCCAACATCTACTACGCTGGCCACGCGGGCGCGATCCTGGTGCACGGGGTGCGCCTGGCGGGTCTGTCCGGCATCTACAAGGGGGGGCACTACAGGTTGCCCAGGACGGAGGCGCCTCCCTACACGCCCGACACGCTGCGGTCTGCCTACCACGTGCGTGCCCTCGCCGCCCACCGTTTAGCCCGCATGTCAGGCACCCCCATCGACGTGTGCCTGTCGCACGACTGGCCCACGGGGATTGCGGTGCATGGCGACACGCGCGCCCTGGTGTCGCGCAAACCTTTCCTGCGGTCTGAAATCGACGACGGGTCGCTGGGGTCGCCCGCTGCAGCGTCCCTGCTGGCGTCCCTGCGGCCGGCCCACTGGTTCTCCGCCCACCTGCACACCAAGTTTGCGGCGTTGGTGGAGCATGGGGAGGTGGTTGAAGAGGGGGCGTCCATTCGATCCCCGGAAGGGTCTTCCTACCCGACCAACCCCGCCGGCTTTGCCACGACTCGCTTCCTGGCCCTGGACAAGTGCTTGCCTGGGCGCGCCTTTCTGCAGGTGGTGGACGTCGTCCCTTCGGTGCCTGACGCGCCGGCGGGGCTGGCCTACGATGCTCACTGGTGTGCGATTCTTCAAAAAACAGCCTCTTTCGAACAAGCAGGCGCGGGCTCCCTGCCGCCTGTGGTGGCGCCACCCACGCCCGACGAGGTGGCTGCCGCAGCTGCCGCCCTCACAGCGGCCCACGGGTCGCTCTCCATTCCCTCAAACTTTGAGGTGACGGCACGGCCGCCGCCCCCCGGCGAAGACACGCGCGGTCGCCACGCGCGGGGGCGCATGCCGGCCTGTCTACACCGTAACCCGCAGACGGTGCACCTGCTGTCAGTGCTGGGCATGGAGTACCGGCTGCCGGAGGGTGGGGGTGGGGGTGGCGGCCACCACCACCTGCCCCCCCCGCCCACTCGCGCCGCCACCGCGGCGGACGCCATTTTCGAGGCGGCCGCCCGGGTCGCGGCGGCGGGCGCTGTGGGCGCGGGTGGTGCGGCCCAGGATGATGGCGAGGGGGGGGGCGTGGAGGTGGCCGACCCCAACGCGATCGATCTCGACGACTTGTGATGGAATGTTTTTTCTGTTTGTTTCAACGCACCCCCTCCCGCTCCCGCTTTGTGTGTGTTTACCTGTTTTTTTATTCATCTCTGTATCACACCACCACCGCCCTACACGCGACCGCCAACTCCAACAGCTCCGCCCCGTCCAACGTCTCCCGCTCCAGCAGGGCGTCCACCGTGGCCTCCAGAAAAGGGCGGTTGGCGGTCAACAACCTCTCCGCGGAGGCGTGGGCGGCCGCCACTTTGGCGGCGACGGCAGCGTCGATGGCGGCACCCACACTCTCGCCGTGGTCGGGTGCGCCGCCCCCTCCCGTGGACCACGCCAGCTCCCCCACGGCCGGGCCACCCATGCCGCACGACGCCACCATGAAGTGGGCGATGCGGGCTACAGCGGCGAGGTCGTCCGCGGCGCCCGTGGTGACGGCGGCGGCGCCCAGAAGAAGCTCCTCCGCCGCGCGCCCCGCGAGCGACACCGCCATCTTGGCCTCCAGCTTGGCCTTTGTGACGACGCCGGCCGCCAGGGAGGCTTCATCGGGCACGAAGAAGGTGGAGCCAAAGCCGCCGGCGGGGCCCGACCTAGAGTGGTGGGTGGCGGAGGGGGGAGGAGGTTCGAGTTTGTGTTCCAAGCCGCGCTTCCCACCACATCCTCCCTCCTCCCTTCTCTCACCTGGGCACAATCGACACCTTGGCCACCGCATCCCCGTCCGGCACCAGCGTTGCAACTACAGCGTGCCCTCCTTCATGCACAGCCACCGCTCTGCGGCGCTGCGGCGACACCAGTGCGGACAGGCGCTCTGGGCCCGCCAGCACGCGCTCCAGGGCAGCGTCCACGTCAGCATCGTCAATGACGTCACTGGCCCGTCGCGCTGCAGCGATGGAGGCTTCATTCAGCACGTTGGCCAGTTGGGCGCCCGAGAAGCCGGGCGTGCGCTGGGCGAGGCGCGGCAGATCAACACTCGGCGCGAGCGGCTTGCCGCGCGCGTACAGGCGCAGGATGGCGGTGCGGGCGGCGACGTCGGGCAGGTCCAACTGCACCCGCCTGTCGAATCGCCCTGCCCGCGTCAGGGCGGGGTCCAGGATGTCGGGGCGGTTGGTGGCGGCAAGCACAACCACCTGTGACGCGGCCCCGCCCGCCCCGTCAAAGCCATCCATCTCGGTCAGCAGCTGGTTGAGCGTTTGTTCGCGTTCATCGTTGCCACCGCCCCACCCGGTGCCGCGGGTTCGCCCCACGGCGTCGATTTCGTCGACTAAAAGAACGCAGGGGGCGGCAGCACGAGCGGCAGCAAACAGATCCCGCACGCGCGCTGCGCCCAGCCCGACAAACACTTCCACAAACTCTGACCCTGCCGCACAGAAGAAGGGGACGCCGGCTTCACCCGCCACAGCCCGGGCGAGCAGCGTCTTGCCTGTGCCTGAGGGCCCTGTCAGCAGCACCCCGCGCGGCACGCGCGCGCCCAACCGAGCAAACCGGTCTGGGTCACGCACAAAGGCCACCACTTCTGAGAGCTCCAGCTTGGCGGTCTCCAGCCCCGCGACATCGGCAAACGTGGTGGTGGTGGCGACGGGGGTGATCTTATGCCGCATGCCAGCCAGTGCGCCCGTGCGAAACGGGTCAAAACCAGGGGGTGAGGCCGTCCCATCAGATGGCGACGACGCCGACGCCCCAGGCCCTGCCAGCCAGCGCCACACCAGGGTGAGCGTGGTGACCGCGAGCGCGGCGCCGGTGGCCGACGCAAAGAGCGACGGCGGAGGGGGGGGTGATGGTGTGCCACCGCCGCCATCCCCAGACCGCTGCACCTCCACCCCCTTGGCCAGCAGCCTGTCCAGCAGGTCAGGGTCGCCCCCCAGGGGGGGTGGGGGCGGGGGCGGCAGCGTGACCCGGAAGCGGGTGCCGTCGGTGCGCGTGGCTTCGAGCGTGGTGGCGTCGCCGGGGGCGGGGGCCACAGACTGGATGGTGGTGCCAGCCTCCAGTTCATCCAGGAATTGAGAGTAGCGCAGGCTGGGTGGAGGCTGGGCGGCGGCGGCGGTGGCAGCGGCCGGGTGGAGGAGCGTGAGGAGCGACGCGGCCAGCGCGGCGCGGCGCGTGCTGACGTCGGCGCGCGCCGGCGTGGCGGTTGGCGGCGCGACGGCCCGGGACCCGGTTCCCGGTCGCGCAGGCGCATGCACGAGCCCAGGGGAGGCTTGTGGTGGAGGCCGCAGTGTCGGGGTGCGGGAGGGGAGGGTGGGGAGAGGCATGGACAAATGTGTACGACGAAAACGGGCGAAAACTCTTTCTGCGCTCGCGAGCGAAAAGAGGGTGTAGAAAAGTGTGTTTTTCTCTCTTCTTGCATCGCGTCTCCCCACGCAGCGCAGGACGCACACAAACACACCCGGACGCACACACGCCATCCCATGGCCCCCCAACAACCCGAGCGCCGCATCGACGTCGGCCGCCTGCCCCCCCGCGAGCTGGCGTCCCTGCGCGACGCGCTGACGGAGGAGCTCCAGGGCCTGGCCCAGCGCGCCACCGCGCTGCAGCAGGTGGCCGCCCAGTTTGGGGGCAGCGGGCGCGCGATCGACGTGTTGAAGGAGCAGGAGAAGGGTGAGAGAGAGGAGGGGAGGAGAGAGAGGGGTGCGTGAACGACGCCCCATCCACGCTCGGGGAGACGGCTGGTCTCACCAACCCTCCCCCTCCCTCCAGGCGCCCCCGTCCTCGTCCCCCTCACCTCCTCCATGCACGTGGCCGGCGTCCTCACGTCCCCCGACCGCGTCCTGGTGGACGTGGGCACAGGGTACGTGGTGGAGATGGGAGCTGACAGAGCGGCCGACTATTGTCGGCGCAAAGTCGAGTACGTGCGCGCCCGCCTGGACGAGGTGGGGGGCGTCATGGCCAGTCGGCAGAGCGCCATCACCCAGATTGGGTCGGTGCTGGCGGCGTGCAGGTGATTGGAGGTGTGGGGTGGGTGTGGACTCCGCGCGCTGTGCAAAACAACCCACAGACCCACAGACAAAGCAGGCAAGCCAGCAGCTCCCCCCTGCAGCTCGTGGCCTTACACGCGCGCGTGTGCTGCCGCCCGTCGCGCAGTGACGTCGGGCACAGCGGTTTGTGTGTGTGTGTGCAGGGAAAAAAGGCAAAGCAAAAAAAAAGCGACGCTCTCCCCCTCTCTCCCTCACGCCACCGACACGCCCTTGCCACCACCATCCCCCGCCCCAGAAGACATCTTCTCCCCCCGCGTGAACGCGGTGATGACGGCCAGGGCGGCCTCCGGGGCATCCATGGGCACCATGTGGCCCGCGTCGGGGATGTTGACGTAGGTCAGGCGCAGGCCATCCCCTTTGACGGAGGCCAACCGCTTGCCACCCACCACGACATCCCCAAACGGCGAGTCCTCAAAATCGTAGCGCCCAGACCAGGGCAGGGCCAGCACCCAGCGCAGGTTGCCGTACCAGTTGCAGATGAAGTCTTCCTGGCCCACATAGATGAGCCCCCTCACCCCCGCCCCGCCATCCACCAGGGGCGTCACCCTGTACGCGTACGACCGCATGAAGTCGACCAGGAGGCGGGCGTTGACGTCGGGGTCGCACTCGGACCAGGGGGCGTCGCGCGCGACACCCAGGCCGTCGCGCACGTCGGGGCGGGCCATGTATTCATCCAGGTACGTGAAATCGTAGCAGAGGGGGCCCAGGCACTTTTTGCGGACGTCGTAGACGTTGAAGTTGTTGCCTGAGGGGAGGAGGGGGGGGGGAGGGGGGAAGGTGTGGGTGGGGTGATGTTTTTTTTTGTTTTCGTTCTCCGCTTTCCACCCCCCTCCCACCCACCCCCACCCCCACCTCCACTCCCACCCCACCCCCACCTCCACTCCCACCCCACCCCCGCCTCCACTCCCACCCCACCCCCACCTCCACTCCCACCCCACCCCCCCTCCCACCCACCCCCACCCCCACTCCCTCTCTCACCTTCCGCCATGATCGGCCCCACCACCGTCGCCTGGCAGAACGACAGCGCCAGCTCGCACACCAGGCCAAAGCCGAGGGGGCCGTTGCACAGGTCGATCCCAAACTTGCACCACGGAAAAATGGACCGAATCGCGGACCGCGTTTTGGGGCCAATGAGGCCCTTGAACGCCGCGTAATCGGCGTACGCGCCATACTGGATGGCGGGGTCGGTCAACCCGTTGCCGATGGCGAAGCCGGCCAGGGGGATGGAGGCGGTGACGCGGTCGGGGTTGCGGTTGTGCTGTGGTGGTGGTGGGGTGGGGGTTGGCGGACGGACAACCGTGGAAGAAAAACACACACACACACACTTTCCTCTCTGACACGCACACCACATCACATACTCACCTCATCAATCCTGGACGCGACAGCAGGCACGTAGTGGCCCGCGTACGACTCCCCCGTCACGTAGAAGGGCAGGGCCGCGTACTCGGGGTGGGCGTCGTAAAATTCAAGCAGGAAGTCGAGCACGTCGGCCGCCACCACCTTCTCGCTCGTCACGTCATCGCGCGGGTCGGAGGTGTACGAGAACCCGGTGCCCACGGGTTGGTCGATGTAGATCATGTTGTGGGCGGTGTCCCAGCCGTGCGGGTTGTCGACCAGGGTGCCGTCCTGGTGCAGGGTGAAGGGGCCGTTTTCGACAAACGCCGCGAGCTCGGACGAACACCCCGGCCCGCCCGTCATCCACAGGACGACCGGGTCGGACGCTGCGCCAGGGCTGCGGCTGCCAAAAAACATGTAGAAGAGGTGAGCGTCATGCGTCCTGTTGAGAGCGAAATACCCGGAGAAACGCGGCGGCGGGGGGGCGTCGGGGGCGGGGCCAGCGGACGCGCCCGCCGTGGCGTCCGTGGTGGGCGCAGCGGCGCGAATCTGGATGGGCGCCTCCGTCAGCCGCGGCGTCACCGCCACCGCCCGGTCGACGTGGGTCAGACCAAATCGGCGCCCGGCAGGCAGGCCGGCGGGGCGGGCGGCGGCCGCGGTGGCCAGGGCGAGGAGGAGGAGCGGGGTCGAGCGCATGAGGATGGGGCGACGCAAAAAAAACGAGCGGTTGGTGAAGACGCGGGCGCGACGTCACACCCACGTAGCCTGTGTCGCGGGGGCTGGTGACACGCGACAGGCAGCCGGGCGTGGCTCGCAGCGTTTGTGCGGCGTGGGAGGGCGGGCGGGAGAGAGAAAACAAAAACAACTTGGGCTTGTGTCTCCTTTGCTCTCACACACGCTCTCCCACACACCCTCCTCTCTCGTCACCCCCGCCCCTCGAACGCAGCACACGCCTCTGCCACAACCGCCGCCGTCTCTGCCGCCCCCAGTGGCTTCCCCCCCAACCCCCACGTCACGACGTCAGGCCCTTTGTACGAGGAGAAGAAGGAGACAACACGATCGATTTCCCCTGGGAAAAACGTCTCCAGGGAGGACGCGTCCCGCACGCGCGGGGCCAGGGGGGATGACGCATCAAGAGCCAAAAGCTTCCAATCTATTTCCCCACCATCAATCATGGCCAGGGCGCCCACCAGGATGACGGGTGTGACCGAGCCAGCGGGGAGGGAGGCGGCGGAGAGTTCGACAACATCGACCGGGTCGCCGTCGCCGCGGGCGGTCGCGAGCAGGGGGTCGCCCGCGGCAGCCGCCCCCGCCCACACGGCGCCAGGATCCTCGAGAGTGCGGGGCAGCATGCCGTAGTTGAAGGCGAGGGGGGACGGGTAGGCGCGGAGGGCCCCATTTTTGACGTCCTGTCTCAGTGGGTGGTGGCGGGCGGTGTCGGTGGTGTCCACCTCCAGCTTGGCGCGGCCGCCGCGCCCGACTTCACAGATGAAGTTGGCGAGGAGCGGGGGGGGGGGGTGGAGGTGGTTGCGTCAACCGCCGCCGTTTCTTCCCGCACAAACAGAGGCACGTCCGTCCAGGGGCTGACGTCCCGCCCCGAGGCCGCATCCACCACGTGAATGCGGTGGTCCATGGTGCCGGGCTCGCCCGACTCGCGCGTCGTGTAGCGGCGCGCGGACGCGGCGGCGGCAACCGCACTGCCGTCGCACGAGTCCCGGCGCCGGGGCGTCACGACCAGCACAGCCGCGCTGCCTCCCGCCACGCCGGACGCCAGCAGGCGGTCCGTCAGGCCGGAGGAGCCACGTGCCGCGCCACCGGTCAAAACGGCGGCCACCGCGGCCGCCGCGTCGGCGGCGGCAGCGGCGCGGGCGGCGGCGTCGCCGGGGGCGGAGGACAGGACGCAGGTGAGGGCGCCGGAGCCGTCGGACTTGTAGATGCTGGAGGGGGAAGGACGGCGATGTGAGCGAGTGTTTGCGCGCGGGGGAGGAGGGGGAGACTCCGGTGGTTGGCGCGAGCGGGCACACGTGAGAGAGCGCGACGCGCCTCTTGCTTAGGGTTCTTGGAGTGGAGTGCGCGCCGCCAGGGCGGCCCGCACTCCCGCTTCCACGTCGGCCTCCGTCATGCCGTTGTGGGTGGCGGGGTCGGACTGGAGCAGGGTGCGGCCAGCTGTGGGAGGGGAGAGGGGGGGAAAGGTTGAGGGTCTGGGCTTCGGACGAAAATTACGCGCCCCTCCCTCTAGCCTCCTCCTCTTCCTCCTTACCTTTGCCCGCAAACGGACAGCCCAGGGCTTGGTTGGCCAGCATCACCACCAGCAGCAGTGCGGCGGCACGCAGGCGGCCGGTCTGTTGTGTGTTGGGGAAGAGGGCGGGTCAGAGAGCAGCAGCATGGGTGCGGGCCATCGCGCCCTCTCCCCCGCACACGACCTGTCACGCGCGTGTGTGCATCCCTCGCGCGTGTAGTGAGACAGTGAGATTGTCGTGCGTGCTTGCACCAGAGCAGAGCCCCCAACGCAGGCACGGACACAGAAAACGGGGGCGCACGGGCTCGCGTAACCGCCCCCACGAATTTCGCGGTACGAGGGCGTGTTGCTCTCCCTCTCTCTCCCCCGCGCGCCCTCCCTCTCCCTTGACGCGGCTCTCACCATTGTGGTGTGTGTGTGTGTGTGTGTGTCGGCCAGTGCTTGGTGTGGCCTGGTGCGGGGAGACACACACAGGCAAAAGAAAAAAGGGATGTCGTGAGAAGAGTGACCGCAGAGAGTAGATTGCGCAAAGCGACGCGACTCTCATCTCTCTCTCACTCTTCTTCTTCGCGTGGTCCAGAGACGGAAGTGCCTCCGTCACGACACACGAGAAAAGTGAGTTTGGGGTGCAGGGGTGGGCCCGGGAGGAGGGAGGGCTGTGGCCACGGCCGAGGGCACGTGGCGGGACCGGCGCCCATCCGACGTCCAACCGCAATGGGGAGAGGGGCGCAGCGCGCGCCCCGCTAGCTGCGACACACGCGCCCCAGGCCGCAGTCCCTGCAGCAGCGAGTACTATGCAGCTGCCCTGGACTTTACCACGCTCGCAGTGTGCGCAGAGTGCTGTGGAGGGGGGCCAACCGCTGCGCCCGAATGGGTGCCCTTTTCGCAACGCTCACGTCGACGCTTCCAACCCACCCTTCAGGCCGACCTCCCGTCCAACCCACCATGCGCTCCACACCCTTCATCATGGCCACGGCCATCGCCGCCCTGGCCGCCGTCGCCACCGCCGACTTCCCCCCCGCCGACCCCACCGCGCGCCCGCTGACTAAACTCGAGAAAGCAGCCACCGTGCTCACCCCCAACCTCGTCCCCTTTGGCCTGCGCAACATCGTACTCAACGCCGACAACCCGCTGTGGATGCAGACACTGTGCGACCAGCCGTATGTGGGGCCGCCAGTCATTCCTCAAAGCCTGTCTGCGCCGGCGACAGAGTACGTGCTGTCCATCCAAAAGAAAAACGGGGACGGCTACAACTCCTCGATTGGCCTCCCCCTGGCCGTCAAGTCCAAGTGCATCATTAATGCGGACTCTCACCCCGACTGCTCCTTTTTGTGGGATGAGCTGCCCAAGGCGAGTGGGCTGCAGGTGATCGCGACGCCCCCCCCGGGCGTGCAGCTGGTGGGGTGCACCCTCTACTTTGATGGCTCCACCGCCACCTCCCCCACGTGCTGGGGTGGGGCGACCAAGGGCGACCCCCAGATCACGCGCATTGTGTCTGCGTGGCCTGAGGGGTCGATCCGCGCCATCAACATCACGGTGAACGCGATCGACGTGGCGGGGGGCGGTGTCCCCTTCACCGTCCTCTACTCGCACTGCCAGTTTGCGTACGGTTTCTACGACAATCCGCTGGGGTTCAACCCCATCAACCAGGTGGTGGCGACGGATCCGCGGGTCACCAACTGGATTCCTGATGTCGGCGAGTTTGGTGCGTCGGGCCCGCTGCGCGGCAAAAACTTGACGACGGGCGCCCCCGTCGTCCAGCAAAACTATGCGCCCAAGGGCGTCATTGGGGCGGGGGTCCAGATTGGCGGGTGAGAGTGAGGAGAGGGTGGATCTGTGTGGGTGGGAGAGAGCGCGCGTTTTTTTTTTCCTTTTCCTTTTTTGTTTTTTTCTTTCGTTGTGAAAAACCGTTTGTCAACACACACACGCGCCCAAAAAAAGAAAACTCTCTCTCGCTCTCGCCCACGCGGACAAGCACACACACAGGCAAAAAAAAACATTCCGACTCACGCTGGCACAGCTTCCATGACCGAAAACAGGCCCCGCGTCGCCACCACGCGGTTGAGCTTGAACCCGGTGCGCGCCAGCAAGTCACCCCACTCGCCCGCCGTGCGCTCGACAGCGGCCAGGGCGCACATCATGTGCAGGTCGAAGAAGGCGCGCGTGAACCGCGCGTCGGTCGCGCCATCCGGCACGCACACCTCCACCAGGGCCAGGCGGACACGCTTGGTGCCGATCGCAGACCGCAGGGCCGTCAAAATCTTGACCGAGTCGGCGTCCGACCAGTCGTGCAGGATGAGGCGCATGTTGAGCAGGTCGCCATCCTCCAGCTTGGGCAGCGTTTTGGCCTCGAAGAACGACCCCCCCACCATGTCCACCCGGGGCAGCAGGTGGGTCAGGGAGGCATCCTCCTTGCGCCACACGGTGGACGCGCGGTCGATGACTTGGGGCTGGTCGAACAGGAGGCCGCGCACGCGGGGGGTGGCTTTCAGGATGGCGCCCAGGAACGCGCCGTGGGCGCCACCCACGTCCACGATGCGGTTGAAGTCCGTCTTCGCATAGTAGTCCGCGATGACGGCTTTGGCGGACAGGTTGTTGACCTCGGACATCGCTTTGGAGAAGGTGTCCTCCACGGCGGGGCGCTCGCGCAGGTAGTCGTACAACTCCTCCCCGTTGTGCGCTTTTTGGAAGGCGGGTTTCCCCGTCTTCACGGAGTACGCCAGGTGCTGCCACGCGCGCTCCATCTCGGCACCCTGGTGGATGGCCATGTGGCGCACCGAGTTGGGGTGGTCGCGGCGCAGGCACGCGGAGAACGCGTTGTTGGTGAAGGTGGTGGTGTTGGGAGTCGCGACACCCCCGGAAGCCTTGAACAGGTTGGCCTGCACCGCCGCCCGCAGCAGACGGAACAGGGCGCGCTCGTCGCAGGACAGCTCCTTGGCCAGCTGGGCGGCTGTCTTGGGGCCGGAGGCCAGAGCGTCCGCCACCCCCAGCTCAGCCACGGACGCAGTGATGCGGGTGTGGAAGTAGCCCAGAATGCGGTACTTCATCAGGTAGAGGGAGGGGGGGAACAGGGCGCGGATGAGGGCGTCAAACGCGACGGGCAGCCAGGAGAGGGTGAATATGAGGGCGGGCACGGGAGCGGACATGTCTCTGTGGGTTGGTGGAGGTGTAGGGGTGAAGACAGGTGAGAACAACAGCGTTTGTGGTGTGCGGCGTTGTGGGTGGGGTGGGGGCGGCGGGCGGGGTCGGAAGGAGGCGTGAGAGGCACCTAGCCACTATCCTCGTGTGTCTGTGGCCTCCCATCGCACGTTGTCCCCCTTCCAAACCCGCCCCTCCTGCCTCCTCCTCCCCCACTGAAAGCGGAGTCAGATTCATCCAATGGACGGTGCCCCGTGTGCCGACACAGGGGTGTGGAGGAGGAGGAGCGGGGCGGTGTGCCAATCACATCGCGCGCAAGGCGCCTCGCGCGCATTTGCCCACCACCAAACACAACCCACTCACTTGAGCAGCGCTTTCTCGCGCTGGGCGTGCGTCTTGGGCATGGCTGAGTCTGTGTGTGAGTGGGGGGGGAGGGAGAAGGGGGGTGAGCTGGCGTCGGCGGGGGGCGCGCGCAAGGCAACATCTCTCTCCCCAATGAACAAAAAACTTACAAGCCAGCGCGGCCGACAGCAGCACGGCGGCGCCCGCCACCACGTGGGGGTTGGTAGCGATGTCGAAGATCATTGGGGGGAGGTGTGTGTGTGGGAAAGCGGTTGCGTGGAAAAAAAGGGGGGGAAAGCGGTGAAGAGTGAGCTGAGAGCGGTGCGTTTTTCTCTCCCTCGGCTCTCTGGGCACCCCTCTCTGACCGCGCCTTCCTCTCTTTTTTCACTACAAGCAACTTCAATGAAAGTAAAAGTGTACAATAAAAACACGTCTCTGTGTTTTGTTCAATCACCACGCCTCCCCAAACAACGCCGCCAAGTCGTCTCCCTCGCCGTCACTCTCCTCTGCCTCCTCCTCGTCCACCGCCGCCGCCACGCTCGCCGCCGCCACCACGACCCCACCCTCCCCTGTGGGCGGCGTGGCGGGGGCAAAGGCGGCCACAGTGC
Source organism: Choricystis sp. odSpoLacu1 (assembly GCA_958009055.1). Lineage (NCBI taxonomy): Eukaryota > Viridiplantae > Chlorophyta > Trebouxiophyceae > Choricystis > Choricystis sp. odSpoLacu1. The sequence continues at coordinate 97,479 of OY253658.1, forward strand.
CTTCATAACTCTCCACAACCGCCACGTAGGCGTCTAGCGCGGCCACACAGGCCGCAGCACCCGGCGGCGGCGGGGGTAGACGGGCGCCGTCGCCGTCGCCACCCCCCCCCAACAACAAGGCGGCCGCCGACCTCGCCCCCCCATAAAAGTCGGCCACATCGGCGGTAGCCACGCCCAGGGCGCCGACTTCCACGGTGAAGCCCGCCGCCGCGCCGCGCGCGGACAGCGGCCACGCGCGCGCGGCGCCAGCGCCGCGCACGCCCGCCGCGCCGCCCGCCGCGCCCCCGAACCGAGCCCCGCCCGCGACTGCGGACGCGGACACGCTCGCAGAGAGAGCGGGCGGTCTCCCCGCCAGCGAAGCCAGGGCGGCGGTGGACGGGAAGACGAGTAGAATGTCAACAAGTGCAGCAGCGGCGGCAGCACCGTAAGACAGGGACGCACACCGCAGGGCCACCGGTGGCCCCCACCCGCGCGTGGCGGGGCACCTACCGAAGACGACGCCCGACCCCGCTTCCGCCACGGTGCCCAGGCCGATGCGGGCGACGGTGACGATGGCGACCCCCGCGGCCGATGAAAGATCAGCGGCGGTTGGACCCCCGCCGCCACCGCCGCCGGGCAGCGCGGCCGTGGCCCCCCGCAGCGCGGCCGCCGCCCGGAACAACGCGCCCTCCAGGCCGCCGCCACAGGGGGCGCGCACCCACGCGCGCGGGGCGTCATACGCGTCGTGCACCACACTCCTGGCCGCGGGGGCCGCCACCGCCGCCAGCGCGCCCTGCACGGCCGCCAACAACGCAGCACAGGGGCCGCACACGCGCTGCAGGCCAGCCGCCGCCAGCTTGGGCGGCAGCAGCGCTTTTTTGCAGGCGCACGCGCCACACAGCAACCTCCCACACGCGCGGCAGTGGTGCCGCCGCGCGCGCGACCACAGGGCGCCACATCCTTGGCACGAGGGGTGGGAGTCGGGGGCCCAGTCGGGTGGGTCCAAGTTGACGACCGACACTGCGCCCGCGCGGACCGCGCTCATCGTCACCCGCCGCGGCGGCGCGGCCGGCGGCAGGCGGGCCACCGGCGACCTCGGCCGCGGTGGATGGGGCGTGGTGGAGGTGACGACAGCTGTCCAGTCGTCGTCGTCCGGGGTGGGCGCTGTGGAGGGCGCACCCGCGGGGAGCGCGGCTGCGGCCAGCGCGGCGGCCAACGCGGGGGCGACGGGGGGGGCGTCGTGAAAAGGGACAGCGCACACGGGGCAGGCGCACGGTGTGGAAGGCGAGGCCGTGGCCAGTAGGTGGGCGAGGCAGGTGCGGCAGGCGGAGTGGCCTGGGTGGGTGGGTGGGGTGGGTGGCGGGGGGACGACGACACGCCCGCTCTGCGCGTCGAAAGCTCTCCTCTGGGGCGAAGGGACAAGCTTTGCCCCACACGCCCCGCCTTCCCACACCGACTGCGTTTTTCGACTCGCTCCATCTCCCTTGCTCACCACAGGCCAGCGTGGCCGGCTCCCTGGCGCCCAGGCGAGACGCGCAGACGGGGCAAGTGGGCGCGTCGTCCATTCGAGGTGTTTTTCACTCGCGCGAGGGGAAGCGCCTGCGTCCACGCAGACAGGAGCCGGGGGTCGGCACGAACCCACAGTCGATGTCGAAGGCGGGGGCGAGACGGGAGTGTGGCGCGTGGGAGAGAGGCCTCGGACAAAAAATGCGGCAAAACTTTGAAGCTCGAAAAAATCGTCGCCCCTCTCTCTCGTCGCACACGCACGTCAGCCCTTCTCACACGCGGTTTTCGAGACTCTGTGACGCCCTCTGTCTCCAAACAAGCGCGCGTGCATTTTTTACACGCGCGCGTGTGCGTCCAGGGGACACCGACCCCTCTCTCTCTCTCTCTTTTTCCTTTCTCTCCTTCACCCGAAAATCTCGCGCGCGGGCGACGCAATCTGCAGAATGTTGTCCTCCGCGGTCGACGCCAGCACGTACTCCTCCTCCTGCGACCAGGAGAGGTCGGACACCTGGTGGGAGGGTGGGGAGGTGGGGGTGAGTCGGTGGGTTGTGTGCCAAAAAAAAAAAAAAAAACGCACCCACCCTCCCTCCACCCCCAACCCTCTCACCTTGGCCGTGTGCCCGCCGTGGATGAACAGCAGCTCGGGCGGCCCATCCGCGGCATCATCCTCCGCCTGCTCATCCCCCGCACGGGACAGGTCCCAAATCATGACACGGCGATCCGCGCCGCACGACGCGAGAATGGTTTCCGCGTGCGGGCACCACTGCACCTGGAACACTTCTTCGGCATGGTGGGACAGGGTGTGCAGGGGTTTGGCCAGGTTGCGGGTGTCGAACAGGTTGACCTAAGAGAGGAGGGGTGGGGTGGGTGCGTGGGGGTGCCTTCTCTTCCATCGCGCGCGACTTGTGACCAACCCTCCCTCTCCACCATCCATCTCACCGTCCTGTCCGTCGACCCCGTCGCCAGCACAAACTCGTTGAACGGGTTGAAGTGCAGGCAGTTGACCTCCGCCCCGTGCGCGTCGGTGCGGGAGGTGACGCCGCGCGCGTTGCGCGCGTCCCACAGGATCAACGCCTTGTCGTCGCCCACGCTCCCAAACACGTTGGGTTGGCGCCCGTGCCACGCCACGTCCTCCACCACGCCCAAGTGCTCGCGGAACACGGAGGTGGCGTCCAGGGTGCGGGCGCCGCGCGGGGCTGCGGCGACGTCCCAGATGCAGATTTGAGCGTCGTCCGAGCCGGAAAGGAGGCGCCCCTCCGTGTGGGGCGACCAGGCCAGGCCGTACCCTTCCGCCTTGTGCCCCGCCAGCCGCAGGTCGGGGTTGCACTTGCCCCCCTCCGGCTTGGACGGGTGCTTGGTGTAGTCAAAGACGTACACCTCGGACGACACCGTCTTGGTGGCCACCAGGAACGGGTTGTGCGGCATCGCGCGCGCGCGGTTCACTTCGCCGTCGTGCGGGATGCACTGCGTGACGGCGACGCGCCCGCCTGCAGCCCCAAAGCCGCCCACCTCGCCCTTGTCGTCATCGTAGGCGCGGCCGTCGGTCTCCAGGTCGGCCAGGGGGAGGCGGACCTGGTGTGGGCAGGCAGGGTGGGTGGGTTTTGGTTGTGTGTGTGTGGGTGGTGAGTGTGGCTACTTCCTGTCCACACGCGTGTGCGTGTGCGCACGCACACGCGCACACACACACGCACACGCCTCTCTCTCACACTCTCTCATCTCACCTCGGTCAGCATCAAGTAGTTCTGCTCCCCCTCGGACGTGTGTGTGCCCAGGACGAGCTTCTGGCGGGTGCACCGGTCGTCCCGCGTCTTGCCCTGGGGTGGGGGTGAAGGTGGGGTGGAGTGGGTGAGTTTTGATAGTCACCGCAGTGCACAGGCCGGGCGCAAGGGCCGTGGGGATGGGGCGGGAGGCCGCGCGACGGTGTGTTCGGTGTGCCCCTGCTTCCTCCACAAGCCCACTGCTTCCCACACTCACCGGCAGCCACTGCACCGTCAGCGACGGCCACTCCAGCGCGTGCGTGATGACGAGGTCTGGTGGGGGAGGGAGAGAGGGGAGGGGCGTCAAAAACGCAAAGTTCGGCATACGAAGCAAAAAAAAAACACACGCGCCCGCGCACGCCGGCGCCCTGCCCCCTCGATCGCCGCCTGCTCACCATACAGGAACGGCGTGTTCTTCTTCCAGATTTTGTACTCCTCGTTGATGAGGCGCTCCTCGGTCTCGTCTGTGGTGGGGGAGGGAACAAGGGGGAGATGGAGGACGGTGATGTGAGCGAGTGTTTGGCGCGCGCGGGAGCTTGGTCTGCGCACGCGGTGCGCCAGGCAGTGGCGCGGGCTCACGGCAGGAGGGAAGCGAGGCACGGGCGCGTAGAAGCCAAAGCGCACAGCCAACGCGCGCCCATCGTGCGTTTCGAGAGCCGGGCGATGCGAAGGGAGCGTGTTTGCTCGCTCACACACCGCACCCCGCCCCCCAACACACACACGCACCAGGGTAGTCATCCTCCGCGCCGTTGCCCATGGTGTGGACGGGTCGGGCGCGCGCGGGGGCTCGAGAGAGGGGGGAAAAACACGCGTCGGCGCACAGACAAAAAAAGGAAAGCTTTCTGCAGCGACTCGCTCCAAGAGGACACACCCTCTGCTTCTCGCTCCAATTCGCCTGCCTGCGGCCTGGGGCCACGGCCACACGCGGGCCCGCGTCGCCCAGACACACACACAGCACACACATACTGCCCCACACACCAATGGGCGCCACCTTCTCCTCCCCACCCCCGTCCGCCGGCGCGGCGGCCGCCGCCGCCGCCGCCGCTGCAACCGGCCGCCCCACCACCACCACCACCACCACCACCACCACGACCCCCGTCTACGACGTGTTTGGCCGGCGCATCGATGGCGCGCCCCCGCCGTCGGCCGGGTGCCCCGTGCTGGACGGCCCCCTGGCCGACGTCGACCCTCGCAACAACATGCCGCGGTCCCCCGCCCAAGCCCCCTGCGCCGGCCAGCGCGCCATTCTGTCCACGTCACGGGCGACGTCCACCATCCCCAAGACGGGGGTGGAGGGTGGGGGCACGTGGACGTATCCATCCCCCCAAATGTTTTTCAACGCGCTGCGGCGCAAAGGGAAAGGGGGCGACGTGGCTGAAACCGATGTCGAGGGCGTCGTCGCCGCCCACAACGGCATGAATGAAGCCACCTGGGCGCGCGTGCTGGCGTGGGAAGCCCTGCACGCGGGCGAGTGTGAGGGCGGGCCGACGTTGACGCGGTTCGTGGGGCGCCCGCACGACCTGTCCCCCGCCGCCCGCGTGGCCGCCTGGTTTGGGTCCGCCCTCCCCTTTGACCGGCACGACTGGTACGTCAACCGGTGTGGGGAGGAGGTGCGGTATGTCATCGATTTTTATTATGATGAACAAGCGGCAGGAACGCCTTCGGCGTTCGAACTGCGTGTCCGCCCCGCCCTGGACACGCCGTCCGCCGCCCTGGATCGAGTCAAGATGAGCGTGTACAAGCGGTTCTATGAGTGGGGGTTGCCGTGCCCGGTGACCGGGGACGCGGGGAGGGTGGGGGCGGCCGTGGCGCGCAGCGAGAGGAGAGAGGTGGGTATTGAGCAGTGAGAGACAACTGGCTCTCTGGGGGGCCTGTGTGCGTGCGTGTAATGCAACTGGCTGTTTTGTCTGTTTTGTCTGTTTTGTCTGTTTTGTGCAGGTGCGGGGGGGTTGGGAAGGTGCTGATCGAAAACCAACACCCCATGTCTCACATCTCGCACAGCATTTCGCACAAGGGGGGCACTCTCCTCCCCTCCCCTCTCCCTCGCTCTTGCCTCGGCAGGCGCGCCATAGGCCTCCTCATCTGTGCCTGTCGCAGGGGGCCGCCTTTGTCAGTTCTTGCCAACCACCAACCACCAAACAAACACAATCATGCCGCCCTCGGACGAAGCGGCCAAAATGCCCCTCGCCCCCGCCCTGTCGTCCGGCCTGGAACCCCGTCGCACCAACAGCCGAGGCCAGCCCCCGGCTGCCGAGGGCGGCGTTGTCAAGCCGCTGGACGTGGAGACGACGCTGGGCGCGGCGCTCGACGCGCGCGGGCGCAGCGCGCTCGACAGGCGCATCGACACAGCGCTGCTGCCGTGCCTGTGCATGATCAGCATTGCCAATTTTTTGGGTGAGAGTTTTGGGGGGAAAGAAAAAGAGAGAGAGGCACACCCACAAAAGCTCACCCTTTTCCTCCCCTCCCCTCAGACCGCACCAACCTCGCCTTTGCCGCCGCCGGCATGCGCCGCGACGTCGGCATCACCCTGGCCCAGTACGGGGTTGGTTCCTCCCTTCTCTTTGTCACTTACTGTGGCGCCCAGGTCCCTGTGTCCCTGATTGGCGCGCGCTTCGGCCTCACCCGCACCCTGGCCGCCGCGTGCGTGGTCTGGGGCATCACCGCCGCCTCCATGGCCGCCATCAACTCAGTTGGAGGCTTGTACACCGCCCGGCTGGCGCTGGGCCTGGCGGAGGCGCCCACGTATCCGTTGATTATAACTTACCTTCGCACGTTCCACCACGCGGACGTCGCGGTCGGCGCCTCCTACTCCTACGTCCACGCCGCCGCGCTGGTGGCGTCCGTCATTGGGGGGCCGATCGCGGCGGGGGTGTTGGCGATGGAAGGTGAGAGAGAGGGGAAGAGGGGGTCAGTTTTTGTGTTGATGTTGCGCAGACCGCCCCCACCCACACACACCCGCCCATCCTCCCTCCTTCCAGGTCTTGGCGGCCTCGCCGGCTGGCGCTGGCTCTTCCTGATCGAGGGCGTGCTGCCCATCATCGTGGGCGTGTGGGTGCTGTTCCTGCCGTCGTCCCCCGCGACTGCCAAATTCCTAACCCCCGACGAGCGCGCGCGCGTCGCGGCCGACGTCGCCACCGCCCGCCCCACCACCGCGGCGGACACCACGTCGGGGCGCGCCCTGATGGGCGCCCTGGTGGCGGCTCTGACCAATTGGCGCCTTGTCGCAGCGGGGTCGATCGAAATGGTCAACTCGTGCGGGCGGTGGGCGGCCCACTTCTTCACACCGCTGATCATTGACGAGATTCTGACAGGTGAAAAACCCCCCGTCGGCAAGCCCGCCCCCGGCCACGGCGGCGGCGGCGCCCCCAAGCCCCGAAAAACAGTCATCCTGGCAGCCCTCCTCTCCGCCGTCCCCTTTGGCCTCGCGGCCGCCTCCTCCGTCCTCAACGGGTGGGGCGCCAAGCGCGCCCGGTCCACCCGAGGCTGGGGGCGGCGCTGGTTCATTGTGTGGCCGTCCTGGGTGTGTGCGGCAGGGCTGTACGCTGTGGGGCCGCTGCTGTCTGCCCCCCCGTCCTCTGGCACGCGCGCGGGCGCGTTCCTCGCCATCATCGCCGCTCTGCAGGGGTTCGCCCTGTGGGGCCCCGTCATGTCGCTGCCGTCCACGCTGACGACCGGGTCCACGGCGGCGGCTGCCGTCTCCAATGCTCTGTTTGTCGCCCTCGGCACGCTGGGTGGATTGATTGGTCCCGCGGTGCTCGGTGAAATCACGCAACGCACCGCCTCCTACACGCTGGGCGGCGCAGTGCTGGGCAGCCTGTCTGCGGCCATGGGGCTGGTGTGGGCGGTGGCGTTCGGGTTCATTGTGCCGGGGGGGCTGTGAAAGGAGAGGGTCTTGAAAGAAACAAACCCCCACTCGAAATTTTTTTTCCCTTCCTCACTAACACTCTTCTCTCTCTCTCTCCCCACCACACACAAACCGAACCCACACCAAAATGCTCGCCCTCCTCACCTGCCGCCGCGCCCTGCACGCCAGCCACCCCCTGGCAGCCGCCGCCGTGGGCACCTCGCGTGGCGGGCGCGCCGATGCCGGCCCGTCCGGCCAGCTGCCCCACGCGCGCGGCCTCGACGACGACCACCGCCTGCACCCGGTGCCGCCGGAGGCGCACAACCCGGCCCACGACAGCGTGCTCGGGACCATTCTGGCGGCGGCGACGGACGGGGGCGTGCCCCCGCACGCGGCGGGGGGGGAGCCTGGCGGCGCGCGCGGCGGGGGGGCGAGCAAGCACGGCGAGAGCGACGACGACGACGCGTCCATGCTGCACAAGGCCAAGGGAAAGCTGAAGAAAGCTGTTGGTGAGTTTGGAGTTGGCAGACGCTGCGCGGCACGCGGACAGCAGCGGGGGAGAGGAGGCAATAAATGCGGTGACACCGCATCTTGACAAAAAAACTGAACCCACTAACAGTCCGCCTTACCACCCCCTTCCACCCCACCAAAAAACACCTCCCTCCCCCCCACACACACAAACCTCACAGGATCCGTCACCGAGAAAGTAGCGCACGCGTTCACGTCCCACGGCGCGGTGGGGCGCGAGTTTGAATCCGAGGGTGCGGTTGGCGAGACAATCGACAAGGCTGCCGGCGGCCCCCTCTCCTCGGAGGGCACTATGTCGAGGGCGTCGTCGCCGCCCACAACGGCATGAATGAAGCCACCTGGGCGCGCGTGCTGGCGTGGGAAGCCCTGCACGCGGGCGAGTGTGAGGGCGGGCCGACGTTGACGCGGTTCGTGGGGCGCCCGCACGACCTGTCCCCCGCCGCCCGCGTGGCCGCCTGGTTTGGGTCCGCCCTCCCCTTTGACCGGCACGACTGGTACGTCAACCGGTGTGGGGAGGAGGTGCGGTATGTCATCGATTTTTATTATGATGAACAAGCGGCAGGAACGCCTTCGGCGTTCGAACTGCGTGTCCGCCCCGCCCTGGACACGCCGTCCGCCGCCCTGGATCGAGTCAAGATGAGCGTGTACAAGCGGTTCTATGAGTGGGGGTTGCCGTGCCCGGTGACCGGGGACGCGGGGAGGGTGGGGGCGGCCGTGGCGCGCAGCGAGAGGAGAGAGGTGGGTATTGAGCAGTGAGAGACAACTGGCTCTCTGGGGGGCCTGTGTGCGTGCGTGTAATGCAACTGGCTGTTTTGTCTGTTTTGTCTGTTTTGTCTGTTTTGTGCAGGTGCGGGGGGGTTGGGAAGGTGCTGATCGAAAACCAACACCCCATGTCTCACATCTCGCACAGCATTTCGCACAAGGGGGGCACTCTCCTCCCCTCCCCTCTCCCTCGCTCTTGCCTCGGCAGGCGCGCCATAGGCCTCCTCATCTGTGCCTGTCGCAGGGGGCCGCCTTTGTCAGTTCTTGCCAACCACCAACCACCAAACAAACACAATCATGCCGCCCTCGGACGAAGCGGCCAAAATGCCCCTCGCCCCCGCCCTGTCGTCCGGCCTGGAACCCCGTCGCACCAACAGCCGAGGCCAGCCCCCGGCTGCCGAGGGCGGCGTTGTCAAGCCGCTGGACGTGGAGACGACGCTGGGCGCGGCGCTCGACGCGCGCGGGCGCAGCGCGCTCGACAGGCGCATCGACACAGCGCTGCTGCCGTGCCTGTGCATGATCAGCATTGCCAATTTTTTGGGTGAGAGTTTTGGGGGGAAAGAAAAAGAGAGAGAGGCACACCCACAAAAGCTCACCCTTTTCCTCCCCTCCCCTCAGACCGCACCAACCTCGCCTTTGCCGCCGCCGGCATGCGCCGCGACGTCGGCATCACCCTGGCCCAGTACGGGGTTGGTTCCTCCCTTCTCTTTGTCACTTACTGTGGCGCCCAGGTCCCTGTGTCCCTGATTGGCGCGCGCTTCGGCCTCACCCGCACCCTGGCCGCCGCGTGCGTGGTCTGGGGCATCACCGCCGCCTCCATGGCCGCCATCAACTCAGTTGGAGGCTTGTACACCGCCCGGCTGGCGCTGGGCCTGGCGGAGGCGCCCACGTATCCGTTGATTATAACTTACCTTCGCACGTTCCACCACGCGGACGTCGCGGTCGGCGCCTCCTACTCCTACGTCCACGCCGCCGCGCTGGTGGCGTCCGTCATTGGGGGGCCGATCGCGGCGGGGGTGTTGGCGATGGAAGGTGAGAGAGAGGGGAAGAGGGGGTCAGTTTTTGTGTTGATGTTGCGCAGACCGCCCCCACCCACACACACCCGCCCATCCTCCCTCCTTCCAGGTCTTGGCGGCCTCGCCGGCTGGCGCTGGCTCTTCCTGATCGAGGGCGTGCTGCCCATCATCGTGGGCGTGTGGGTGCTGTTCCTGCCGTCGTCCCCCGCGACTGCCAAATTCCTAACCCCCGACGAGCGCGCGCGCGTCGCGGCCGACGTCGCCACCGCCCGCCCCACCACCGCGGCGGACACCACGTCGGGGCGCGCCCTGATGGGCGCCCTGGTGGCGGCTCTGACCAATTGGCGCCTTGTCGCAGCGGGGTCGATCGAAATGGTCAACTCGTGCGGGCGGTGGGCGGCCCACTTCTTCACACCGCTGATCATTGACGAGATTCTGACAGGTGAAAAACCCCCCGTCGGCAAGCCCGCCCCCGGCCACGGCGGCGGCGGCGCCCCCAAGCCCCGAAAAACAGTCATCCTGGCAGCCCTCCTCTCCGCCGTCCCCTTTGGCCTCGCGGCCGCCTCCTCCGTCCTCAACGGGTGGGGCGCCAAGCGCGCCCGGTCCACCCGAGGCTGGGGGCGGCGCTGGTTCATTGTGTGGCCGTCCTGGGTGTGTGCGGCAGGGCTGTACGCTGTGGGGCCGCTGCTGTCTGCCCCCCCGTCCTCTGGCACGCGCGCGGGCGCGTTCCTCGCCATCATCGCCGCTCTGCAGGGGTTCGCCCTGTGGGGCCCCGTCATGTCGCTGCCGTCCACGCTGACGACCGGGTCCACGGCGGCGGCTGCCGTCTCCAATGCTCTGTTTGTCGCCCTCGGCACGCTGGGTGGATTGATTGGTCCCGCGGTGCTCGGTGAAATCACGCAACGCACCGCCTCCTACACGCTGGGCGGCGCAGTGCTGGGCAGCCTGTCTGCGGCCATGGGGCTGGTGTGGGCGGTGGCGTTCGGGTTCATTGTGCCGGGGGGGCTGTGAAAGGAGAGGGTCTTGAAAGAAACAAACCCCCACTCGAAATTTTTTTTCCCTTCCTCACTAACACTCTTCTCTCTCTCTCTCCCCACCACACACAAACCGAACCCACACCAAAATGCTCGCCCTCCTCACCTGCCGCCGCGCCCTGCACGCCAGCCACCCCCTGGCAGCCGCCGCCGTGGGCACCTCGCGTGGCGGGCGCGCCGATGCCGGCCCGTCCGGCCAGCTGCCCCACGCGCGCGGCCTCGACGACGACCACCGCCTGCACCCGGTGCCGCCGGAGGCGCACAACCCGGCCCACGACAGCGTGCTCGGGACCATTCTGGCGGCGGCGACGGACGGGGGCGTGCCCCCGCACGCGGCGGGGGGGGAGCCTGGCGGCGCGCGCGGCGGGGGGGCGAGCAAGCACGGCGAGAGCGACGACGACGACGCGTCCATGCTGCACAAGGCCAAGGGAAAGCTGAAGAAAGCTGTTGGTGAGTTTGGAGTTGGCAGACGCTGCGCGGCACGCGGACAGCAGCGGGGGAGAGGAGGCAATAAATGCGGTGACACCGCATCTTGACAAAAAAACTGAACCCACTAACAGTCCGCCTTACCACCCCCTTCCACCCCACCAAAAAACACCTCCCTCCCCCCCACACACACAAACCTCACAGGATCCGTCACCGAGAAAGTAGCGCACGCGTTCACGTCCCACGGCGCGGTGGGGCGCGAGTTTGAATCCGAGGGTGCGGTTGGCGAGACAATCGACAAGGCTGCCGGCGGCCCCCTCTCCTCGGAGGGCACTATGTCGAGGGCGTCGTCGCCGCCCACAACGGCATGAATGAAGCCACCTGGGCGCGCGTGCTGGCGTGGGAAGCCCTGCACGCGGGCGAGTGTGAGGGCGGGCCGACGTTGACGCGGTTCGTGGGGCGCCCGCACGACCTGTCCCCCGCCGCCCGCGTGGCCGCCTGGTTTGGGTCCGCCCTCCCCTTTGACCGGCACGACTGGTACGTCAACCGGTGTGGGGAGGAGGTGCGGTATGTCATCGATTTTTATTATGATGAACAAGCGGCAGGAACGCCTTCGGCGTTCGAACTGCGTGTCCGCCCCGCCCTGGACACGCCGTCCGCCGCCCTGGATCGAGTCAAGATGAGCGTGTACAAGCGGTTCTATGAGTGGGGGTTGCCGTGCCCGGTGACCGGGGACGCGGGGAGGGTGGGGGCGGCCGTGGCGCGCAGCGAGAGGAGAGAGGTGGGTATTGAGCAGTGAGAGACAACTGGCTCTCTGGGGGGCCTGTGTGCGTGCGTGTAATGCAACTGGCTGTTTTGTCTGTTTTGTCTGTTTTGTCTGTTTTGTGCAGGTGCGGGGGGGTTGGGAAGGTGCTGATCGAAAACCAACACCCCATGTCTCACATCTCGCACAGCATTTCGCACAAGGGGGGCACTCTCCTCCCCTCCCCTCTCCCTCGCTCTTGCCTCGGCAGGCGCGCCATAGGCCTCCTCATCTGTGCCTGTCGCAGGGGGCCGCCTTTGTCAGTTCTTGCCAACCACCAACCACCAAACAAACACAATCATGCCGCCCTCGGACGAAGCGGCCAAAATGCCCCTCGCCCCCGCCCTGTCGTCCGGCCTGGAACCCCGTCGCACCAACAGCCGAGGCCAGCCCCCGGCTGCCGAGGGCGGCGTTGTCAAGCCGCTGGACGTGGAGACGACGCTGGGCGCGGCGCTCGACGCGCGCGGGCGCAGCGCGCTCGACAGGCGCATCGACACAGCGCTGCTGCCGTGCCTGTGCATGATCAGCATTGCCAATTTTTTGGGTGAGAGTTTTGGGGGGAAAGAAAAAGAGAGAGAGGCACACCCACAAAAGCTCACCCTTTTCCTCCCCTCCCCTCAGACCGCACCAACCTCGCCTTTGCCGCCGCCGGCATGCGCCGCGACGTCGGCATCACCCTGGCCCAGTACGGGGTTGGTTCCTCCCTTCTCTTTGTCACTTACTGTGGCGCCCAGGTCCCTGTGTCCCTGATTGGCGCGCGCTTCGGCCTCACCCGCACCCTGGCCGCCGCGTGCGTGGTCTGGGGCATCACCGCCGCCTCCATGGCCGCCATCAACTCAGTTGGAGGCTTGTACACCGCCCGGCTGGCGCTGGGCCTGGCGGAGGCGCCCACGTATCCGTTGATTATAACTTACCTTCGCACGTTCCACCACGCGGACGTCGCGGTCGGCGCCTCCTACTCCTACGTCCACGCCGCCGCGCTGGTGGCGTCCGTCATTGGGGGGCCGATCGCGGCGGGGGTGTTGGCGATGGAAGGTGAGAGAGAGGGGAAGAGGGGGTCAGTTTTTGTGTTGATGTTGCGCAGACCGCCCCCACCCACACACACCCGCCCATCCTCCCTCCTTCCAGGTCTTGGCGGCCTCGCCGGCTGGCGCTGGCTCTTCCTGATCGAGGGCGTGCTGCCCATCATCGTGGGCGTGTGGGTGCTGTTCCTGCCGTCGTCCCCCGCGACTGCCAAATTCCTAACCCCCGACGAGCGCGCGCGCGTCGCGGCCGACGTCGCCACCGCCCGCCCCACCACCGCGGCGGACACCACGTCGGGGCGCGCCCTGATGGGCGCCCTGGTGGCGGCTCTGACCAATTGGCGCCTTGTCGCAGCGGGGTCGATCGAAATGGTCAACTCGTGCGGGCGGTGGGCGGCCCACTTCTTCACACCGCTGATCATTGACGAGATTCTGACAGGTGAAAAACCCCCCGTCGGCAAGCCCGCCCCCGGCCACGGCGGCGGCGGCGCCCCCAAGCCCCGAAAAACAGTCATCCTGGCAGCCCTCCTCTCCGCCGTCCCCTTTGGCCTCGCGGCCGCCTCCTCCGTCCTCAACGGGTGGGGCGCCAAGCGCGCCCGGTCCACCCGAGGCTGGGGGCGGCGCTGGTTCATTGTGTGGCCGTCCTGGGTGTGTGCGGCAGGGCTGTACGCTGTGGGGCCGCTGCTGTCTGCCCCCCCGTCCTCTGGCACGCGCGCGGGCGCGTTCCTCGCCATCATCGCCGCTCTGCAGGGGTTCGCCCTGTGGGGCCCCGTCATGTCGCTGCCGTCCACGCTGACGACCGGGTCCACGGCGGCGGCTGCCGTCTCCAATGCTCTGTTTGTCGCCCTCGGCACGCTGGGTGGATTGATTGGTCCCGCGGTGCTCGGTGAAATCACGCAACGCACCGCCTCCTACACGCTGGGCGGCGCAGTGCTGGGCAGCCTGTCTGCGGCCATGGGGCTGGTGTGGGCGGTGGCGTTCGGGTTCATTGTGCCGGGGGGGCTGTGAAAGGAGAGGGTCTTGAAAGAAACAAACCCCCACTCGAAATTTTTTTTCCCTTCCTCACTAACACTCTTCTCTCTCTCTCTCCCCACCACACACAAACCGAACCCACACCAAAATGCTCGCCCTCCTCACCTGCCGCCGCGCCCTGCACGCCAGCCACCCCCTGGCAGCCGCCGCCGTGGGCACCTCGCGTGGCGGGCGCGCCGATGCCGGCCCGTCCGGCCAGCTGCCCCACGCGCGCGGCCTCGACGACGACCACCGCCTGCACCCGGTGCCGCCGGAGGCGCACAACCCGGCCCACGACAGCGTGCTCGGGACCATTCTGGCGGCGGCGACGGACGGGGGCGTGCCCCCGCACGCGGCGGGGGGGGAGCCTGGCGGCGCGCGCGGCGGGGGGGCGAGCAAGCACGGCGAGAGCGACGACGACGACGCGTCCATGCTGCACAAGGCCAAGGGAAAGCTGAAGAAAGCTGTTGGTGAGTTTGGAGTTGGCAGACGCTGCGCGGCACGCGGACAGCAGCGGGGGAGAGGAGGCAATAAATGCGGTGACACCGCATCTTGACAAAAAAACTGAACCCACTAACAGTCCGCCTTACCACCCCCTTCCACCCCACCAAAAAACACCTCCCTCCCCCCCACACACACAAACCTCACAGGATCCGTCACCGAGAAAGTAGCGCACGCGTTCACGTCCCACGGCGCGGTGGGGCGCGAGTTTGAATCCGAGGGTGCGGTTGGCGAGACAATCGACAAGGCTGCCGGCGGCCCCCTCTCCTCGGAGGGCACTATCGGCCGCGTGTTCACGTCCCACGGCGCGGTGGGCGGCACCGTGGACGCTGCTGCCAAAGAGGTGGAGGAGGAGGGGGAGTGGGTCAAGCAGCAGGGGGTTCAGGAGGAGAAGAAGAAGGGGTGAAGATGAGGGGAGGGGGTGACTGCCTGCTGTTTTTTTAATGCTTGTCTGTGCGTGCAAACGAGGCGTGCTCGCGTTTCGGCGTGCTGCTGCCAAAAAAGCAGGGGGTCAGGGCCACCTACCCCCGCGGCAAAGAAGGATAAGGGATGGCGCGGGCGTCGGGCTCGTTCGGCCGACGCCCAAATTCGCGGCGCTCTTTTCCCTCACTCTTCTTTTTTTTCTTCACTCACGGTTTCAAGGTGCGTGTCTCTCACCCTCTGGCGCACCTGCGTGTGCACGCCCGCACCCCACAGCGGGCAACGGGGAGCGGGAGGGGGGCGCGGCACGAGCAACGACCCCGCCGGCAGCAAGCCGCTTGAGGGTGCTGCTGGCGCGTCGGCCGCCAATCTGCCCGCGCCTGCCCCGCTCGCACGCCCCCATTCCCCGCCCCACGCGCCGCGCTGAGCTGCAATGCGCGTTGTGGGCGGGGTAGTGGGGGGCGTCCTTGGGCGGACGGGTCGGAGGGGAGGAGCGAACAAAACAAAAAACGCCCCGCCGCCTCACCCTCTCCCTGTTTGCCCTTCCCTCAACACACACAGCGAGCGACCAGGCCCGCCCTCCCCCCCACACACATCTCGTCCCTCACACACTCCGCAATGCACACCAAAGCCTCCCTGGCGCGCGCCCCGACGGCCGCCGCGCCGCGCACTCGCGTGCCGCGCGCCGCGCCGCGCGCGGCCGCCACCACGACCGCCCTCAACACCAAGAAGTCGGAGCAGGTGAGAGAGAGAGTGTGTGTTGAAAGAGTTGTGGGGCGGCAATGCGGCTTTTTTTGAACGAGGGGGGGCACATAAGCTCACACCTTCCTCCTCCCCCCCCAGATCTTTGCCGAAGCTCAAACCCTCCTCCCCGGCGGCGTCAACTCCCCCGTGCGCGCCTTCAAGTCGGTGGGCGGCCAAACCATCATCTTCGACCGGGTGACGGGCAGCAAGTGCATTGATGTGGATGGCAACCAATACATCGACTACGTCGGGTCGTGGGGCCCCGCCATCGTCGGCCACGCCCACCCTGAAGTCAACGCCGCCCTGACTGAGCAACTGAAGAAAGGGACGTCGTTCGGGGCGCCGTGCGAGCTGGAGAATGTGCTGGCCAAGGCCGTGATCGCGCGCGTGCCATGCGTGGAGATGGTGCGGTTTGTCAACTCGGGCACCGAGGCCTGCCTCTCCGTGCTGCGCCTCATGCGCGCCTACACGGGGCGCGACAAGATTCTCAAGTTTGTGGGCTGCTACCACGGCCACGCCGACCCGTTCCTGGTGCAGGCGGGGTCTGGTGTTGCGACGCTCGGCCTGCCCGACTCGCCGGGTGTGCCCGCTGGCTCCACCGCCCCCACCCTGGTGTGCGAGTACAACGATGTGGAGGGCGTCAAAAAGATCTTTGAGGCGCACAAGGGCGAGATTGCGGGCGTGATTCTGGAGCCGGTGGTCGGCAACAGCGGGTTTATCGAACCCGACGCGGCCTTCCTGAAAGCGCTGCGCGAGCTGACCACGGCCGACGGCGCCCTGCTGTGCTTTGACGAAGTGATGACCGGGTTCCGGGTGCACAAGCACTGTGCGCAGGGGCATTTCGGCATCACGCCTGACCTGACGACCATGGGCAAGGTGATTGGCGGGGGTCTCCCCGTCGGCGCGTACGGCGGGCGCAAAGACATCATGCAGATGGTGGCCCCCGCGGGCCCCATGTACCAGGCGGGCACGCTGTCCGGCAACCCGCTGGCCATGGTGGCGGGCATCAAGACGCTGGAGATTCTGGACCGGCCGGGCGCGTACGAGCACCTCTCGTCCGCGTCGGCTCGCCTCGTGGCCGGCTTCCTGGACGCCGCCAAGGCCACCGGCCACGCCATGGTGGGCGGCTCCATTGGCGGCATGTTTGGCTTCTTCTTCTCGGACACGCCGATCCGGTCGTTTGCGGACGCCAAAGCGCACTCGGACGCTGAGAAGTTTGGGCGGTTCCACCGCGGCATGCTGGAGCGTGGCGTGTACCTCGCCCCCTCTGCCTATGAGGCGGGGTTCACGTCCCTTGCCCACACGGACGCCGACATTGATGCCACGATTGCGGCTGCCAAGGATGTGATGGCGGGCCTGTGAAGAGGGGAGAGAGAGAGGCTTGTGGGTAAAACAAAGAGGGTTTTTTTTTTCGTTTTTTCGTTTCGTTTCCTTTTTTTCGTGTGTGTGATTTCACCCTTCACCCCAAGTGTGTGCGTGCGCGAAAACCATCAAACAGCTACAAACAAAACTCTCTCCCTCTTCACACCAGCCGCCGGCGCGCCCTGCCCCCCGGCGTCGCCACCCCCCCACCTTCCTTGCGCTTGACTGGCGACGCCCCCGGCTCCGGTTTGACCACGCCCACCGCTGGCGTGGCCCTGCCCGCCCGCTTGCGCGGCGGCGCGGGCGACTGCATCCCTGTGGCGGAGCGGTCAGAGTCGCGGGCGGCCGCGATTGCGGACCGCAGTGTGCAGTGTTTGACTGGGCTGCTCCCCGCCGCCCGCCCGCCCCCGCACGTGGCGCACCGCTTGCCGTGCTCCACCAGCAGCATGTGCAGCCGGATCTTGATGTCGTCCGGCACGCGTGCATTTAAATGCGCGTACACGCCCTCCCTGCCCGCGCCCTTGGGGGCCCACCCCAGCACACTGGTCGCCAGGCGGTGCACGTGCGTGTCCACCGGAAAGTCGGGCCGCGCCAACGCAAACGCGAGCACGCACGATGCGGTCTTGGGGCCGATGCCGTTGAAGGCGCACAGGTACTCTTTCACTGCCTCACTCGTCCAGGAGCGCACGTGCTCCAGGGAGGTGGCCCCCGTGTCGGCGTGGACAGAGTCGAGGACGGTTTGGATCACGGCGGCCTTGCGGTCGGCGAGGCCGCCCGCTCGGATCGCGTCGGCAACATCGGCCGCCTTCGCAGTGCGCACGCTCTCCCACGTTGGATACTGGGCTTTCAGCGTGACAAAGGCACGCATGGAGGTGGTGTCGGTCGTGTTTTGGGAGAGGATGGTGCGGACCTGTTGAGTGTGTGGGGGGGAGGGGGGGCGGTCGAAAAAGGTTGAGTGCCACCCACACACACCACGCACACACACACACACACACACACACGCACACACACCAGCGAATCCATCACGCTGGCCACCGCGGCGTCCGCGTCGCAGCCGTCCGCGACGGCGGGGCCGGCGGGATGCATTGCGTCGAGCGCGGCCAGCGCGGCGCGGCATTCCGCAGGGGACGGCCGGCCATAGGCTTTCTTCTGCGGCGAGGGGTCGAGCTTGACGTCGGCAGGGGGGGCGGCAGCGTGCCCGCGTTTGGGAGGAGGCGGCATTGGGGAAATGAAAAAAACGCGTCGGGGTGTGGGCGTTGACGCAGCTCACTCGCTGGCCTTTTTTTGCACCCCCCAGCCGTCTTTTCGCCACCAGCACAACGCACAGCACACAGTCAGAAACAGGCCATGGCCAGCGTGTTCGCAAAGCTGAAGAACAGTCGATCCTGCCTAACAAAAACATCACGCGCTCTCTTCACGCCGCCACCGCGCCCCCACCCTTCCTTTTTTTGTCCGCCTCAGCCCGCGCCTTCATCTCCAACATGAACTCACTGTTGAGCGCTGCCGCTTCCTCCTCCTCCTCCCCACCCACAGACTCCACCTCCACGCCTCCGTCCACCAACAAACGCAAACCGCCCCCTCCCACCAGAGGGTTGGGGTCGCCCACCCCCACCACAACGCGCGCCACGCCCGCGTCCAGCAGGGCGACCGCACAGGGCGGCGTGCGGCCGTGGTGGGCGCAGGGTTCGAGGGTGACGTAGGCTGTGCCTCCCGCTGCGGACTGGCCGGCCGCCCTCAGCGCAAACACCTCTGCGTGCGGCTCCCCCGAGCGCGGGTGGTAGCCTTCTCCCACGATGACGCCGCCTGCATCCGTCACCACGCAGCCGACGGCGGGGTTGGGTGCGGTGGCGCCCAGGCCGCGGCGGGCGAGGTCCAGGGCGCGCCGCATGTGGGCGCGGTCGGTCGGGGTCACGGCGGCGGGGGGGGGGAGGCGGGCGCGGTGGGGAGGGGTGAGGTGGGGCCGCATTGGTGCTGTGTGAGAAGAGAGCGGTTGCGTGCCGGAGGCAACCAAGCCGGTCGGACAGTGTTTTCGTTTTTATCGACGTCGAAGCACACACTCGCCTCGGCATTCACTTTCCCGTCATGCCTTCCCACGGCGACGCCGCCGCCACCACCGGCACCGTGCCGCCGCCACACGAGCCAGACGCTCCCTCCACGTCTGCGCCAGCCTCCCGCCAGGACGTGACGGTCGCTGCGGCCGCCCATAAGTCCGCCGGCAACGCCGCGTTTGGGGCGGGCGACCTGGCCACTGCCCTGGCCGAGTGGGACAAGGGGGTGAGCGTGCTGTTGACGGGTGGTGGTGAAGAGGACGCCGACGACTCGGACACGTCACGTGAGCTGTTCACGTCTCTGCACTGCAACCGCGCGGCCGCGCTGCACCGCCGGGGCGACCACGCGGCCGCGGCGGCGGCAGCGACCGCCGCTTTGGACGTCAACCCTACGAACGTCAAAGCCCTGCTGCGGCGGGCGGCGGCGTCCGAGGCGACGGGTAATGTGATTGCGGCCGCCGACGACGCGGCGGCCGCCCTCGCCGCCGCCCCCACCGACCGCACCGCGGCCGCCATGGCGGCACGGCTGGCCCCCGCGGCAGCTGCCGCGCGGGAGGCGGCGGCGCGGGACGCGGTGGACCAACTTAAAAAGATTGGGGGGTCGCTGCTGGGCGCGTTTGGGCTGTCGCTGGACGACTTCTCGGCGACGAAAGGAGAGGATGGCGCGTACAGCATCCAGTTTGGGCGCAAGCAGGAGGGGAATGAATGATGTCGGGTAGAGTGGTGGGTAGAGAAGAGAGGCGGGGGCGCGGGGCGAGAGAGAGCGCTGTCTGTAAAACCCATGATTTCTGGCATTGCTTTCTTTTCTCGGCCTTCACAAATAAACTGCAGACCTCACCCCCAGTACCGGCCATAGCTCCAGAACGCGAACGCGATGCTGGCGGCTGGGACGGCCACACTGATCGCGATCAGCACGGTTAAAATGTTAACTTTACTCCCCTTCCACTCGGAGCCGTCCCAGGCGTCGGTGTACAGGTCGTCCCTATCCCGGCCAGACTTGAAGGCCGCTTTGTTGGCGGCGCGGCGGCGCTCTGGAGATGGGGAGTGTTTTTTTGGTGAAAACGGGTCGGAAAGACAAAACAATGACGCAAAATCGTCACCCTTTCTTCGCGACAGCACACACACACACAACACAAAAGGTTTGCCCCCCTTCTCCCACCAGCTCACCAATCTCTGCCGTCGCGCCGCGCCCCGTCGTCGTTTCCGCAGCGCTCCGCGTCGCGTCAAACCAGCCGCGCCCATACTCCACGGGGGCGGGCTGCTTGTCAGTAACCGCCTTGCGTGGCTTGGATGCGCCAACCACGACGGAGCGGGGGCGGGCGGGCGTGGAGGAGGCGCGCATTTTTTGAGTGGTCAAGCGTGGTTTGAAGGTGTGTCGAAAAACAGAAGAAGAAAAAAACAACCGAACAGCACGCACCTCCTCTCAAACATCTCAATGCGGGCCACCACGCTCACGCCTGCCGCCACTCGCGCGCCGTCCGCGTCGCGCGCGCCGCTGGCACGCCGCACGCTGCAGACCCGGCTTGTGCGCCGCACGCAGCTGTGAGTTTTGGAGTGGCGGTTGGCGAGAATTGGGGGTCAGTCCAGGGGGCAGGTGGTGCTGCTGTGCAGCAGGACTGGGAATGCGGGGAGGAAAGGAGAGGAGGCGGGGGCGGAGGCAGCAAAAGAGCCGGACCCGCGTCTCTCGCTCGCTCGCAACCCGACGCGTGGGCGCCTCTCCGACCACCGCCCCCTCCACCCCTCCACAGGCGCGCCACCCCGGACGACACCCCTCCGCCCGAGGCCACGCCGTCCCCCTCGTCCCCTCCTCCTCCGTCGCCCGCCACCCCGCCCCCCCCGCAAACACCGCGCGGCCCCAAAGACCAGTCGACCACCGCGCTTGTGACCGGCCTCGTCTCCATCATCATCGGGGTCGCCTACCTGTTCCTGGTGGCCGCCCTGAACAACAGGGGGGAGCTGCTGCCGCCGCCGCCGGAGGCGTATGGGCCGTGAGAAGAAGGGAGAGGGAGCGTGTGTGTGTTGGGAGACGAGAGAGTGAGTTGTGTTTCTGTGGGAGCCACACCTTTTCAGTTTTGGAAACGCGCCCGTGTTTCCTCTCTCCCTGCTCTCCGCCGTCTTGTTGACGAGCGTTTAGGGTGCGTCCGCGTGAGGGGGGCGAAGAGCGGGCGCAGACTGGGGCGGGCGCGGGAGGGACGTGCAAGACTCAAAAACGCGCGCTCGGTCGTTTTGAGACAACGACCAACGCGGCGCGCACGTCTGAACTCGTCCCGCCCTGGCTTTTCTGTCTCGGCACGCCCCCCACGTTGGCTGTGCGATGCTGCAAGAAGGCTGGGCGTGGGGAGTAGCCGGCGGGGCGGGGCACACGTGTCGAGAGCGGGAACCAACGCGCTCTCGCATGCGAGATGCGCGCGCGACTCCACACGCGACCGCGTCTCTCGCCGCCGTCCCGCCCTCGGGCCCCACCGCCCGCCCTCTGGACGCTGCGTCGCGAGACAGAGTCGACGTTGGGGCTGGCGTTGAGTTGGTGGAGAGGGACGGGGAGGCGTGCAGAGGGTTGTCCAGCCGTCCACGCGCGACGCGCTCCTCTCTCACTTGCGTTGCCCCCACCACCTCTCCCCGCACAGGCCTCTCTCCCTCTCGCACGCACGCGAAACTCCCCAAAACCCAAATCCAACCAACCATGACCCGCGTCGCCGCCGTCGTGCTGGCCGTCGTGGCCGCGTTCGCCGCGACGACCGCGTCCGCGGCGCCGCTCGACACCACCAAGCCGTGGTTGGCGCCGTTTGCCAACCTGACGGCCCAGATGAAGGCGGCTGCGACCAACAGCGGCACGCCCAAACAGCGCATTCTGAACGGGACCAAGCCCACCACCGCAATCCTGGACGCCCTCAACGCCAAACGCACCGTCGTGCAGGGCGCCATGCAGTCGTCCCTGGCCGCCAAGGTCAACGCGAGCGCGGCCGCCACGAAAGCGGTGGTCGTGCTGCGCAACGTGTCCGCCACCAAGACGGCCGCCCTGAAAGCTCAACTGAAGACGGTGGAGCAGGAGGTGGAGGAAGCGCAGGAGGTGGTGCTGGCCAAGCTGAACAACACCAAGGTGAGTGTGTGCGTGTGTGTGCGTGTGTGTGTCGCCTTGGTGAGAGGCACACTCTCTCACCAAGGGAGAGTGTGTCTCCCTGGACGTGTGGGGAGGGAAAAAAAGGGGGCTGGGGGGTCGTCACGACACGCAGCACTCACCACCACACTCTCCCTCCCCACCCACACACAAGATCGCCTCCGTCGTCGACTACGCCTTCAACAAGACCAAAGAAAAGGTGGAAGCCATGCAAAGCGACGTCACCTTCTTCGCCAAGCTGAAGGCCTACAAACTGCGCGGCCTGGCCCCCGACCCCAACCTGTCGGAGTGGGTGTTCAACGAAGACGGGGGCGCCCTGGCCGCCTCCTTCTCGGTGGACCAGACCACGAATGGGCAGGTGGCTCCCGCGTCGGCCGACGAGTCGCCCGAATATGGGCTGCGCGTCGCCCCTGGCGGCGGCCGGTCGGGCGGTGCCGCGCCCGTGGACGCCGAGACGGGCGACATCCCTGAAGCTGTCGCTGACGGCGACGCTGCAGACACGGACGCCGCGCCCGCGGTCACGGGCACGCCCTCCATCCAGACCATCATGTCCCGCCAGCGCATGGAGGCGGCTGCCGCCGCGGAAGCGTCTGCTGACGACGCCACCCCGCCGACCCCTCCCTCGACGCGCTCGACCTGGACGTCGTCACCTGGCTCGCCTCCCGCCCCGAGGACGGCGCCCCCGCCGACGAAGTCACCGCCTGGGTGGAGGCCCTGCCCGAGGGCGCGGTGGAGCCTGTCGCCACGACGACGCGCGAGGCGCTGGATGACGACACCGACGCTCCTTTCGAGGGTGCTGCCGACCCGTCCGCCTTGTACGCGGTCGCGGGCGGCGACGTGCCCAGTGAAGGCGAGGAACGCGTGATTGGTGTGCCTGACTATGTGTATGGCCCTGGCGTCGCTGTTCCCGACATCGCGGCCGCCGACGTGGACGCCCAAAAGAAGTACGTCGCGCTGCGCGCGCTCGGCGTCAAGCGCGACCTCGCCCTCGACGCGGTCGGCGCCACCGAGGGCGCCACCTTCAAGGCCGCCTTTGCGTACGTCCTGGCCCGCCTCAAGTACGGCACGGGCGTCGACCTCATCTTCCAGGGCGACGCTGTGGGGCCGACGGGCATCGCGGCGCTGGGCCCCGTGCGCCGGCGCTCGCTCCTCACGACCGCGGTCGACGCGGGGCGCAAGCTGCTGGCCACGACCGCGGCGCCTGTGCTGGCTTTTGTCGGCGACAACACGAAAACGACCGCCACCTACAACGGGTTCACGGTGGAGCCGCCGGACCAGGGCCTGTGCGCGGGCGGCGGCTGGGTGATCGAGGCGACGAACGTTGTCATTTCCATCCGCAACCAGGCGACGCCCGCCACCGTCGCCGCCAACTTCCCCAAGAGCTTATATAACTTCTACCGCGGCGTCTCCGGCGACTCGTACGGAGACCCGCGCTGCGTCTTCATCCCGGGGTCGAATGTGTTTGTCGTCACGTCGTACCGCTTCAACGGCGCCAAGTCGTGGATCTCGCTCGCCGTCTCCCCGCCCGTCACGTCCGTTGCTCCCAACGTGGCCACCTGGAAAGTGTACCAGATCGACTCGCGCGGCATCGGCGTCCTGGCCAAGTGCACGGCGGCCACGCCCTGCATCGGGGACTACCCCATGGTGAGTTTTTTTTTTCCTCTTTCCCTCTCTCCCCAGCACGCCCCACACAGCGCGCCTCTGAACGTGTGGATGAAACGGGGCGCTTTGACGGGCGGTTGAAACTGTTTTGCCTGCCTTTCTCACTGACTCCCCACCCCCACAGCTCGGCTTCAACGACAACTCGCTCTGGCTCTCCACCAACGCCTTCTACAAGTCGGGCACCTCCTACTACTGGGGCGGCGTCCAGCTCTTCGGCCTGCCCCTCGCCCAGCTGGTGGCCCAGGTCGCCAACCCGTACGTGTGGACGGCGGGCCGCACCGACATCTTCACCCTGCAGCCCGCCACCAAGCAGACGGCGACCGGGGACGTCATGCACTTCCTCGCGACGTACGATGCGACCCGTGTCTACGCGCCGACGGTGACGTCCACCTCCCGCCTGGCCTCCAACCTGGCCCCCATCGTCGGCACGCCGGGCGTCATCACGACCGGCCTCCGCATCGCGTCCCCCCCCACCGTGCGCCAAGCCAACAACGTGCAAGTCGACGGCGGCGACACCCGCATCCTGTCGCTGGCCTTTGCGAACGGCCGCCTCTACGCCACGTGCAACACGGCGGCCACCTGGTCCGGCGTCGCCCGCAACTCCATCGCGTACTATGTGATCAACGCCGCCCCCCGCACCATGGTGTATGCGGGTGTGTATGGGTCCGCCTCCTTCCACGCGTACGGCGGCGCCATCGCGCCGTCCAACACCAACGCCAACGTCGCTGGGTTTGTTGGCTTCATCACGGGCTCCACGTCGATCCCTTTTGCCTCCCTCTTTGGCAAAGTCACCGTCGGGTCGGGCGTCACGTACGCGACCGTGGTCAACGCCGCCCCCAACGGCCAGTATCTCAAGGGGTTCACGGCCCCCGTGCGCACGGGCGACTACTCGCAGCGTGCGTGGACCCTGGTACTGGCCAATTCTGGGGCGCCTCGGAGCAGGGCCAGACGACGGGCGTGACGTCGTACAACAACTGGGGGACCATCATCTGGAACGCGCTGCTGTGATGGATGGAAACAGAGCGTGAAACACACACACACAAACAGGTCGGTTTGTCGGCCTCGTTTTTTCTTAACCTCGACAATCGACATCCAAAAACATCGCGATTGCTCTCAACCCTGTGGGCACACACAAAGAGTGCCAAGAGGTTTGGCTGGCACATGCTCTTTCGCACGCCCTCCGAAGTGAAGACAGCACACAATACGCGATGAGACTCCCCCCCTCTTTTTCACACGCGCGCCGCGCCGCACACGCGGGTTGACACCCCGCCGTGCGAGCGCGCGGCCCCCCCCCCACACACACACCTTGGGCCCCTTTTTCCATCCCCCCTCTCTTTCATCCATGTATTTCTGTCACAAGCGCACGCTGACGGTGCCCCCCGTGCTGATTGTTTTATGTGGTGGGGTGGGGGGGGTGGGGGGGTCTTTGCGCGCGCAGTGTCTCTCTCTCTCGAGGGGGCCTGTCGACAAAAACCCTCCCCCACCCCCCACCCCCCCCACACACACGCACCACGGGGGGCACGTCGCCAGCGTGCGAACCCCCCCAAAAAAAATGCAGAATCTGCTGCCCGCTGTAAACAAACACGCGGGTGCGTGACCAAAAGCCCCACCACCCTTCTGCAAGGGTGGGGTGGGGGACTTTTGACACCAATGAACAGCCGGGCGCAATTTTTTTTTTTGCTGACACGCTCTCTCTCTCTCTTCACGCGCCCTCCACCACGACGCCCTCCACCGCCCCCTCTCTCGCCTCATACCGAAACATGAAGCCACCCCCCGCCGCCACGATGACGCTGGAGCCGTCGGGGGCCACGCCCACCGCGCGCGCGCCCGCTTTGACGCGCGGCGGCGGCGGGAGGGCCGCGAGCAGCGCGCCGGTGGCGGCGTCCACGACGGCCGCCTCGCCTGCAGGGCCGCCGACCACGATGAAGGCGCCGTCCCGGGTGGCGCCCAGGCGGCAGCGTCCGCCCGAGGAGCCCAGGCCGCCCGCCCCGGGCGCGCGGAAGGGGGTCGGTTGAGACAGGGGGATGGGGGAGCCGGCTGAGCCAGCCTCCACATCCACCTCCCACACCGCCCCCCTGCCGTCGCCACCCAAAGCAGCCAGGCGGGTGGGCGTGATCCACTTGAGGGAGGCGACTGGCGCGTCCAGCGCGCGGCGGGCGGGGGACGGGGGGGTGGCAACGCGCGCGCCCGCGGCCACCGCGTCGGCGCCGCGCGGGAGGGTGTCCAGTTCGGCCGCGTTGCCGGAGGCGGCCACCTCATCATCTCCAGGCACGTGCCACAGCTTGATGTCGCCCGACCGATGGCCAGTGGCGATCCAGGCGCCGGCCGGGTGGGTCGCGAGGCACACCGCGTCCCCTGAATCCGCCACAGAGGCGCACACCGTGGTGCCTGCGCGTGCATCCACCCTCCAGCAGGCCAGCACACCGTTGCGGTCCAGGGACGCCAGGAAGCCGGGGCGGGAGGCGGCGCCGGAGGCGTCGGCCAGCGGCGCAGCGTGCCCCTTGGCCAGGGCCACCGCGCCACCGTCCACGACGGACAGCACGGTGATGACGCCAGAGGCACCGCCCACCGCCAGCAGGGCGTCCGAGTCGGGGCGGTGGGTGCGGGGAGGTGGGGCGACCCAGGCGGCGCAGGTGAGGTCCTGTGGGAGGGAGGGGAGGGTTGGTTGGGTCTCTTTCTCCCCGCTTTTTTTCACTCCCACCCACACACACGCGCCACACACACACACTCTCTCTCTCTCTCAACCACAGCACTCACCCCACCCGGCGAGTGCTCCGTCGCCACCGAGTCGAACTGCGCGGCGACCGCGACGTAGCCGCACAGGTGGTCACCGTCGTACACGTTGGCCTGGAGGTGGGAATGAGGGGGTGTTTTTACGTCAGTTGACGCTGGTGCGTGCGAAATCAGGGGCGCGTGGGCTCCCCGGGGCGTGTTTTCTCCGCGCGCGTTCCCGTCATGCGATTGAAAAACGTGCGCGCCGCCCTCCTCCCATCTCACCTGGTCGCCGCCCACCGTGGCAAACAGATTGGCCGTCGCCTCGTCGGGCGAGTACTCGATGGCCAGCACGGGCTGGGCGTGCGCTTCCTGCGTGTGTGGAAGAGGGGAGGGCGGGGGCGGGACGAAACAAATTGGCGCGTGATGGGTGGGGACGGGCGTTTTGCTGCACGGCCGCGCGCCCAATTCCCCACTCCCACTCTCTTGCGCACCTTGACCACCGTCTTGAGCGCCAGCCGGCCCAGAGCCCCGCGCCGGGCGGCGTCAGCGCCTTCCACCTTGTCCGCCGCCGCGCGCGCGGCGTAGCGCGCTTGGGCGTCGGCGTTCATGTGTGGGAGAGGTGTGTGAGTGCCGGGGAGGAGAGGGCCGAGGGCGTCTGGTTTGAAAGAGTGGGCGGCAGGCTCGCGCAGATAGGGGGGGCGTGTGTCTCTGGTGTGTTTTTGTTTTTGTCTGCAGTTTCTTTTTCTTCGCTCTCACAAACGAACTCAATTCTATTCGGCCCGACCGCCCGTCTCCAGACGCGTGCTCTCGACCCTCCCCCGCTTTTCCAACACACACACACGTCAAGGTGAGTCGTGCGCCCTGTCACTGCGAGAGAGAGAGGCGGCGGCAACGGAGGCACGGGGTCGCCGCCTTGCCGCACTGCAGCGCGCTTGTCTAGCGTGCAAGTCAATCGCGTCGCTCGCGCGCCACCCTGCCCCTGTCCGCCGCCCCTGCCCCCTCCAACACGTGAATGAGCATCATCTCCACGCAACGAGGCGACGATGAGGGTGGAAGGAGGGGCGAAGGAGGGTGAACGGGGGCTGCCCATCGAGGTCTAAACGCGACGCGACGTCTAATCTGCTCTCAACACACAAAACACACAGCCACCAACCATGAAGGCCGCCGCTTTTGCGCTGGTCGCGCTGCTGGCCATCGGGGCCGCGTCTGCGGGTGAGTGAGGGGAGGGAGAGGATGGGAGGGAGGGCGCGGGAGGGGCCGCGTCGGGGGCGCGAATCGACAAACCGCCCTCGTTCGTTCGCGACGCGACAAAAACGCAGATCGGCGGCCGTTTGGGGGCCTTCCCACCACACTCCCACCCTCATACACACACACACACATGCACTCACACAGCGCACGACCGCCGCCTGCTGGGCAAGGACGAAGCCGGCCTCGGCGAGGCGGTGCTCGCCAAGAAGGGTCACGGGGAAGGCAAGTTTTGCAAGATGCGGGATGGAGCGCGCGTGTTTGGTCGCGTTTGCGGGCCCACTATCGCTTTGAGAGCATAAGAACGATCCAACGGTTGCGTCCAGTGAATGAAAACGGCGCGGGAGGCGCCCGCGGGCGACGCAACACGTGACTTTTGGTTAAGCACACGGGGCCGAACAAAAAAAAAACGCAACCCCCGCGCTCACCCTCTTCCCTCCACCCAACACCCCACTCCAAACACAGCCGCCGAGGCCGCCGCCAAATCGCTGAAGGTCAAGGGTGAAGCCGTGGCCGCCGCCTCCGAGGCGGGCAAGACCAAGAAGGTGAAGACTCTGTCTGGCGCTGAGGAAGCCGCCGCCGCGGCTGCGGGCGCCGCTTACGACAAGTGGGCCTCCTCCCCCGCCGTCCCCAAGCCCACCAAGGAGCAGTGGAAGGCCGCTGAGATGGCGTCCAAGCTGGCGGGCGCGGGTGAGGCCGCTGAGGCTGGCAAGGCCAAGCCCGCCAAGAAGGGCGGCGAGGCCGTTGCCGCGATCGCTGAAGCCGCCAAGCCCACGAAGATCAAGGGCGAGGCTGTCAAGTCTCTGAAGGTCAAGGGTGAGGCCGTCGCTGCCGTCGCTGAGGCGGGAAAGCCCAAAAAGGTCAAGGGTGAGGCCGTTGCCGCTGTCGCCGAGGCCGCCAAGCCGACCAAGGTCAAGGGTGAGGCCGTCAAGTCGCTGAAGGTCAAGGGTGAGGCCGTGTCCCCCATCTCGGAGGCGGGCAAGCCCAAGAAGGTCAAGGGTGAGGCGGTCGCCGCTGTCGCCGAGGCCGGCAAGCCGGCCAAGGCCAAGAAGGGGGGCGAGGCGGTCGCCGCCGCGGCCGAGGCCGCCGTCAAGGTGCACGCCAAGAAGGGCGGTGAGGCTGTGGCCGCCGCGTCCGAGGCGGGCAAGACCAAGAAGGTGAAGACTCTGTCGGGCGCTGAAGAGGCGGCCGCTGCCGCCGCGGGCGCCGCGTACGACAAGTGGGCGTCCTCCCCCAAGGTGCCCAAGCCCACCAAGGAGCAGTGGAAGGCGGCCGAGATGTCGTCCAAGCTGGCGGGCGCCGCGGAGGCGGGTGAGGCCGGCAAGAAGGCCAAGAAGGGTGGCGAGGCGGTCGCCGCCGTCGCCGAGGCTGCCAAGCCCCTGAAGGTCAAGGGCGAGGCCGTCAAGTCGCTGAAGGTCAAGGGCGAGGCCGTGGCCGCCATCGCTGAAGCCGGCAAGCCGGTCAAGGCCAAGGGCGAGGCGGTGGCGTCCGAGTCTGGCAAGGTCAAGACCCTCAAGGTGGCGGGCGAGACGGCGGAGGCCGGCAAGAAGCACTAGATTGATTGATCTCGTGCTGTGAGCTGCCCCCTCCCATCCCCTTGTTTCCCCCTTTGTTCGTCCTGGATGTGCTTTTGACAAAAAAAAAACGGGGTGGCGCGCGGTTTCCCTCGCCCACGCGCTGTAAAATGCACCGTACACGGTGCATTTTTTGTCCGCTGAAAGACGCGCGGGCCGGGCACACGCGGACACACGTTTTGAGCTTTTTTCTTTTTCTAAGGAGAGGGGGTCTGTGGTGGTCGTGGATCCAAGGTGTTGTTGGAGTAGAGAGGGGCGACAAAAAACCCCTCTCTCGCAACAGCACACAACAACTTTGTTCGTTTTCGCAAACACACACAACAACACGCGCTACCCCCCCCCCTCGTTCCCCACAAATTCTAAAAAGCGGTGCGCGGTGGAGGGGATGCACATGCAAGCGTTTTTACTTTTGCACACACACACGCTGTAAAAAACAAAACAAAAAAACAATCACAACCTCGCTGCCGCGCTCGCAACAAAACACACAAAACCATCATATCATCTCTCTCTCTCTCTTCTCCTCTCTCTCTCTCTTCTCTCTCCCTCTCTCTCTCCCTCCCTCTCTCTCTCTCTCTCTTCTCTCTCCCTCTCTCTCTCCCTCCCTCCCTCTCTCTCCCGCCAGCCGCTGTGTGGCGGGCTGTGTGTCGCACACGCCCACGCCGCGGGACCGGGCAGGGGCGGCGCCTCCCACACACACCACCTCACCTCTTGACCTTGCGCGCCCACGCGCTGCCCTCCCCCGCCCTGAATTCGCGGGGCGGTCTGCCCCCAAACGCCCACTGCAGCCCAGGCACACGCCCCACCGCGCGTGTGAGTGAGTCGGCGACCGCCGCCGCGCCCGGCAGTGCGGCCGCCAGCGCGGCCGCGTCGCGCCGCACCGCCTCCACCCAGGGTGCGACCGCAACGAGTGCGGGCTCCAAGGCCGTGACGTAGACACGGTCCGAGCCACGCCACGACGATGATGCGAGGTAGAGAAGGGTCAGCGCACGCGCGTGGGCGTACGGCGGGGGCGGCCTCCCCCCTCCGCGCGTCACCAGCGCCCGCTCAGCGACCGCCAGGGCGGCCACCACCGCCCAGTAGCGCAACCAGCGGCGCCGGTCCGCGGTGATCGGGTCGGACGTAGGGGCGTCAGCGGCGGCGGCGGAGTGGTAGAGGGGGAGTGCGACGCCGCCAACAACGCTGAGAGGAAAGGTGGGGGAAAAGGGTTAAGTTTTCCTCTCCTGTGAACGGCAGCAACACACTCTCCTCTTCTCTCTCTACCCCTTGCTCAAGACTCACGCTGCTCCGTCCGCCAGCGCGGGAGACAGCAGCAGCTGCAGCCCGACCGCGCTGACCGTCGGCAGCGCCGCGCGCGCGAGCAGGGCGGCCAGCGCGGACTCGGCCATGTGGTTATGTGCAAGCCTGATGCCTGACGCAATGTGCCGCGGGCTGGCAGCCGGGACGGTGGGGAGGGTTTCGGGAAAAGAAAAGGCGAATTGGTATCGACGACCACACCGCATGTCAACAAAAAAAGGTAAGCACGCGCCACGGGCGCCGCCCTCCCCTCCCTTCCCTTCCTAAAAAAACAGCACGCTCTTAAGATCCCGGTCCTGGCGCCATTGTCGACGCCGTGTGGGAGGCGGCGTGTGTGGGGGAGAAAGGGGGCGGCGGGCGGCGCGGCTAGCCGCGCCGCTCGCCGTCTCGTCACACCCCCGCGCAACCTGCCTCCCTTTTCCCACGGCGCCAACTCTGGTGCACCTTTCATACGTGGACCGTGTTTGAGTCATAAGCGTGCGACAACAAGAGCTCAACTAGCGGATTGTTCTGTGGGACGCCCTGCGTGTGGTCGGTTCCGTGTCCTGCGACGTGTTTTTCGTTCAGCGGGCGCGGGCCGGCCCGGCCAGAAAGCATGCAGACGTGCCTCCACAGGCACGCCATCCCGCTCGGCTTTGCTCACCCGGGTGCTCGCAAGTACCGAGGCGGCAGGCGGGATGATGACGCCCCGCTCTCTTCAAGCGGCACGGACAACTTTTGGATGAAAAACAAACGCTCACTCTTCACCCTCCCCTTTTCCTTCAGCTTCTTCTCTCTCGCGCACTCTCTACACGTGTAAAATAATGGTACCCACACAATGCACCTTCCACACTAAATACAAACATCAAACAAACCCGCTTTTTTTCTCTCTCTCTCACGGCGCCAACCGCACGTCCACCCGCGCCTCACTCTCGCCCCCGCCCGCCGCGTGGGACGCCACCACAGCCAACGCGGCCTCCAGCGCGCGAGCAGAGTAGTAGGTGTCGCCATTCATCACTTCGAGGCGAATGTCGACGGAGGCGCCAGAGGCCAGGGCGCCGCCTGCCGGGCGCACGTCGAGCCAGCACGGCAGCGCGCCGCCGTCGAGTGACCGCACGCGCCACGCGACGCGTGCAGCGCCGGAGTTAATGATGGCCACAGTCGCTGTGGGCACCGTGTCCCGCCTCAGCGCGGTGGCCGCGGGCGCCACGGACAGGGGAGGCGGCGGTGCGTCGGGCGCGTCGCCATCAGCCGCGTTGAGTGCCGCCGCCGCGGCCGCGCGCGCGGCCATCGCGTCCACCGCCGCCACCGTCAGCGTCAGCCGGGCCCACACGGGCTTGTGGTCCGAGTCCAGGACGTCGGCCAGGCAGCCGTAGCCGGTGCAGGCGACAGAGGCGGGGGTCAGGGTGGAGGTGGTGCCGCTGTCGCGAGCGCCACGGAACAGCACGCGGTCCGTCCAGCTGGGCACCCGCCGTTTCTCGGATGAATCATACGCAGGCCCGGGGACGCCCTTGTCAAATTTGTAGGTGGGGGGGAAGGCCACGTCAGCCTCCTGCATGCCAACAAACGCGGCACCGCGCGCGCGCTCGGCCGACAACTGATCAGCAGCCAGCAGCTTGCCCCAGTCGCCCGCCCCGATGGCGGTCAGGGCGGCATCATAGTCGACGTCCACCCGGTAGTTGAGGTCGCCCGCCCACACGACGGCGTCGCAGGAGGCGAGGCCAGGGCCTTCGGCCGCGGCGGGTGGGGGTGGGGCGTCAGCGTCGCTGTCCGAGGAGGCGACAGGCGAGTCTGAATCGGCACCAACATCGGACAGAGGGCCACGCGCGCGCGGGGTGCGAGGGGGGGGGGGACGGCGCCGAGACTGGCCCACCGCCACCACCACCACCGCTCTCCTCCCCCACCTCCCACCACGGCCGCGCATCAAAGCGCAGGCCGCCCGCGATGGCGGCCCAGTTGGCGGACCGGGCTCGAGCGGCGTGCTGGTGGGCGGCCAGGTGGGAGCAGACGGCGGCGACGCGGCGGCGGTGCAGGGAGAACGCGACGGCGGCGCCGCCCTTGTTGCCACCCACGCCGAGGACTCCTGTCGCGGCGGCCGCCGTCCGCACGTCCCCCACGTGGGGGGCCAGGTGGGTGCGCGCGTACACGATGACCAGCATGCCGGCCAGCTGGCGCAGGCCGACCCGGGCAAAGGCGCGGGGGCCGCCGAGGGCGTCGCCAAGGGAGGACGCCCACCATTGCGCGTTGGCGTTGCCTTTTTCGGCAAGGGAGGGGGCCACCGCTTCACGAGCAGCAGCTAGAGTGACGGACGCGCCCCCCATCTCCACCTCCTGCAGGTGGATGGTGACGACGTCGACGTCTCGAGCAGCGTCCGCTAGAGCACCGAAGAGCGGCGACGACGGCGGCGGCCGACTCTGGTTCACGTTCCACGTCAGCGCCAGGGCACGCACGGCGGTGGGGGCGGCGGCACGAGGCAGGACGGAGGCCAGGGCGGCGGCGGCGAGGGCGTCGGCGGGGGAGGGGGCGGCGGACCGCCACGCGCGGACAGCACCGTCGGCTGCCAGTGTGTAGCACCGCCCCCCCGCCGCGGCGGCCGCCACGACGGCGCTGCCCGGGTGGGCGGTCCAGGCGCCGCGCACGGTGCCTGTGGCGGCGTCCAGCACGACGATGGCGCCGTCCGCGGTGCCGACCCAGAGAGCGTCGTCGCCCACGGCGGCCGCAACGGTCGCGCCGCCGCGCGGGGTGGCTGCATCCGCCGACCAGCGCAGGCGGCCAGCACCAGTGAAGCACTGGACGCGGCCGCCCCGGAACGCGACGACGACGTCGCCGTTGGGCAGGGCCACCAGGGCGCGGGGGCCACCCTCAGCGGTGGAGGAGGGGGGAGCGTCATCGGGCGGCGGCGCGGCCACGCCCTCGCCCCCGCCCGACGGGCGGGCGCTGCCACCACTGCCGCCGCCGGTGGTGCCGTCCCCGGCTTCACTGCCCAGGGCGCGCGCCACGACGCGGGCACCCAGGCGGCCGATCAGTTTGGCGGCGCGCCCGGCCGACGCGGCGGCGCGGCCGCCCGCGGCGCCAATGTTGCCCAGCAGTTCAGCCGCCCGCGTGTCGGCGGCGGCCGCCCACACGCGCTGTTCGGCGGCCCGGGTGTCGCGGTCGGCGGGGGGGGGGGGCGGCCGTGGGGTCGCCCGCATCGTCGGCGTCGAGGCCAGCCGTCGGGTCGAGGCGGGTGATGGTGGCGGGCGCGGCCGCGTGCGCCGCGTGCCCCACGGCCCCACTCCCGCCTCCTCCAAACCTGGCAAACGGGTCGTCCCCCTCGCCAAACGGGTCGTCAGACGAGGATGGTGGCGCGGTGACGCCACCGCCACCACTGCCACCATCGAAGCGGGGGGGGGGGGGGCGGGACGCCTGGCTCGTGCGCGGCAAGGAAAACACCGGAGCGCGCGCACCACAGCGCCAGGGACCGCCCGCCCGCCGTCCACACGACGCCGCCTCCGGTGGAGGCAACAGCCGCCATCACACCCGCGCCGTGGGCGCGGACGCCGCCCGGGCGGCAGAGGGCGCGGGGACGCGCGGCGTCGTCGTCGGTGGCAGCAGCGCGTGCCGCAATCACGTCGGGCGCCCACGCGCGCAGGGCGCCGCGGGACGACCCGGTCCACAGCTCGCCACCCGCCGTCAGCACGAGGGCGGTGACGGCGCCAGAGCGGTTGGCGGTCCACGTGAGGCGGGGGTCGGGGGCGGCTAAGAGACCATCAGACCCAACGCGCGCGCCCGCCACTCGACCACCCGCGTGCCCCGTCCACAGCACGGCGCGGCCGCCATCCCACAGAGTGGCTGTGACGGCGCCGAGGGCGGGAGTCTCGGGGGGGAGTTCGGCGGCGGGGGAGGCGTCGCCGTCCTCTGCGCGCGGCGCGACGGCTCGGTCGGCGCCGGTGGGTGGGCGCGGCCGCGCCCCCCGCGCGCCCGCCCACTGCAGGACACCGCCCGTGGCAGAGGGCGCGGCAAACAGGCAGTCCGCCCCCGTGGCCAGCAGGGCCAGGCGGGCCGACTCTTTGGGGCGCAGGGGGGGGAGGCGCACGTCGACGGAGGGGGGAGGGGCAGAGGGCGGAGGGGCGCCGGTGGCCGCGACTGCAGCCACCGCCTGCCGCACAGCGTCCTCAGCCCCCGCCTCGTCCAACGCCGCCGCTGTGGGGGCGGCAGAGGCGGCGGCAGCGCCCAGGGTGACCCGGCCTGAGTGGGCGAGGGCGCGGTCGAGGGCGGGGGCGGACGGGTGGTGCGACGGCAGCGCGTCGTCGGTCGAGGCAAAGTCCGCGGCCGCCGTCGCGGCCGCCACCCACGCCGCGTCAGACGCCAGAGGGGACGGAGCGGTTGCCAGCGCTTGTGGCGTGCCCGCCCCATCCTCCGACGCGGCGGACGAGCGGCGGCGGCCAAGGGAGCGTGCGTCGGCAAGGGTCGGGCGGCGCGCGGGGGGGTGGCGGCGGAGGCGCAGGCGCCGCCGCCTGC
The DNA here is from genome assembly GCA_958009055.1 of Choricystis sp. odSpoLacu1. Classification (NCBI taxonomy): domain Eukaryota; kingdom Viridiplantae; phylum Chlorophyta; class Trebouxiophyceae; genus Choricystis; species Choricystis sp. odSpoLacu1. The sequence continues at coordinate 132,324 of OY253658.1, forward strand.
ACACTCACACCATGCAGGCGGGGCAACCGCCCCGCCGCCCCCGCCAACGCCGCCACATCTGGCGGCCGCCCGCCCTGCACCATGGCCGCCAGGCGCAGGGCGGCCGCAAACTGGGGAGGGTCGAGGCCCCCAGCGCCGGCGCTGCCAGAGTCGGGCGCCGCCGCCTTCGCCCCATCCCACACCGCCGCCAGGTCGGCCGCCGCCAGCCCCGTGCGCGAGAAGAAGGTCTTGGCTTCGGAGCCCGAAACCCGGCCGTCGCCGTCGGTGTCGGCGGCGGCGAAGAGGCAGGTCTCAGCGTCGGTCGGAGTGATTCGCTGAAAGGGAAGGCGAAGGATGAAAGGTGAGGCGCCTTGTTTCTCCCTCTCTCTTTCTTCAACACACAAGCCCTCGCACACACACACACACACACACTCACCTGACGCGCCGCCACCAGCGGGCCGGGCGCCCCCCCCGTCGGCGGGGGCGGGGGCGGCCGCATCGGGCGCGGTCCCGGGGGCGGCGACGACGACGCCGACCTCGACGAAAAGGAACGCGTAATTTCTGGGGGCAGACCGTCCAGCAGGCTGCCAAAGTGGGGGTCGTCGCCGTGGCGGGGCGACCTGCCGTCCGGAGGGGGTCCGGACGGCATCGCGGGTTGAAAACGTGAGGGAACCAAAAAAGGGCGACGCTCACGCCTGGATGCGGCGCCACACACGCACGCAGCACTGTGCGGTGGTGTGTGTGCGTGCGCAGAGAGGTGATGTGCGGCGTGGGTGGTCGCGCGCGGGGGGGCGGATCCCCACACACGCCCCGAACAAAGCGATGGGTGTGTTGTTTGTTTTTTCTCACTCTCCAGAACAAAAAACCGAAACGACGCACGCGCATCCCAATGCACGTCCTGCACCACCAGCCACGCCTCGCGGCCACACGAGAGCGTGGAGCGACACGCGGACGCCGCGTGGTTGCTTCCGTGCGTCCGCGCCCGCGCCCGCGCGCCGCGACCGCGTCGTCGCAACAGTACGTGCCGTCCGACAGGTAAGGGAGAGATAGAGAGAGTAAGAGGGACATTCAAACCTGACGCAAAGCAGCAAAGCGCTGGATCAATACACACAACACTCCCCCCCCCACCGCTTCGGCTTTCCCACAGCTTCGGCGGGCGCTCCCCCGAGCGCGTCGCTGCCGACTCCATGCGCTCCCTCTTCACCTTCACCGCCTCCAAGATCGTGCTGGCCCAGTTGGAAGGGTCGGGGAGGGGGGGGCTGGCATCCTATGATGCCACCCTCTACACAGCCCTTGCCGACGCGCTGGCCTCCTTCACAGACGCGACCTCCCCCACCTCCCCACCACCTCCCCCCGGCCTGACGCGGGCGGACGCGTGGCTCGCCACCCTGGCCCGCACCCACCGGGGCGCCGCCTTGCGCGTCATGGAGGTGAGGGCAGAGTACGCGGCCCGCGATTTCGAGTGGGAGTCCGCCGCCAAGCTGAGTGGGCTGGGGTTGAGGGAGGCCAACATTAAAATCATGAAGGCGTTGGCGACTGACTCGTTGAGCGTGGGGGATGGGTGAAAGGAGAGAAAAAGGTGTGGTTTGGGTCGGCGCGACGGTTTGCCACACAACTTATCGACGCTCGTAGCATTGTCGTCCGCCGCGCCCCCCCGCGGGCTGCGTGCCCCTCGCATCTGCCCCAATGCGGCGGCTAGCAGTAGCTCTTCTACACGCCAACCGACGCGCCGCGTCGACCGCGGCCCCGTCGGCCGTCGCGGCCGACGTCGCTGCCGCGGCCGACGCTGTGCCACGCCGCGAGTGGACGCTCTCCGACGACGCGCGCGCGTGGAGGCGCGTCCTCGCCGCCGCCCGGGAGCGCAAAGCGCCGCCGCCGGGCGCGCTGCATGCTGCCGCGGCCGCCCTGGCGGCCAGGCTGGCGCCCAGCGCGCGGCCAGACTCGGCTGTCGCGCCCGCGGCCGCAGCAGCGTGTGTCGCTGGCCTTGCGGCCGCGCGCACGGGGGTGCCGCCCTCTCAAACCACCCGCATCCGCATCGGGCTGGCGCTGGAGATTGTGACCGACCCCGCCGACGCGCGGCGTGCGCTGTCGGGGCTGGCGTCATTGAAGTGGCCTGCTGGTGGTGGCGAAACGGCGACCGCACTTGCAGCCACGGCAGCCCTCGCCGACACCCTCACCCCCGTCGCTGCCGCCTCCATCGTGCTGTCCCTGGCAGAACTGGGCGTGCGGCCGCCGGCACATGTGGCCGCGGTCGCAGCGCGCGCGCTGGTGGGGGCGCGCGCGGCGCCGAGCGCGGCCGACGCGGCGGCGGCACTGCGTGCCGCGGCCCTCACAGACGCGCCGCCGCCGCCACCCCGCGCGCTGACGGTGCTGTCATTAGCCGCAGCCTCCCGCAACCGGCTGGGCGCTCCACCCGCCGCCCGCGGCCTGGCCCGCGCCCTGGCCGCGCTGGCGCGGCTGGCCCCGCTCGGCGGCACGCCCCCGCCGCACGCGGTCGCGGCACTCTCCGAAGCGCTGCGCTCCCGCCTCACCCCCGACCCGTTAAATCCGACCGCCTACCGCTCCCCCGCCGCCCGCCATGTGGCCACCGCCCTGCACAGCCTGGGCGCGCTGCGGGCGGCGCCGGATCCGACGCTCGCGGCGGCCGCCGCGCGCGCGCTCAAAGCGACGCGCGCGCGCCAGCCCAACTGCGCCGTCGCGTTGCAGGGGCTGGCCCTGTTGGCATCCCCACCACCCCCCGACGCCGCCGCCTGGCTGGCCGCCCGCGCGGCGGCGGGGGGGGACGTCCCCCCCCGCGACGCCGCGCGCGTGCTGTGGTCGGCGGCCGTGCTGGGTGCGCCGCTGGACCCGCCCGTCAAGGCCCGCTTGGTGGCGGTCGTGGCGGGGGCCGCCCGAGACGGCACCCTGACCCGCACCGACGCGGGCTATGTGGTGAGTGCGGCGGAGGAGGAGGCGGGGGAGGGTGGGGGTGACGGGAGCGGGCTGGGTGCAGTTGCCGCAGTGCTGCGTTAGATTGGGAGGAAAATGTGTTTTCATTTATTCATGTAGTTTTCGTTTGTAACAAAAGCATGTTGAGGGGTTGTGTTGGTACACAGGCACAATGATTCTACAGAGTAGGGGAACGTGTGTTGAAAAGGGGACGTGACGAAAAATGAATGAAACAAACAAACCACTCTCCCACATCATCACACCACCAAGGGCGCCGCCGCCGCGCCATACGGCCTCGGCACCGCCAGCTGCGGGTGGGCCGCCAGGCGGGCCAGGGCTTCATCCGCGCGCGCCGCAACTTTGAGCGACGCGCCGTCGTCGGCGCGCGTCGGCCCAATATTCACCACAGCCAGCGCACCCCCCCCATCCAGGCAGGCTTGGGCCAGCCTGAACGCGGAGAATACTTGGAGGGAGGTGCCGACCGCGAGCAGCAGGTCGGCGGAGGAGGAGGCGGCTTTGGCGGTGGCCGCGACAGTGGGGTCGAGGGACGCGCCGAAAAACACGACGTCCGGCATCTGGACGCCGCCACAGACGCTGCAGGGCGGCACGATGAAGGCAGCCCCCGCATCTGCGAGTTCGACGTCGCCGTCGGGGCGGACGACGGGGATGGAGACGGCGCCCGCTTCCGAGCCGGCGTGCGCTTCCTCCAGCCCCGCCCCCGCTCTCGCCAGGCCGCCGGGTTCGTTTGCGCCGCAGGGAGACGCTGCTGATGCCGCCGCCCGGGCGGCAGCTGCGGCTGCGGCTCCCGGGTTGGCGGCTGCGAGGACGTCCTGGAAGGCGGCGCGCGGAGTGCGCGCGCCGCAGGAGAGACACTTGACGACGTGCGTCGTGCCGTGCAGCTCCAGCACGTTACGTGATCCAGCGGCCTGGTGCAGCCTGTCCACGTTCTGCGTGATGATGCGGGACACCCAGCCCGCTTTCTCCAGCGTGGTCAGAGCGTCGTGCGCTGCGTTGGGGCGGGTGGACGCAAAGTCGGGCCAGCCGGCAAAGGAGCGGGCCCAATAACGCGCGCGCGCGCCGACGCGGACGACACAAACTGCTGGTGCGTCACCGGCACGAAGCCGGTGGCATACGCGCCGCGCCCGGGGCTCCTATAGTCTGGGACCCCGCTCGCTGTCGACGTGCCAGCGCCGGTTAAAACGACCACGTTGAGGGCGGAGGCAACGGCGTCGGCGAGCGCGTCGAGCGCGGCGGTCGAAAGCGGTTCGGATTCAGGTACAGTGGAGCGACCAGGGCTCGCGCGCGCACCAACGACGGCGATAGGAGGTGGGCCAGACGGGCGCACACCGCCCACGACGAGCTCACCGGCCGAGTTGACTCGGTCTTGGCCGCCCTTCCACTCAAGGCCTTTGGAGGCGGCCCGCAGTCTGTGGGCGGGTGTCGGCGGCGCCCAGAACGATGGCCGAGTTGTGCTGGGCGTGGACGACGCAGCCCGCCGGCCGCGACCCCCGGCCAACAGGCTGGGGGCGGGTAAAAGGGGCGCCCACGACGCGCGCGCGGAGCGCGGCGTGGACGACGCGTCCCGCCGGCCGCGCGCCGCTGTCAACAGGCAGCGGGCGTGCCGTAACATGGAGGCCTGTCTGGCTGGAGCGCTCTGTGTGGGCGGCCCCGTAACGACAGCGCGGGGAGGGAATGGGCCCTGCTTTTCGCGAAACTGTGCGCGTGTGTCTTCACGACGTCGACACTGTCGACTCTCAAGCCCCACTTTTTTCTGTGTTGCCCCTTGTGCCCGCATTGGGCCCGGCGGGGGTGCACGCAATGGCCGAGCCACCACCTGCTGCCCTGCTCACCTTCACCATCCCCCTCCCTCCCTCCCACACACTCACCGTCGTCTCCGACCCGTGCGGCACCACCTTCCCCTCCCTCGGGGCCGGCCTCTGGCACGCCGCCTCCGACCTGGCCGAGTTTGTGGCGTCCGTGCCGAGTGGTGGCTGGTGGGACTCTTGCACGTCCGTCGTGGAGTTGGGAGCACGGTGCGGCGTCCCCGGCCAAGCGGCCGCACTGGCCGGCACAGCGTCCGTTGTGTGCACAGACACGGCAGCCGCCCTGCCGTGCCTCACCGCCAACGTGGCAGCCAACGCACTGAGCGTCAGTGTGGTCGAGCTGGATTGGAGGACAGTGGAACAGACAGGGGAGGTGCCACCCGACGTCCCTGCCTCACCCTCCCTTGTTCTCGCTGCCGACGTCGCCTACGACGACAGTGCATGGCCCGCGCTGGCAGCCACCCTCACCGCCCTGCTCCTCCCCAACACAAACCAAGCCTGGCTGGCCCTGCCGTCCCGCGCCGAGAGCGTCGCGTTTCACACCGCCGCGCTCGCGCCGGCCGGCCTGGCGTGGCGCCCGCTGCGGCGGTGCCCGCCACGGGAGGAGGGCGCCCACGCCGTGACCCTGTGGCAAGTGTGGAAGCCGGTGGAGGGCCCAGGGCGGGCGCTGTTTGTGCTGGATTTTGATTGGACGGTCATTGAAGCCAACTCAGACACCGTGGCCCTGGCTGCGCTGGACGCTGCGTCATCATCAACAGCCGCCACGGATGCCATGAAGGCGGCGTATACGGCGGGGCGAGGGTGGACGGCCGCCATGGATGCCGGGTTAAAGGCTGGGGCGAAGGCGGTGGGCGACGCGGAGACCGCGCGGTGTGTCGTAACCAACGCTGTCGTGTGGATCCACCTGGCTCCCCGCATCGCCAACGCGGTAACGGCCGCCAAACGCACCGGCCACCGCGTGGCGATCGTGTCGGACGCGAACGATGTTTTCATTCGGGACCGGTTGGCCGCGGCCGACGTCGCCGTCTCCACCGCCGTCACCAACCCCGCCGCCTGGCGCGCCGACGGATCGCTGGCTGTGTCGCCCGCCGTGCCTGTCGACGGCCCACCCCACGGGTGCCCGGCATGCCCGCCCAACCTGTGCAAAGGGCGGGAGGCGGAGAGAGAGTTGATTGCGTTTCCTCCGCCTGCCCGCCTTGTCGTCGCTGGTGACGGCGCCAACGACGCGTGCGCGGCCGCGCGTGCGGGCCCGCGCGACGCGGTGCTGGTGCGCACCGTCTACCCAGACGGCCGCCAGACTCCGCTGGCGAGGGGGCGGGAGGACTGGGGGCATGGTGGACCACGGATTGTCGAGTGGGCGACGGCGGACGCGCTGGGGGCGGCGCTAGAGCGAGAGGTAGAACAGAGGTGAAACATATGTCTTTGCGGCGCTGGAGCGTGAGGTAGAAGGATAGAGAGAGCTGATTTCATGTTTTCTTGGTAACACGAAACGAAATGTTGTTCGTCGTATGTTCTCGAACCCTCACTTCGTTGCCGCGAATCAGCGCGCCCCGCGCGCGCTGATTGTTTCTTGTTCGAGCGAGAAAAAAGAAAGGGCAACGCACACACACCCTCCCTCAAGCCAGCCGCTTGCGCGCCGCCATGCACGCCACGTCCACATAGCGGCAGGAATAGCCCCACTCGTTGTCGTACCACGCATAAATTTTGATCAGGACACCATCCACGACTTGTGTGCACGCGGCGTCCACAATCGAGCTCCGCGAATCGCCGGTATAGTCCGCCGACACAAGAGGCCGCGTCTCAAAGCCCAGCACGCCAGAGAGTTCCCCCTTGGCCGCGGCCGCCAGCGCGCCATTAATCTCCTCCACACTCGTCGCCCGGCTGGCCACAAACACGCAGTCGGTCAGCGACCCATTCAGCAGCGGCACCCGCACCGCCAACCCGTTGAGCTTGCCCTTGAGCTGCGGGAAGACAAGAGCAATCGCTTTCGCGCTGCCCGTCGACGTCGGCGCCAGCGACGTCATGCCCGACCTCGCCCGCCGCAGGTCAGACTTTTTTGTGTTGCACGCGTCCACAATGGTCTGCGTGTTGGTGACGTCATGAATGGTGGTGATGCAGCCGCGGTCGATGCCAACGGTGTCGAGGATCACTTTGACGATCGGGGCCAGGCAATTAGTGGTACAAGAGGCAGCCGTCACAATGGGGTCATCCGCATCCCACGCGTCGTGGTTCACGCCGTACACCACGTTGGTGACGGGGCGGGTGGGGTCGTCGATCGGGGCCGACACGACGACGGCTTTCGCGCCGGCATCCAGGAAGGGTTGCAGAGCGGCCCGCGTCAGAAACTTGCCGGAGCACTCCAGCACGATGTCGATCTTGAGGTTGGCGATGGGGATCTGGGGAAAGGAGTGGTTGGGAAGGAAAGAGGGGAGAGGGTGAGGGTGACGTTTTCGAGCACGCCTCAACCACACACACACGCACACACTCCTGCCTCGATCACTCCCTCTCACTCCATTCTCACATCAGCCGGCTTGTCAAACTTGGTGAACGCGACGTCAAACGGCGCCCCCCCGGGCGCCGTCACGCTGAACTTGGTCCCATCCTCCGACGCGGCGCACTCCCCAAACACGCCCTGCACACTGTCCCACTGCAGCAGGTAGGCGGCTGTTTCCGCCACTGCGTGGGGATCGTTGATGGCCACAATGTCAAACGGGATGTCGCCATTCGCAGCAGTCGCGCCGGCCGCGCGGCCGACCGCGCCGAGCGCGCGGCGCATGGCGAGGCGCCCGATGCGGCCAAACCCGTTGATGAGGGCGCGAGGGCGGGTAGTGTCGGTCATGGTGTGGAGTGGAGTGTATGGGGCGTCGACCGCTGGTGAAAAAGACGGAAAAGCAGTGGTACTAGGGGGAACAAAAGCACATTTTCACCGAAAAAAACTCGCCATGTCCTGCTGCAAAAAGCCGGCCGCCAACGCGCCTCCCTCCTGGATGGCGCGCGCCTGCGTGGACGGTCTGCCCGACGCGTCGTTCGCCGACGGCGCCGTCGTGCTGGTGCGGTCGGATTTAAACGTGCCGCTGGCCAAGGACGGCACCCCGCTTGACGACGCGCGCGTCACGGCGGCCGCCCCCACACTGAGCTACGTGACGGAGAGAGGGGCGCGCGTGTTGTTTGTGACGCACGTGGGGAGGCCCAAAGGGAAAGACGCGAGCCTGTCGACCGCAGCGCTGGTGCCGTTGCTGCGGGCGGCACTACCCGGCGTCACCATCACCCACGTGCCCGCGTGCGTGGGGCCTGAAGTGGAGGCCGCGCTGGCAGCTGCGCCCGCAGGCAGCATCCTGCTGTTAGAAAACATCAGATTCGAGCCTGGCGAAACCGCCAACGATCCCACCTTTGCCACCGCGCTTGCTGCCCCCGCCACCACCTACGTCAACGACGCCTTTGGCGCCGCCCACCGCGCCCACGCCTCCACCGCGGGCGTGGCCGATGCCGTGCGGGCGCGTGGCGGCGCCGCCGTGCTGGGCCTGTTGATGCGGGCAGAGCTGGCCGCCCTCGGCCGCTCCCTCTGCTGCCCCCGCCGTCCGTTGCTTGCCGTCGTGGGTGGCGCCAAACCGTCCACCAAGGCCAGCGTCATTGACAAGCTGGCGGCGCACGCTGATTTTGTGGCGTTGGCGGGGGGGCTGGCAAACACCTTCATCGTCGCTGCCGGTGGCTACGTCGGCGCCAGCGCGGTCGCGACCAGCGCCCTGGCCGACGCGCGCGCCACGCTGGCCGACGCGACTGCGCGGGGAGCTCCCATCACCCTGCCTGTTGACTCCGTCGCGGCGCGCAGTCTGGATGATGGTGAGTCCGCTGTCGTCGTTCCCGCCGACGCTGTCCCTGCTGGCCTCCTCGCCCTCGACGCCGGCCCCGCCACTGTCGCCGCCCTGGCCGCCGCCGCCGCCGCCGCCGCCACCATCGTGTGGAACGGCCCCCTGGGCGCGTTTAAGAGTGCGCCGTTTGACGCGGGCACGCGCGCGCTGGTTGAAGCCATGGCCCACCTGGGCGACGCCACCCATACCATTGTCGGGGGTGGCCACACGGTGGCTGCTGTGAATGCTGCAGGGCTGGCCCACAAGTTTGGGCACGTGTCCACGGGGGGAGGGGCGTCGCTCGAGCTGCTGGAGGGGCGCGTGCTGCCTGGCGTGGCCGCGCTGGACGAGGGGGCGGGGTTGGCGGGTGTATGTGCGTGAAAAGGGGAAAGGTTTCTTTGTCCACGAAAACAATGGGCGGGCTGTGTGCCTGAAAAGGAAGGAAGGACCACAACCGCCGAGTGTGAAGACGCGAGAAGTGTGTGTAAACAAGGCGTCGGGACCAACGACGCCAGTTTTATTCGCCCATTGCTTTCCGCGGTCTGTGCGGGAGGCACCTCCCTCCCCTCTCTGCCACGATGCACCGCGTTGTGGCCACCCTGGACGCCTCGTCCACCCTGCCCACCGACCCCCCCGACCTGCGCTGCCGCTTTCGTGGCGGCGCTACCGCGCCTGCCACCCTGCGCGGTCGCCGCGTCGTCTGCACCCGCCCCCCTGACGCCGCCCCCGGCGAAGAATTCGAATTGGAGACTGTGGACGGTGGTGTTGTGCTTTACTCAGGCCGCGGCGACAAACGCCGCGGCCTCGCCGCCCGCGCGCGCGCCACGTGCGGCGGCGCCCTCCTCCCCTACTCCATCATCTCCCTCTCTTACATTCTGTTCACCACGACGGATGGTGGGGTGCGCATGGTGGTGTTGTTGCACGCGTTTTCTTTAGGTTTTTCGGCCATGGCGTTGGCCGGCGTGTTTTGTGCCTATGAGGCCGCGGGCGTCGTCGTCAACCTGCTCGCCGGCATGGCAGGCTCCCGCTACGGCATCAAAGCCACGTTGTTGTCTGGCCTCACCTGCCAACTGGCCGCCCTAGCCCTCCTGGCCGCCTGGACGCCGCGCGCGTCGATGGCGGCCGCCACGGGCGCTGGCACAAACGCGCGCGCGATCGCGCTCGTCACCGCCTCCCAAATCCTCAACGGCATCGCCAAAGACTTGACCAAGCTGGGTGGGAAAACGGTGACGAAATTGGTCACTCCAGGCGAGCGCGACTCCCAGCTGTTCAAGTTGGTGGCCTGGATCACGGGGTTTAAGAACAGCGCGAAAGGTGTCGGCTACCTGCTGGGCGCAGTCCTGCTGTCCTGGTCGTACCACGGCTCGTTAGCGTTCATGGCGGTCCTCATCCTGGCCGCCTACCCGTGGGCGTGGGCCGCGTTGGACTGGAATTTGGGGCGGACGCCGGTGGGGCAAGCATCGGCCACCCCAGCCACCAAACCCACAGGCACCGCCCTCCTGCGCGCCGCCCTCACCGTCAACTCTCGTGTCGGCTGGCTGTCCGCCGCCCGCCTGCTACTGTTCGCGTCGCGCGACCTGTGGTTTGAGGTGGCTCTGCCGTATTTCCTTCGCGACCCCGCCTCCGGCATCGGGTGGCCGCGCGCCGCGGTCGGCGGCTTCCTGGCCTCCTGGATCATTGTGTATGGCCAAGTACAGGCTCACTCGGGACCCACCATTCTCAAACCGTTGCGCCAGTACCCGCCCACGTCGTCTGTGGCGGCTTTGTGGGTTGCGCTGCTGGCGCCGCTGCCAGGTAGCGCAGCTGCTGCCCTCTATTCAGGCCGCCTCTTCGGCCCCGCCGCCCCACGTGGCGCTGCCATTGCCACGCTTACGGTGTTACTGTACACATTCTGCGTCGTGTTTGCCGTCAACTCGGCGGTGCACTCGTTTTTAGTTGTTCGGTACGCGGATGGAGACAAGGTCGCGACCACAGTCGGAGTCTACTACTCCTCCAACGCGGCCGGCCGCCTCCTGGGCACCCTGCTGTCGGGTGTCCTGTACACGTATGCCCCCGGCCCTCTACCGTCCCGCTTCGGGGCGTGCATGGTGGCGGCCGCCGTGTTTGCGGCGGCAGCATCAGTCGTCGTCGCGGGCGTCCCCGACCCTGACGCCCGCGCGCGCGGCGTGGCGTGCGGCGCGTGCGGGCCATGCTGCGTGGTGGAAGGCGGCGGTGGTGGTGACGAGGACGGCGTCAAGCTGGCGCCCAGCGTGGAGCTGGTGGCGCCAGCGGTGCAGGAAGCGGGGCGGGAGGTCGCGAAAGCGTGATTTCTCATTAAGGTTAGAGAGAGGAAACACACACGCACAGCAGGTGTGCTTCACAAAAAGTAAACAACAAACAAAGAAAAAGCATCCATCCTACATCGCTATAAACTCTCTCTCCTCCTTTTCACTCGATGCACTCGCCTTCCAGCGCGCGCACTAAACGCTCGACCCGATCCGTCAGCTCCCCCTTGTCCCGCGTGAGCGCCTCCACGTTGGCCGCTGCTGCCGCCGTTTCAGCGCGCGCGGCGGCTGCATCCGCTGCCGCGGCGGCCGCCCTCTCCTCTGCATCCGCCACGGTGGCCAAAGCTTGGGCTGCCGCGACACGCGCGGCTGCTGCCGCGTCCTCCGCCGCGCGCGCCCTCGCTTCAGCCGCCCTCGCCCGCTCCACCGCGTCCCTGCCCCGCGCCGCGTCGGCTTCAGCCGCGGTCGCGCGCGCGGTGGCGGCGGCGACCGCGTCGCGCGCGGTGGCGGCCTCTTTTTCCAGTTCGGCCGCCCTCTCCTTCAGCGGCACGTACTTGTCCCGGTGCAGCGCCCTGAACTGGGCTGTCACTTCATCCCGAGCCGCACTCTCACCCGCCAATGCTGCCGTCAACTCAGCGATCTGGGACGCGAGCGCGGTGGCGGCCCCCGCGCCGCCGCGCGCGCCGCCCTCGAGGCGAGCGACGGCGAGCGCTGTGGCCAGGGGGGCCTGCAGGGCGGCCGTCAGGCGGGAGGCGAGGTCGGTATCGTGAGTCGCCACGTCGGCTGCGACCGCGACCGCGATGGACGCGGCGCACGAGGAGGCAGGTTGGGGGGGCGGGGCGGCAGGCTCGGCCGCTGGCGCGGTGGCAACTGCCTCCACTACTCTGGCCTCGGCCACGCTGCCAGCCACCGCGGCCGCGTCCTGCGCAAACGCGGGGTCAAAGGCCGGCGTTTTGGGGGGGTTGGGGGGGGGCACTCGCGTCGGCGGCGGCGGCGGCGCGGAGCGCGGAGCGGGAGGGGCTGCCGCCGTCACGACCGCCTCCTCTGGCTCCACCACCACATCCACATCCACCTCCATGGCTTCCACGGCCGGCGTGCGCGCCACCACCAACTTGGCAGGCGCGTCGCTCTCGTCGCCCAGCGCGGCGCGTGCGCGCTCGACTGCTGCTTTGTTCGCAGACGGCGGGGTGGACGGAATGCGGCGGGCAGGGGAGGGAGGGGCGACCGGCAGCTTGTGGGGTGGGGTGGAGGGCAGCCGCCGTCCGGGAGACGGCGGCCGCGTGGGCAGGCGCCGCGCGGGCGACGGCGGCCGTGTTGGCAGCCGCCGCGGCGTGCCCGCGGGCTCGATTTCAGACCGCCCGGTCGCACCAGGGGGCGACACACGCAGCGAGTCGGGCACGGGCGTCATGCCAGAGGGCTGGGCAGACACAGCGGACGTGCCTGCCTCGGACGAGCGCGCCGACGCTCCGCTCTCGTCGCTGCGCCGACGCCGGGCCATGGTCAGGCGGCGCATGCGGGCTTGCAGGTTGGTCAGGGAGGGGGGAGGGGGGGCTGCCCCACCCTCGGTCGCGGGCGTGGACGGGGGCAGAGGGACGGCCGCTGCCGCGACGCCAGTGTCAACCGCAGCCGCCACCGCGCGCGACGTGAAGAACGCGGCCAGGGCGGTCCGCTCACCACCGCGTGGAGTGGCTGCAGCCGACCGGCCCGCCGCTTTTTCAGCGGCCCACGTCGACACGTCGGTGGGGGAGGGAGGCGGCAGCGGCGTCACGCCGACGGCAACTGCCGTCTCAGCCGCCGGCCGCGACGACGTCACGATGGGGGGCAGCTTGATCCCCATCTTACTCGTCACGGCGGCCGCCGCCGCCCACGTGGACACGTCGGTGGGGGGGGCGGGCGGCAGCGGCGCGACGGTGTGGTGTGTGTGCGGCGTGGTGGCGGCAGCCACCCCACCACCCGGCGGCCCGGGCGTCGTGGACGGCAACGGCAGTCCTTCCCCTGCAGCCGCCGCTTTCAAGGCGTCCGACAGTTTGAGAGTCGAATCCAGGTCGAGCGGCGACGGCGGCGGCGGCGGGGACAGGGGGGCGGGGGGCGGGGATGAAAAGACGCCGCCGCCCCGTGAAAACAGGCCGCTCAGACGGGCAAAGGGTGACGGCGCCCGGCAGGCGGGGATGGTGTCGGTGTCTGGAGGAGGCGGAGAGGAACGTGATGAGCAATTGGCATGCGCGCGCCGGCATTCGCCCCCCGCTCGCGCGCGCGTCCAGCCTCTCCACCTCTCCCAAACCAATTCGTCGGGTGTGTTTCAAGCTCCTCCACCCACCACTCACATTCATCCACCCCCGCCGGCGCCGCTTTGTCGGGCAGGGGCGCCGCCTTGGCCTGCGCGTACGCGCCACTGTGCGGCGACGCGGGGCGCTGGAACATTGGGGGAGGCGGGGAGTGTGGGTGCACGCACGAAACAGAGACGAGAGTGTGGGGTGTGGAAGTTACGCGTGGCGAGGGCGCGTAGTGTGTGTCAAAGCGGCGGGGGACTGTTGCAGCGCCACATGCCTGCGCCCAAAAAAACGCACACCTCTCTCGTATGCCAACCACCCAACACCGCCTCTCCTGGACCGCGACCGGCGCGTTCCTGGCCGCTCGCGCTGCTGCAGCCGCTCGCGCGCTTGACAATGTGCTGGGAGCTGGCTGGGATGACGTGGCAGCTGCACCAGACCCGTTGACCACAGCGCTCGCGGCGGTCGCAGCCGCACGGCGCTCCCCAGACACAGCTGCCGCGGCGGCCGCGCTGGCCGAGTTGAGGCAGGCGGCAGAAGCGCGCGTGGCTGAGCTGGATGGCCGGGTCAAGGTGGCGGTGGCGGCGGTGCCGCGGCGGGCGCGCGGCGTGCGGCCGCGGCCGCCGCTGGCCGCGACGCGGGTGCAACGCGCTGTGGCGCCGCCACCACCACCCGCCACCACGTGCGTCAAAATCGATGCTGAAGCTCTGGCAGCCCGTGTGGCTGACCGCGCCCGCCGCGTCGCGGAGGCGAGGCGGGAGGCGGCTGCACGCGCGGCGGAACAAGAGGCTCAGGCCGCGGCGCAGCGCGCGGCTGCCGCGGCCGCCGCCCGGGCAGCAGCCGCTGCAGCGGCCGCCAGGCGGGCTGCCCACCTGGCGGCTCGCGAGGAGGCGGCAGAGAAGGAGGAGGCAGCGCCGCCCCCGCCACCACAACGCCGCACTTCGACCTCCGCCCGCGCGCGCGCGCCGCGCTCGAGCGGCGCGCGGCGCTGCTTGCGGCTGCCGCCGCGCGGCGAGCGCCGCCGGCGTTGCCGCCCAGACGGGCTACTGTCACGCTGGCCTCGCCACCCGACCCCACCCGCCAGACGGCGGCGTGGGCGGCGAGGCTGGCAGCGAGCAGCGATGGTGGTGGTGAGAGTGTTGGCAGCGCAATCACACGCGGCGGCCGTTCCATCCCCGCGTGGGCGGCGGGCGTGGCGTTGAGGTGAAGAATGGTGGTTTCGTTTTGAGTTGTTGACAAGGTCTTGAAACGGCTAGAAAGGGGGAACAAAAAAACAAACAATCACTCGGCTTTTCTCGCACTCACTCACACTGGCCACGCAGGCGGCAGCGGCGGCCGCCCCCCCGTCCCCGACGCCGCCCTGGACCCCGGCCCCCCCACGTACGACGCCGGCCGCGATGCACCAGGCGACGTCGACGCGCGTGTGCGCCGCCGGTCGCGCCGCTCGCGGCCGCGCGCCGCCAACCCATCCAGCTCCCTCCCAAACAGCAGGGCGCCGTGGGCGGCGGCGGTTGAGCGGTCGGTGGCCAACCTCACCGCCAGCAGGGAGGCGCCACCGTACATGGCGGCGACGCCGACGAGGGAGACGCGGAGAAAGGCGCGCGCGGTGGTGGCGAGCGACCGCACAGTCTCTAAGTCGGCAGCGGAACACACGCATGCATCAGACGCCAGCCCAGGAAACACACGCACATCTAGGCACGCGATGGAGGGGCACACAGAGCCGGTGTCGGGGCCGGTGGCGGGCGCGCCCGCCGCGCGGCGCGCGGCGTCCACCGCGCGCGACGCGCGGGCGGCGACGTTGAGCACATCCTGGCGGGAGGGTTGCAGGGAGGAGGCGAGGGCGGCGAGGAGGTCGGTGCCCGCGCGAGTGGATGGCGCGGGGGCGGAGGCAGCAGCCTGACGCAGCGCGCGGCGGCGGGTGGGGGGAGGCGGGGGCGACGACGCCGTCGCTCCGTCCTGCCCCCCAATCAACCCCAGGCCCCGCAACGCACCCGCCACACTCTGCAAGGCGGCCGCATCGGCGGCCCCGTCTGCAGCACCCGTGGCCGCGGGGTCGGGCCCCAGCGCGCGGCGCGCGGCCGCGCCCAGAGCGCCGGCAGCGGGCTGCAGGCGGGCCAGCAGATCGGCCGAGGGCGGAGGGGCGACAGCGTCCGGAGCTACATCCGGTGGCAGAGGAGGAGGCGCGTCCTGGGGCTGGGCGCCGGACAGCACGCCGTCTAACACACCTCCCCCCACGTCCCGCGCGGCAGCCAGCGTCGCGTTGGCCGCCGCCGCCGCCGCCCCCAGCGTGTTCAGCGCGTGTTCCGACCCGCGCACCGCGGACTCCATGGCCAGGGAGGCGGACACGTGGGCGCCCAGCAGGAGGACGCACCACGCCGCCAGCGCGCACGTCGCGCCTATGGACGCACACGACACGCGGTCCACCGCCCGAAAGGCGGCCCTGTCGGGCAGGTCGCCGCGTGGCGTGGCCAGCCCCGCGTCCACGTGGGCGGCCAGGCGGGCGCGGGCGGCGAGGGCGGCGGCGCCCAGGGCGAGCGTGGCGACGGCGGCAACGAGGGTGACAGCCACAGTCGCCACATAGCCCGTCACCACCCGCCCCAGACCGCGGGACGCGCCGTCCACGGCGTCTACCAGGCGGTGGGTGGCGCGGCCGGCGGGGACGGCGGTGGCGGAGTACACGACGAGGCCGCAGAGGAGGGCGAGGACGCCCAGGGAGCCGAGCAGGGGGGGGTAGTGCCGCCTGGAGGATGGTATGAAGGGTTGTTGTTGAAACGAGGCTGAATGTGAGGGG
This sequence comes from Choricystis sp. odSpoLacu1, assembly GCA_958009055.1. Taxonomy (NCBI): domain Eukaryota; kingdom Viridiplantae; phylum Chlorophyta; class Trebouxiophyceae; genus Choricystis; species Choricystis sp. odSpoLacu1. Next base: position 148,227 of record OY253658.1, read on the forward strand.
GTGGGGGGCGCACAGGGCGGGCGGCGGAGCCACCCGCGCGCCAATGCGAGGCGCGCGCGCCATGGCTGCGCGCTGGCTACTGCAGCACACGCCACCCCCGCTGCCGCCTCCCACCTAGCTCGCACGCGGGACTGGTTCCAAGGCGATGAGGCCGGGTGAGAGCGCACTGCCCCAGCTCCCACCACTCACCACGGCTTGCGCCCACCCCCGCTCGCGGGCGGCTCGCTCGCCAGCAGCCTCGGCTCCGGCGTCTTGGCAGACGCGTTGTACACGTCCACCCGTGCGCTGACAGCGTTGGAGACGGGGGTGACGACTGGGGAGGCCATGGTGTGGTGTGGCCGGGTGGCGTGACTTTTTCAGTATGAGCGAAAACCAAGAGCGACCGCGGCTGCACTCCTCTTGCAGCCTTTTCTTTTGCGAGGTGTGGGCGCGTGTGTGACCACTCCTCTCTTTTCCGCCTCCCCTTCCCCAACATGCGGGCTCTGCAGCGCACTCGCCCTGTTCGCCCCACGCGCCTGGTGGCGGTCGCGGTTGCGTCGCCCAGCCGGCCCCCGACGTCGCGGCCAGCGAAGCGGTGAGCAATTGTGTGGGGGGGAAAGCGAGTGTGTGGGGCCACATTGGGCCGAGTCAAAGGCGTGTGGTTGTGTGCGTGTGTGCCGTGTTCTCCTGGCATGGGGGCGCGAGAGCCGTGGAGGAGCCAGTGGCGGCCGTTCGCCCACGCCGCCAACTTGGTGGTGGCGGCCCGAGCATGCAGGGGGCGACTCCCCCTCCCACCTCGCGACGCCCCACGCTCCCACACACGCTGGGTCGCGCACTGCAGGCCTGGCCTTGAGGCGCGGTCCCCAAATTGCTGGTGTCTACGCTCGCTGCAGCTGGTGGGCTGGGCGGCGGCGCGCAACGCACAGCCATGCGAAGAAAACGCTCACCTGACCCTCCCTCTTCCCTCCCCCCAACCACCCCCAACACACACCACAGCTCCAAAGTCGAGCTCCTCAAGGAAGCCTCCGACTACCTGCGCCACCCCCTGATGTCGGAGCTGGTGGCGCCGGGGACCTCGATCTCCGAGGACGCCGCCCAGTTGATGAAGTTCCACGGGTCCTACATGCAGGACGACCGTGAAGCCCGCGCCCCGGGCAAGGGCAAGGCCTACATGTTCATGATGCGCACGAGGCAGCCTGCCGGGCGGGTGAGCAACCTGCTGTACCGCACTATGGACGATCTGGCCGAAGAAGTCGGCAACGGCACCCTCCGCCTCACCACCCGCCAAACCTACCAACTGCACGGCGTGCTCAAGGGCGACCTCAAGACCGCGTTCTCGTCCGTCATCAAGTCCATGGGGTCGACGCTGGGCGCGTGCGGCGACGTCAACCGCAATGTGTGCGCGCCGCCCGCGCCGTTTTCCGCCGCCGCCCGCCCCGACTATGCGGCCGCTGCCTCCCTCGCCGAGGATGTGGCCGATCTGCTGGCCCCCCAGTCGGGCGCCTACTACGATGTGTGGCTGGATGGCGAGAAGTTTGTGAGCAGCGTCTTTGAGCGGGAGAGCGTGACGGCTGCACGCAATGACAACCGGTTTGGCACCAACTTTGAGGGATCGCCGGAGCCGATCTATGGAGCGCAGGTGAGTCGTTGGGTGAGAGAGAGAGAGGGAGAAGTGTTCTGTGTGGGTTGAGGAGAGTGAGTGACCGACACACCCTTCCCCCCTCTTCTCAGTTCCTGCCCCGCAAGTTCAAGGTCGCCGTCACCGTGCCGGGAGACAACTCCATCGACCTGTTCACCAACGACCTGGGCCTGATCGTCATTGTGGACCCGACCACTGGCACTCTGCTGGGCGCCAACGTCGTCGCGGGCGGCGGCATGGGCCGCTCCCACCGCGCGCCCACCACCTACCCCCGCCTCGCCGACCCGCTCGGCTTCGTCCCCGCCGACCGCATCCTGGCCGCCGTCAAGGCCGTCGTCTGCGTGCAGCGCGACTTTGGGCGGCGGGATGACAGGCGGCAGGCGAGGTTGAAGTACCTGCTCGATGAGTGGGGCGTCGCCCGTTTCCGGTCGGCGGTTGAACAATACATGGGTGCCCCCTTCGACCCCTTCCGCCCCCTGCCCGAGTGGAAGGCTCCGCTGTACCTGGGGTGGACGGACCAGGGGGACGGCAAGTGGGCGTATGGAGTGCACGTGCCTGGGGGGCGGGTGAAAGGCTCGGGCAAAAAAGCGCTGCGCTCGATCATCGAACAGCACGACCTGCCCGTCATCATCACCGCCCAACAGAACCTCATCCTGACCGACATCCCGCCAACGTTGAAAACTTCCATCGTGTCCGCCCTGGCGGCGGCGGGGCTGGCCGACATCGCGGACGTGGACCCGTTGGACGCGCTATCAATGGCGTGCCCCGCGCTCCCGCTCTGCGGCCTCGCCGTCACCGAGGCGGAGCGCGCCCTGCCCGCCCTGCACGCCCGCCTGCGCTCCGTCATGCTGAGGCTGGGGTTCGAGGATGCTGAGTATCTGACGATGCGGGTGACGGGGTGCCCCAACGGGTGTGCGCGGCCGTACGCGGCGGAGCTGGGCCTCGTGGGAGACGGCCCCAACTCGTACCAACTCTGGACGGGGGGCTGCGCCGCGGGCACCCGCCTGAACGAGCTGTACGCTGACCGCATGAAGGTGCAGGCGTTCGAGGCCACGGTCGAACCCTTGCTCGCCGCGTGGCGCGTGTCGCGCCGCCCCGGCGAATCGTTTGGCGACTGCGCCGCGCGCCTCGGCGTCGTCGCCCTGCGCGCCTTTGCCGCGGGCTACGTCTCCCCCGCCGATGAAGCCGGCCTACCCAAGGTGGCTGTTCCTGCTGCCGTGTATGCCGGCCTGGCGGCGGCCGCGGAAGCTTCGGGGAGGAGTGTGGCCCACGTCGCGGCCGACGCGCTGGCGTCGTTTGCGGCCGACAGAAAGAAATGAGTGGGGAGAGAGAGGGGGTGGTTGTTACTCTTTTTCGTTTGTTGCGTTTGTATGGCAGTATGCTTTTGTGAGCCAAAGTTTGTGTGTTCTGTCCTGGGCGGCGGCGATCAACAAGAAGCAGGGAGAGAGGGAAGAGAGAGAGGGTGTGCGCCGTGACCCCATCACTCTCTCTGCGTCGACGAGCATTGTGCGCGGAACGGGGGCACTCTCCCCTTTTCTCGCCGTCTCATGGCGCCCCCGCCGCCTCCCGCGGTTGTGGCTGCCTTTGCGGCGGGCGCCGCTGCAGCCGAGGCGGGGCGCAGGTGAGGAGAGAGAGAGGAGGGAGAGACGGAGGAGAGGGCGCGCCCCTTTTGTCGACCAAGCTTCCCACCCTCGCCCTCCCTCCCACCTCCCACAACAGACTGCTGGGCCACCGCCCACGCCCTCCCAAACGGGGGGGTGAAGGCAACGACACCGACGGCAAAACCACTGCTCCCCCCCCGCCGCGCTGGCACCACGCCGCCCCCCCCCCCGTCCGACACGGGCGACCCGCCCTCCCCCTCCACCCCGTTCGCCGACTTTGCGACGGAGAGGTTGCTGGGGGCCGCTGGCACCGTGTGCGGCCCCACGCGTGCGTCGGTGAGGGCGCTGGCGGCGGTTTACCTTCGAGCAGATGCCGCGGGCGTCGCGGACGCGCTTGTAGCCCTGCGCCTCGAGCCCCTGCTCGTGGTGGCGGCCCGTCTGGTCAGGTTGGTGGGGGACGGAGAGGAAGGCAGGCGGAAGAAGAAGGAGGAGGGTGGGGAGGCGGGCACACCACCGCCGTCGTCCGCGCCTCCGCCACCCCCACCCCCGGGCGCAGAGACGCTGCCACCCACCGTCGTCGAAGCCGCGGTCGCGGCGGAGGTCGACGCCTACGACCCCGCGGCCTCGTCCACGCCCGACCGCGAGGGCGCGCTGCGGCGCAGCCTGGAGCCACGCGGCGGTGGTGGCGGCGGCACAGCAACCCTCCCCGCCACTGCCAGCGACGACACCGCCCTGCGCCGCGTGGTGGCCGCCCTGATGGCCGAACTAGAACGTCTGCTCCTGCACTACCTCAGCTACAACTGGGACGCGCTGGATGAAGTGGCGGCGTGCAACGCGGCCGCGGCGGAGGGGGCGGCCGCGAAAGCGCGCGGGCGGTCGCCCTCTCCCGGCGGCAGCGAGGCAGCCGCCCGCGCCCGCACCCTGTCCGCGCCCGACACCCTGCCCCTGCACGAAGCCGCGGCCGCGCTGGAGCTGGGGGGGAGGGCGCCCCCCCCCGGAGGGCGGCCGGCGTGGCCGGACGCGGTCGCGCGCGCGGCGCACGGCGCGCCGCTGGGGCCGGCGCCCCTGCTGCCCGGGGACCCGTTGCCGCCCAAAAAGACGGTGCCTGCTCCTGACCGCCCGCCCATCCACAAAGCGGCGTCGGCTACGGGGGGCGCGGCGGCGTGGGCCGCGGCAGCAGCGCGCGCGGGGGCGTCACCAGCGGACGTGCCGCCGCCCTGGGCACAGGAGGGAGGCGCCTCCACCTCTGGCACGTCGCCACCCCCGTCATCATCTCAACAACAGGCGTCCGCCGCGCTGCGCGCCACCAACGGGTGGCGCCGTCCGCGCGCCGCCCTGGGCGCGCGCCGCGTCACGCGCGACATGCTGTCCGCCCGCCGCCGCTTCCTCACCCTGGAGGAGATGTTTGATGATGGGGGGGCTGCTGCGCGGGGGGGTGGTTCGGCGGACGGCGCCCCCCCGCCGGCGGGAACGGCACGCCCCCTCCTCCCTCCTCCCCCGGTGCCGTTGGCTCCACCACCACCCCTGCCACCCCCACCCCGTCCTCCTGTGCTGCTGCTGTTGGGAGGCGGCATGGCGGCGGGTAAGAGCACGGTGCGAGAGCTGGTTGCTCGAGACGACCTGTGGGCTCTGACCCGCCTCACCGCCGCCGCGCCACCCGTCGTCATCGAAGCGGACGCCATTAAGGCGACCGCTGGGGCGGCGGCAGCAGCAGCGGCTGCCAGGGCGGCTGCAGGTGGCGGCGGCATCGGCCGTGGCGGCGCGGTAGATGACGATGGAGGCGCGCTGTGCCGCTACGTGCACGAATACTCGACCGCAGCTGCAGAAGAGTTGTTGGTGCAAGCCAGTTGAGTTTTGGGGGTTGGGGAGGGAGCATGGGAAGGAAGGAAAAACTCGAACACCCTTTCCACTCACCCCACCACCCCTCAGTCAACGACCAGCGGGACGTCGTGTTCGACGGCACCATGGCGTGGTCCCCGTTTGTGGAGGCGACGATCGCCATGGTGCGGGACGCAAACCACATCTACCGGCGGGGGCCGGGGTACCGCCCCCCCCCACCCTCCGCCCCGCCCGGCACACCCCCCACCGAAGTGTATTGGACGGTGGCGGGCGACGCCCCCCCAGGTCGCCTGCCGTATAGGGTCGAAGTCGTGGGAGTGACGTGTGATCCTGCGCTCGCGGTCGCCCGCGGCGTGTGGCGCCGCCTCCGCTCCGGCCGCTCCGTGCCCGCCCGCGACCAGCTGAGGTCGCACCGCCTTTTTGCGACGTCGTTTGCCAGGGTGGCGCCTGCGGCGGATTCAGCGACCCTGTTCCACACGGGAGGGGCGTTGACAACTCTCGCGCGCCCCGCCGCCGACCTAGCCCCCACCGTCGTCGCCCACCGGTCGGCCGCGACGCGGGGCGAGATGCTGGTGTCCCCCCGCGCGTGGGCGGCGTTCGAAAAGTGTGCGAGGCTCAACGACGGCGCGGTGTGCGCGGCCGCGCTGTGGCCGCCGGGTGTTGATGCGCCGCCCCCGCCGCTCGGCAGTGTGGGAGCGGCGTGTGCAGCGGGGGCGGGCACCCTGTTGGCGGTGTTGAGGGCGGCGGATCGGAGAGACGTGAGGCGGGCGGAGAGAGGTGGGTAGGGTGTGGGTGGTGTGCAACGACGACGACGGCCAAGAGAGTGACCGAGAAGCGAAAAGCTCACTCTCGCGTTTTCCTTCCAACCATTCGATTTCGTAGCCCACACACCACACCCGCCCCTCTTTCGAAGAAACACCACCACCACTCGAATTTTCGTGTGTGCCCCCTCCCCCTTTTTTTCTCCCCCCGCCCCCTCCCACACACGCGCTGCGACCCCCCTCCCTCTGTGGCGCCTGCGCGGCGCAGGGGGGAGGCGCGCGCGCGAGCGAGAGAGAGAGGACACTCGGGACCGCGCGGGCTTTGTTTGCGTGCAGGGGGCAGGGAGTGTGCTTCCTTCCGCCGCCCCTGCGCAAAAACGATCGACCGCGCGCGCCCCGGCTGTTTTTGTCTTGCGTTGTCTTTTGATGTCGATCTTTTTTGAATTTCGATCTTTTTGATTGGTTGACGCCCCGCGCGGGGGGGGGGGGGGCGTGTTGGAACGAGGGAGAGAGCGGCTGGGGGGGAGTGCGCACTCCCGCGCCCCCCCCGCCTGCGTCTTCTTCCCCGCCAGCGCGCCCCCCCCCCCCCCCCTGCAGCGGGAGCTCCCTGCTTTTGCCCCTCCCTATTTTGCCCCCTCCCCCCCCGTATGGTTTTTTGTTTTGATTTTCGATCGTCCCCGTCGTCAGAAGCCTGCGCGTCGTATTCAACCCAACAAAAACACAACGAAACACACACCTCTTCACTTTTGGGGTGCACATTTTTTTGTCTAAGCCGGTTTCCACTAAAAACAACACACCCCGCTTGTTTTGTAAACCCATATTCCACACTACAAACCACACAACAAATCAGGGCTTGGGCAGCGGCCGGTGGCGCCACCCGCCGCGCTGCGGGGGTGGCGGCGCCCGCCGCAGTGGCGGCGCGGCACGCCGCCCAGACGCGGCGACCGCCCGCCTCTCCTCACCACCCCCACCCTCCCCACCGCGCAGCGCCCGGGCGGCCGCCTCCGCCGCCGCCAGGGCGGCCAGCACGCGGCGGCGGGCGTGGGTGGCGGCTGCGAGTTCGAACGGAACGTCGGCGCCACCACCGCCGCCACCCGCTCCGCCCGCCGCCAGACCCACCGCCCGCGCGCGCGCTCACTCGGCAAACCCCAGCTCCCCGGAGGCGTCCGCGTCGGCGGCCGCCACTGCGCGCCCACTGCGGGGGAGGGGTCGCCCCCCCCCCAGCGGAGGGGGGGAGCGCGGGGGCCCCAGTCCTCGCGCGACTGAGGGCGTGTTGAATCCACCCCCGCGTCGACCACACCACGCGCCGGCGGCCTTGGCCCGCGCCCCTGCCCGCGGCGGGACGAGGGGCGGGGGCGGCGTGCCGCGCCGCGTGCGCCAGGCGTCGATGGAGGAGGCGAGCAGGGGGTGGGTGGCGTGGAGAGGGGGGTGAGGGGGCATGGTTTTTCTTGTTGGGGGGGGGGGGGGGGGAAGCGCGCCAAACAAAGCAGGAGCTAGACTCACAAAACAAAACAATCAAAACAATCAACACTCTCTCTCTCATTCACACAGCGCTGCCCCCGCCACTCCCCCTGCGCGCCGGTGGCGGCAGCGGCAGCGGGGGCGGCCCCACAAACGCGGACGCGGGGCGCGAGAAGGAGAAGGTGCCGCCACCCCCGCCCCCACCCGTCGGTGTCGCCACGTCACCCGAGTTGGCGCGCCCCGGCGACGGGCGCGCGCCCGGCCACCGGGGCGACCGGGGGGACAGCCCCGCCGCAGCAGCAGCAGCCCTCGCCCGGCGCCTTGCCTTGGCGTCCACCAGGCGGTCGACCCTCGTGCCCCGGCCATAGAGAGCGTCTCGCTCGGCAGCCACGCTGGCCGCCGTGGCCGCAAAATGACCAAACAGCAGGGCCGACCCGCCCGCCACCAGCAGGAGGCCGCCTCCTGCCCACGCGCAGCCAGCGGCCGCCCGCTCTGCGGCGCGGCGCACGGCGGCCAGGGCGGCGGGGCGGCAGACGCAGGCGACCGACCGCACGCCCGGGACGGCAGCGAGATCAGCACACCAGGAACTGATGCAGACACGCACACGGGCTCCTGAAGCCGCCGTCATGAAGACTGACTCGTCTCGCAGCGGGGCACCGTCAAACGGGATCGCTGACCCGTCGTCGTCCATTCTGCGAGCCACTGACTCCACACCAGCTGCGACCGCCGTCTTGAGGGCCGGTGTGACTGAGTTGTACAGCGACGTCAGCGTCGAGTTCAGCGCTGCCAGAGCGGGGTTGGAGGCGGCGGCGGGGTCCTTCACCGCGCGCATCAGGGTGTCCATCCCCTGCAGCACCTCCCCCGCCACGTCCAGTGTGGCGGCGGTGCCGGAGGCGGCGCCGAACGCGGAGCGGGCGGTGTTGGTGAAGATGTAGGAGGCTGAGGGGTGAGGGTTTTCGGGGGGGGGGGGAGGGGAGGGCGTGAGTGTGTGAGGGTGGTCGAGGCGCGAGAACACCATTCTTCCTTCCCTCCACACACATACTCACCCCAAAAATAGGCCACCCCCAGCCCCACCGACCCCACGCAGTACACCGCCGCCAGCGCGGCCAGCGCGATGCAGGCGGCGCGTTGGTAGCGGTAGGCACGTGGGCGGACGGGCCCTCCAGCCACCGCGCCATCGCCGCGCGCGGCGGCGTCCGCGCGGGCGGCGTCCGCCACCGCCCCCACCACAGACGCGGCGGCGGCAGTCAGCACGACCGCGGTGACGGCGGCGGGGGCGGCGACGGCGAGGGAGATGACGCCGCCCCGGGTGGTGGCAATGAGACTGGTGACGCGGCGGGCGTGGGCGGAGGCGCCGACGGCGGCGACGGCGTAGATGAGGACGCCGGTCTGGGTGGGGTGTGTGTTGGGTGGATGGGTGAGGTGAGGTGAGGAGGCGGGAGAGAGGGGACCCACCGACCAAAAACAAAAACAACAACACAACACTCACCAGCATGATGGCCACGCCCGACAGCGCGACCCAGGGCACGTAGCCCGCGACACATCGAAAGCAGCTGGGGGAGGAGAGGGTGTAGGGGGTGTGTGAGGGAGGCGGGTCCGGGAAAAAAAAAAAAAAAAGAGGCCTCGCCACCCCTCTCCTCCCCTCTCTCTCCCTCTCTGCCCACCCACACAACTCCACTCACCCAAACACGCTCTCCCTGTCTTCATAGCCGGCTGACGGACCGCCGCTGGTGGCGCCGCCGCCTCCGTCGGACGACAATTTTGACGGCGGCGCGGCGGCGCGTTCGAAAGACAGCGCGGACGCGGGTCGGGCGCCGTGCGGGGGGGAGGCCAGGGGGAGGGAGGGGTCCATGTGGATGTGTGTGGATGGAGTGGGAGGGGGAGGGGAGGGTGGCGGGGCGCCAACCGCCGGGCGGAGAGCCGGCTAGGCGCGAATGCGTCGGCCGCGGGTTTCCGGCAGCCCCGGTGGTTGTGCGGGAAAGCACGCGCCCCGGGTGCGCAGGGTGTGGTCGGGCTTTGTTTCAGCCGCACACACGAGACGGGAGCGCGTGCGGGGGGAGAAGGGCGCGACCCGCAGGGAGGGCAAACGCGCCAAGAGAAGTGTGTGAAGCAGGGGCGTCGAGACGACGCTTCTTCGGCTTCCCTCTCGTCGCACCACCCCCCTCCCTTCTCTCTCAAGCAAAACGACAGGTTTCTTTTGTTGCACAGACAAGGGAAAATCAAGATGGAAAAAACACAAAGGCTACTAAAAACAGAGGCTAGACGGATTTGATGGCACACACGGGCGTGTTTTGGAAAGCGCACACCCTCCCTCTCCCCACACACACTCTCTCTCTCTTCAGCCCTGCGCGTTGATCGCGTTGGCCCAGCTGCCCTGGCCGCCGCCGCGGCCGTGGTCGCCACCGTTGGACGCGCCAGCGGAGGACGAAGACGCGCCGCCGTTGCCACCACCGCGGCCGCCGTTGCCACCACCCGCCGCAGATGACGACGCGGCCCCGTTGCTGCGCGGTTGCCAGCCAAAGCGGCCGTTGTTGGTGTGGAAGTCGACGCCCTCGCGCACGCGCCAGCCGCCGCCGCCGCCGCCGACCCAGGGAGTCTGGCGCCCGGCCCAGCCGAAAGACTGCCACGGGAGGAGAGAGGGACCGGAAGAGGAAGCGGATGCCGACGCGGCGGCCGACCCCGCCGCCGCGGCAGCTGTTGCTGCCGCAGCGCCGTTGCCTGAGGACGCGGCAGAAGCAGCAGCAGACGCTTGCCCAGCTGCGCTGCTCGCGGCCGCGGCGGCGCTCGAAGCGCCTCCGGCAGAGGCGGCGCTGGCCGCCGCCGACGCAGCCCCGCCCGCCGCAGCAGCAGCCGAAGCCGACGCGGCACCCCCAGTGGCAGCAGCTGCACTGGCAGCGGCAGCCCCGTTGGCGGCGGCAGCTGTAGCCGAGGCCACCGAGACGGAGGACGGGTGGGCGGCCTGGTCAGCCCAGTGCTGCGACGCGGACGCCGCGGCCGAAGCGGCCGCGCTGTCGCCAGCCGCAGAAGCAGCAGCCGCCGCGGACGCCGTGGAAGCTGCCGCGGCAGCTGCTGCGGCACCCTGTGCGTGTGTGGGAGGAGGGAGACGGGGTGTGAGAGCGGAAGAGGTGGATGAGGGGGAGCGGGAGAAGCGGAAAAGGGAGCGGTGGACGCAAAAATGGTGGCGAGGAAGCAAGCTGCGAACACTTCATCCCTCTCTCTCTCTCTCTTTTCACACCAAACATCCGCTCCCTTACCTGGGGGTCGCTGGAGGCGGCTGCGCTGGCTGCAGCGCTCGCTTCATTGGCAGCCGAGACTGCGGCCGCGGCGGATCCAGACCCGCTCGCAACAGCGGCCGCAGCGGAGGCCGCCTTGCTCGCGGCCACGGCCACACTGACGGACACGCCACCGCTGCCGGCGCTGACAGCAACAGATGTGCCGCCAGCCAGAAGCTTGCGCGACGTGGGGAGGGCGACCGGCTGCGGCGCAGCGGCCGCGCAGGCCACCAGCGCGAGCAGGGCGGCGACCTGCAGCTTCATGGTAGCTTGTTGGAAAGAGGAGGGTGTGTGCGGGAGGGAAGGAGGTGGTTTTGGAAACGGGCCAGTGGTTGTGGTGGGAGCAGTGGTTTGCGGCAAATAAAACCCGGGCGCGGCGTCGCGACGGAGCGCCAGCTGCCGCGCCCGCCTTCTCTCCAAGCGCGCACGTCGTGCAAAACCCGGGGGTGGTTGGCGCGCGTCATCACCCGCCGCCCCCACACTCCGCCGGCGTCTTGCCGCGTCGATCGCACACGTTCGCCGAGTCGGGGCACGCGGCCAGCAGGGCGCGCAGGATCTCGGGATGGCCCTGTGTGTGAGGGAAGGGGGTGGGTCGGTTGGACACACACGCACACACACACACACATCGAGGGCCTCCCTTCCTCTCCTCCTCTCTCTCGCTCTCCTCTCTCCAACCTACTCTCACCGCTGCCGCCGCCTTGTGGGCCGCCGTCTGGCCATCGCCATCCACCGCCCCCACTTCTGCGCCCGCAGATAACAAAACCGCCACCACGCCTCCATGCCCGCCCGCCGCCGCCCGCATCAAGGGTGTCGCCTGGCCACCCTCGGTGCGCGCGTTGATGTTGGTGGCAGGGGAAGACAGGAGAGCGGCCACGATCGCCTCATCGCCGCGGCGCGCGGCGTAGTGGAGGGGGCGATACCCCGCACAGTCAGCAGCATCCACCGCTGCCGCGCCACGGGGCGTGGCCAGGGCGGCGGCCACAGCGTCCGCACTGGCGGACGACGCCAGGCCGTGCAGGGAGCGCAGCCAGGTCAGCTCGTCGATGGTTTGTTCGGCGCCAGAGGCGGAGTGTGCGGCGCAGGCGCACGAGGGGGCGTGGATGCGTGGCATTGTGTGGGCAGAGTCCCTGTGTCTCCCTCCAGGCACGCGCCGGGAGGCGAGAAGTCCCTGTGCCTCCCTCCAGGCACGCGCCGGGAGGCGAGAAGTCCCTGTGCCTCCCTCCAGGCACGCGCCGGGAGGCGAGAAGTCAACGATGGCTCACAGATTTCTGTTTTTGATCGACACACCTTTTTCCTTTTCTCGTCAATGGCTGACACCCTCGACCTGCCCGCCCTCCTGGGCTCCGCGTCCCCCCCTCTGCGCGGCCCAGGGGGTGAACGCGCCTCCCTCCCTCCTTCCCTGATCGGCGACCCGTCCGCCACCCTCGGCCTCTACTTCTCAGCCTCCTGGTGCCCCCCCTGCCGCGCCTTCACGCCCAAGCTGTCGGCCGCTTACACCGCCATGATGAAGAAGGTGGACGGCGGTGGTGGTGGGCAGGGAGAATCGTTGCCTCCAAGGGAGCTGGTGTTTGTTTCTGCAGACCGCACGCAGCAAGAGTATGAGACTTACGCCACCACGATGCCTTTCCCTGCCCTGCCCTACGACGACGGCGCCCGGGAACGCCTGATGCAAGCTGTCCGCCTGTCGGGTGTTCCCTGCTTGGTGATTGTGGCTGGGGATGGGCGCGTGCTGCAGCGCGAGGGGCGCGCGTGCGTGGCTCGCGACCCGCTGGCTGCAGGCTGGCCGTGGGAAGGAGAAGCGGGGGCGACTGGAGTGCTGGGTCTGTGGGGATCCATCCCGCAAGCCGCGCAGTGGGTGATTATGGCGCTGGTGTACACATTTGTGCGGTGGGCGCTGGGCGTGTGGCGCGGCGTCAAGTGAGGGAGGGAGAAGGAAAAAAAACGATGCCCTCCTTGTAGAAAACACGAGACGTTTTATGTGGGTGGTCGCACACGCTCACACGCTGTTCTAAAAACACAACAAACAATCACACATTTTTTTCAGACCGCTGTCCTGTCCACGAGCGCCGTCAACCGAGCGACACTCACCTCACTTGTGTCGGCCGCGACATCGTCCGGCCCTTCCTCCACCATTTGATCGTGACTCAGTGTCGTGCACACCCCCAGCACCCGCATCCCAGCCGCCCGGGCGGCGGCCACCCCAGCGGGCGCATCCTCAATGACGACACAGTGCGCGGGCGGCGTCGCCACCGCTTTGGCAGCCGCCAGAAAGACGTCAGGAGACGGCTTCAGCTTCTCGAACGCGTCCGCCGTGATGATGGCGTCAAAATCGATGCCCAGGTCGGTGGAGAAGCCCGCGTTTTTGAGGTTGGCCTCTGCTTTAACATAGTCAGCTGCCGACGCGACCGCGGTCTTCAACCCCGCGGCTCTGCACGCCGTCACAAGGGCGCGCGCGCCAGGAGCGCCAATGGAGACACCCGGTTCAGTCAGAGCGGCGAGATACGCTTCGAAAAAAGCGGCTTTCAAGGTTGAAATATCGATGTCACTCACGCCACGCGCGCGCGCGACGCCCGACAGGAACACCGCCTCCCCCTGCCCCACAAACGGGATGAATTCGGAGGGGTCGACGTCGGGGATGCCGTACAGGGTGGCCATGACGCGGGAGGAGACTCTGTGTGGGGGTGTGGGGGGGGAGGGGGGGTGAGAGAGGGTGCGTTGCAAAACCGTTGTTTCCACATGATCCCAAGGCACGCCCCCCCCCCACACACACACACAACTATACACTCACTCCCGGGCCAAGTCTTCACTCAGCGTCAGCACGCCGTCCATGTCGAACAACACGGCGCGCACGTCGGGCGCGGACGACGCGGCGGGTGGCCGCAGCGCGGACGCCCGGGACGGCGACGACCGCGATCCGGCCACAGCCACAGCCCGGGGCGAGCGAGGCGGGGAGGGCGGCGACGGTCGCATGATTTTTTTTGTGCGCCGATCGGCGAAAGAGGAGCGTTTTGTGGGTGAATCGACTGCCACAACGCTCGACTTGTTTCCCTGCCTCTCTCCTTTTCCCGTCGCCTTTCTCCCCACGCCATGGTGAGCGCCGTGTCCCGGGATCATGCCTGACCGGCCTGCCCTGCCCAACTAAGCGCACCAACAACTCACGAACCCTCCTCCCCCCAACAGCTCTCCACGCTCCGCCCGCGCCCGCTGCGCGCCGTCCGCGCCACCCGCGCCGCCTCCCTCGTCGCCCGCGCCGAGGACGACGACAAGCTGACCTTCAGCAGCAACAAGCGCTCGGTGAGTTTTGGTGGCCGGAGGAGGGAGGGAGGGAGGCGGGAGGGAAGGCAGTGCCGCGCTCGTCGTCCCCCGGCTTTTCGTTCTGCCACGGGGTGGCGGTTGGCGCGCGCGTGGCTGCTGTGGCCCGTCGTTCGGGGGCACACGACAACGCGGCATTGACGAGAGCTGGGGTGGAGTCGGGGGCGGGCACTCAGGAAAAGGCGGCAAACGAGAGAGAATCGGGAGAGCGGGCGCGCTTGCGGCCCTGCCTTCTCCACAACGCCGCGCGCAGCACCCCCCGCCCCTGCCCGCCACACACACCCACACATCCTCTCGCCACACCCACACACCACCCTCACTCACATCTCCAGGGCCTCGGCTATACCGACGAAGACTCGGCGGGTCAGTCCAACATTTTCGCGGTGGAACCCAAGCAGTACGTCCAGGGGTCCGCCCGCGACACCAGCACCGCCGCCGTCCCCAACTTTGTGTACGCGGTGACGGCCGCGATTGTCGGGGCTGCGGCCATTGCCGCCGGTGTGTCGCTGGCCCCCACGGGGGAAGCCAAGGGCCCCGCGTACGACAGGTCGCTGGCCAGCGTGCCGGCCTACGCGGCCAAGTTTGAGACGAGCCCGGCGCCGTCGATCAACTAGAGGGGGTGTGAAAAACAATGGTGTGGCCTTCGATTTAAACAAAACATGAACTTTTCAAACACCGGCGGAGAGGAGGGGAGAGGGAAACAAAGCGAAGCGGAGGGGAGAGGGAAACTAAAAACGCACACACTCCGTCACGCGTGGGCACGCTCGCTTTCCGGCGCCATTGTGCGGCCGGGCGGACTCGCCCGCCTCTCCAGTTCCTCCCCAGCCTCGGAGCGCGCGCCGTCTGTGTCCAGAAGTTTTGTCTCTCCCCTCCACACACGCACGCGCCGCGTCCCCCACAATGGGCCGCCCCAGGGGCCACTCCTCCCCGCCCCCCGTCGAGGTGCACGCGCGTGCCACGGGCGCCACCACGCCCACCTCCCCGCCTCCACCCCTACGTGGCCGGCGGCGCTTCATAGGCTTGCGCCTGGGCGCCATGCTGGTCGTCCCCGTGCTCGCGGGCCCGCTCGCGCGCGCAGCGCGCGCGCTGTGGGCGCGCCGCGCGGCGCTGGCCGCGGTGCGGGGGGCGCACGCTGTGTCGGCAGGTGTGTGTGCGGGAAGAGGCGGAGGGAGAGAGAAGAAGAGGGAGGCTGTGTGGAGGACGCGCAATGCGCGCCCGCCCTCTCGCTCAGCCTAGCCGCGCCCAACCACCACACCTTTCCACTCTCCCCCAGCCACCGCCACCGCCCGCGCCCTGCTGCACGCCGCCCTGCTGTCCATCGCGTCCTGGGCTCTGCCGGGCGGCTGGCCCATGCTGGAGGCGGTGACGCTGCTGGCTGTGGCGCCCACCCGCGTCCCGCTGCCGCGCCGCGCGCGCGCGCGCTCGCCACCTCGCTCGCGCCCCCGGTTCTCGCCCGCGCGGTCGCGGGTGCCACCCTGGCAGCCACCTTGCCCGATGTCGCCCGCACCCTGCGCATGTGGGACGGCTTCCTCCCTCTCTACGCGCGCTATCGCTTCACCCAGTGGCGCTGGCGCGAAGACCGCGGCACCCCCTGGCCCGCCGTCGACGCCGCCTGGGAGCGGAGGCACGCGTGGGGCGCCCCCCGTGTGCACGCCCTGCTGGGCGGGCTGGGCGGATATTACGTGAAAGCGGCACAAGTGCTGGCTGCAAAGGGCGACTTCATTCCGCGCGCGTGGCTCACCCCCCTCTCCGCCATGTTTGACGCCATGCCCCCCCGCCCCTGGCGCGACGTGGCGGCCGACCTGGAGAGGGGGCTGGCGGCGTCACCAGACGGCAAGGCGAGCTCGCTGGGTGGCGTGAGCGCCGGCCGGTCGCTCGTGCCGTGGCGGCCGCTGCGGCGCCCACTCACAGAGGCTGTTTTTGCCTTCGTCGACCCCGTCCCCCTGGCCACCGCCTCCATCGCTCAAGTGCATGCTGCCACGCTGTCGCCGGGGTCGCTCGCAGACCATGGGTGGGCCGGGTGGTCGGGCGCGGCGGTCGTCAAGATCCAAAACGCGCGCGCGCGGGGCTTGATGGACTCGGACGTGCGCAATCTGGGTCGCCTGGCCGCATTTGTGCAGAGCATCATGCCGTTCGACGTGGGAGGGGTGAGTTTGTTTGGAGGAGGAGGAGGTGGGGTGGGTGCGTGGGAGGGGAAAGGCTGATGACGACATCACGGCGATAAAAATGTCTCGACGACCGAAATGCAAGTGTTTCTGTCCCTCCCTCTGGGCGAGGCAGAAACACTTGGAATATGACCTGGATGTTCACGCCGGGCCGTGCTAATCCGAAGCGCAAGGAAAGAGGGTGGGGAGGTGCGTGGCGCGTGTCACGCGCCACGCACTCACACACACCCTCCCACCCAACAGCTCCTGGCCGAAATGGGCCAAACCGTGCCCAAAGAGTTTGACTTCATTCGGGAAGCCCGCCTGCAGACCGCCCTCGGCGCCCGCCTGGCGGTGGCGACGTGCGGGCGCGTCATCGCGCCGCGCGCGCTGCCGGGGTTGACCTCCCGCGCGGTGCTCGTCATGGAGCGCCTGCACGGCGTCCCCCTGTCCTCCATTGTGCGGGAGGCCACCGGGCCGGGTGGATTGGGCGCCGTGCCGCCCGCGACACTGTCTGCTGCGCGGGCAGGGGTGAAAACTTTGGTCGAATCGTACGCGTCGCAAATCTTCGATGGCGGCCTCTTCCACGCCGACCCCCACCCCGGCAACATGCTGCTGCTCACCGATGGAGACGGGAGGGCCTTTGATGGACGGTTGGGGCTGCTGGACTATGGCCAAGTCAAAGCGTTGAGCGCGGCGAGGAGGGTGCGTGGTGGGTGGACAAGGACGGAAAGAGAGGAACGACGCGAAAAAAACACACACTCACCCCCCGCCCCCCCCCCTCCTATCTCACAGCGCTTCCTGGCCCACCTCATCATCGCCATCGACGACGGCGACGCCGACGCCGTCGTCGCCGCCCTGGCGGACATGGGGCTGACGCCGCCCCCCGGGTCGCCCAACTCGCCCCCTCCCCTGCTGGCCACCATCCTCGCGTCCGTCGTTTTCGACACGGCCCCCCTGCCCGCCGCCTCTGTCAACCCGCTGGACGACACGGGGCGCAGTGTGCTGAAGATGGTGCCCCTGTCCGACTTTCCGTCAGACCTGTTCCAAGTGGGGCGCACGTTGATGCTGCTGCGCGGCCTGACGCACGCGCTTGGCGTGGACGTCTCGTCCGCCTCGCTGTGGCGCCCCGCCGCCGAGAGGGCCGCGGCTGAAGGGGAGGTGGCCGCCCTGGCGCGTGCCGCCGCCAACAAGGCGCTGGACAACGGGGACGACCACGTGGATGAGGATGCTTGAGAGAGGGGATGAGAGGGAGAGGGTCGTTCGCTTTTCGTGCGCCGAAAAAACGAGACGAAAAAAAACTGTACATCGACAGACACGGGTTTTGTTGTTGTTGTTCAACACGCAGCACCATTGTGACGACATCGAGAGATCGCACTTGTTAACGCATCGACCGGGTGGGCCCGTTTTGAGAGGCAAGAGAAACAGACACGCGTCGCGCAAAAAACAAGACGCTCGACGTTAAAAAAACAAGACGCTCTTCACGTCGTTTTTTTGGTTTCGAGGAGTGGGGGGCGCGCGCCACCACCACCCGCACAGCCTCATGGCAGACGTCCTCTACTTGCATGAATCCATCTGGGCCCGCATCCTGGCGGCGTCCGCCCCGCGCACGCGCTGCGTCGCGACCGCCGTGACGCGCGCCGCGCGCGACGCGGCAGCCTCGCCCGCCCTGTGGCGCACGCTGGCGTTTGAGGGCCACCACGCAGGACTAAGGGCCAAAGACTTGTTGACGCTGTTGGAGCGTGCAAAAGGGCAGGGCCTGGAGCTGAGGCTGGCGAGGTGAGGGAAAGGCGTTGTGCGCCCAATTCGTTTTTCGTCCGGGGCGCGCGGGCACGTGGGCGCGGTTTGGGCCGGATGTCTCTTCCGACACCGACCCACAAGCGTCCATGATCATCCGGCAGCGGCAGCACGGGCGGCGGGTGGAAAACCTGGGTGAATGGGGACGCGGCGCGGACGCACGTTTTTTCATCAACGCACGCACACTCACACACCATGCCCCTGTCAAACACACCCACACACTCACAACAGCGGCCCCACCGCCACCTCTGTCGAAAACAAGGCCCGCTTCCTGGAGTGCATCCACCACAACTGCCCCCTGCCCCCCCGCACCACCGCTCTGGCGTCCGCGCTGGCGGGCGTGCGCGTGTTGGCGTTGGACGAGCGGTCATCGCCGGTTGGCGGCGCGACCGACTCTCTCGCGCGCGCACTCGCACGCAGCGGCGGCGCCAAATGCTTGACCAGCCTGGACCTGGCGTTTCAGCCGTATAGCGCGGCGGCCGATCTGTTCACATGCAGAGGCGTGGCCGCACTGGCGGCGGGCGCGAGTGGTGCGTTGACCGCGGTGCGCCTGGCGGGTGCCACCGCTGTCAGCGACCGCGGCCTGGCCGCCCTGGGGTCGCACTGCCCCTCGTTGACCGAGTTTGAGTGGAGGGGGTACAGCGAGCTGGTGTCGGATTCTGGCCTGGCGGCGCTGGCTCGCGGCGGCCGTGGCGGCAACGACCGCTCCTCTCGTTCTTCTTCCTCCCTGACCCGCGTCACTCTCGACGCCCGCCTGCCCCGCGTCACGGATGCTGGCATTGCGTCCCTGGCGGCCGCCTGCCCCCGGTTGACAGCCATCACGCTGCCGGGTGGGTGCACAGATGCCGCGCTATCGTCGCTCGCGGCCGCGCCCTGCGCCGCGACACTCACCACTCTGGACGCGTCCGCTGCGCGAGGGGTGACGGCGGCCGGGGCGGCCGCCTTGAGGGCGGCGTGCCCCCGCCTGCAGCGCGTTATGTTGGCAGAGGAGAGGGTGGTTTAAGTTTTCGCGTGTGCCTTTCCCCCCCTTCCCCACCCTCCCTTTCCTAGCTCCCACATTTTTCATCATTCTTGCCTAGGCACCGGTGTGTGCGTGTTGTACGATTCTCTTACTGCGTGTGTGCGCACACACACGTGTAACCTCTCTGTAAAACAAAAAACGCTTGTCCCTTCACACTCGTTTCCCTTTTTCTCTCTCGAGTGTGGGGGAGAGTAGCGCGTCCCATCGCGCCGCCTGTCATACACACTCCACTCCCCTCCCATGACGCCCAAGAAGGACGGGCCGCCCCGGCCCAAGGTGAGAGAGAGAGCGGGTCCCCGCGCCCCCGGCGTGTGCGCGATTTGCGCGCTGGCTGTGTCACGACCCCGCCCACCCACACCCTCTCCCCCCCCCTTCGCTCCCACGCACAGGCGGCTGACATCCGCAACTTCTTCTCGGCGGGCGCCAAGAAGCCGGCCGCGACGCAGGGTGAGAGGGAGGAAGGTTTGGCGCGTTTTGAGTCGGGTTGGGGGGGATGGGCACGGTCCGTCCGACCCCGCCGCCCGCCGCTGTCGTCGTCCACACGCAAACGAGACTGCGTGATTGTTGCGTGGGCTGGCGACGTGGGCTCGCTGGGCGGGCGCAGCGCGTGCCGGCCACACAGGGCGAGCGTCGAAACCGATGGGCGCGCGTTTTTTTTTTCTTCTGTCCCGTTGCCCCCTGTCCTCCTCCCAACACCAACCCTCCACCACACAGCCCCCGTCGAAGCCGTCAAGCAGGAGGTGCGTGCTGTGTGCAGAGCGAGAGAGTGGGAGAGGAGTGGGTAGGGGGGGTGGCACAGCGATTGGGTGCGACGCGTTTTCAATGTGGCTCCCTCTCTCGACCGACCACCCACCCTCCACCCACCCACCCACCAGAAAACGTCGACCCACTTCTCCGACTCGCCCATCGTCATCGCCGACGACACGCCTCCCGATGAGGCTGCCCCCGCCGCCGCCGCGCCCGCCCCCAAGCGCACGCCCCCCAAGCGCGCAACCCCGCCCGCGGCGGGCGCCTCTCCCGCCCCCAAACGCTCCAAGTCGGCGGCTGCTGCGCCTTTGGCCGCCGCCCCCGCCCCCGCATACGCGGCCCCCGGGGCGGCGGAGGCGCAGGCGGCGGTGCGCGCGGCGCTGGCGGCCGCCCCGCCCCTCGACTCTTTGACGTACTCAGTCATGCCCGAGACGGCAGCTGCCGCGGGGGGGCGCCCCGATGACGCGCCCCCCAACGCGGGCACCAAAACCTGCCCGCGGGGGCACCCGGACGCGCTGGCGGGGCTGACGTTTGCCATTTCTGGCGTGCTGGAGTCTCTCCACCGCCCCGATGCGGAGGCCTACATCAAGCGCCACGGCGGCAGGGTCACCGGCACCGTGTCGGGGAAGACGGACGTGCTGGTGGTGGGGGCCCAGTGTGGGCGGTCCAAGCTGGCCAAGGCGAAAGACAACGTGAAGAAAGTTGGAGAGGCGGCGGCCGCCCCATCTGCCAAGGCGCCGCGCTGCGTGGCCACGTCCATCATTGATGAGGCGGGCCTGCTGGCGCTGGTGGGCGCCACCCAGCCGCCCCCCTCGGAGGAAAGCCAGGAGGAGAGAGGGGCGGGTGAAACGAGCGGCGCGGCCGCGCCGGCGGCGACGCGCGCGCGCGCCGCCGCCACCCTCCGCCCCGCCCGCCCCTGGCGCCCCCCCGCCCCAGCTCTGGGTCGACAAGTTCAAGCCGCGCACCTCCAAAGACTTGGTGGGCAACAAGACGGCCATCGAGACGCTGCGCGTGTGGCTGGGCAGCTGGTGAGTGGCGTGGGGTGGGGTGGGGAGGGACACGCGAGAGAGAGAGAGAGAGAGTGTTTGAACCCCCCACCCACCCCACCCACTCACACCCCACCCACCACGCAGGGGCAACGTTCACCTGCGCGGCCACCCCGCCCCCAAGCCTCCATCGACCGCCAAAGCGGTCACGTCCGCCATGCACCGCAAAGCGGTGCTCCTCTCCGGCCCACCGGGCATCGGCAAAACGTCGGCCGCCACCGCGCTCGCGGCCGAGCTGGGCTTTGCCCCCGTCGAAGTCAACGCCTCTGACGCCCGCACCAAGTCCGACTCCAACGTGGCGCACGGGGTGGGGGGGCGCCTGTCCAACGCGGTGCGTGAACTGGCCACCAACGCCGCCCTCCCCGGCGCCTCGGGCGCGGCTCGCCGCCCCCTGCTCGTCATGGATGAAGTTGACGGCATGTCGGGCGGGGATCGGGGGGGGGTGGGCGAGCTGACGTCCATCATCAAAGCGGCGCGGGTGCCCGTGATTTGCATCGCGAACGACAAGTGGTGCCAAAAACTCAAACCCCTGCGCGCTGTGACCCTGGAGCTCGACTTCCGCAAGCCCGACACCGCGGCCCTGGCCAAGCGGCTGGCCGCCGTGTGCGCGGCGGAGGGACTGCAGGCGGGGGACGCCGCGCTGCGCGCGATCGCGGAGGGAGCAAACTGCGACGTGCGCGCGGTGCTCGGCCAGCTCCAGCTCGTCCGCCTCAAGAAACGCACCCTCTCCTACGATGACGCGGTGGGCCGCTTTGGCACGAGCAAGGACGCCACCATGTCCCCGTTTGACGCGGCGCGGTCGTTGCTGGAGGGCGGCGCGCGGGCCGGGAGCGTGACGGCGCGGTTGGACGCCGCGTTCACCGACGCCGACCTGGTCCCCCTTTTGATCGCCGAAAACTATGTCAACTACGCCCCCACCGTGGCCCAGGGGCACAAAAACACCCGGCTGCGCCTGCTGGCGCGGGCGGCGGACGGCGTGTCGGCGGGGGACGTGCTCACGCGGCGCGTGCGGGGCGGGCAAAACTGGTCCCTCGCCCCCGCCGCCGCGCTCACGGGGTGTGTCTACCCGGCCGCCTACGTGCAGGGCGCGTTCCAACCGTTTGGGCTGTACCCGGGGGAGCCGTCGTTCACGCGGTGAGTGGGGAGGAGAGAGGGATGGTTGGCAGAGAGAGAGCAAGAAACACGTGTCGCCACTCACGCGTCCTGCCCCCACCCCACCCTTTTTCCACAGCTTCACCGCCTGGCTGGGCAACAACTCGTCCTCCACCAAGCAGCGCCGCCTGCTGGCCGACCTGGGCGCCCGCCTGGCGGCGGCGGGCGGCCCCTTTGGCGCGCGCGGGTCGCTGCGCTGCGACACTGTGCCGACGCTGCGCACGGTGGCCGTTGCCCCCTTCAAGCCGCGCACTGGCGCCCCGCCCGCCGGCGCGGAGGCGGCCGCCGAAGCGGCGTCCACCCTGCGCGGCGTGGGGCTGGGCAAGGACGACTTTGACTTTTTGGGCGACGTCACCAAATTCAAAACTGATGCCACCTGGGGGCTCGACCCCTACGCCGCCGCCCCCGCCGCCGTCAAGGCGGCGTTCACGCGGTCCCTCAACAAGGATGCGCCGCCCCCGCGGTGGAACAAGGATGACGGCGGGTTTGTGCGGGTCAAGGGCGGCAAGAAAAGCGCGGCCGCCGCCAAAAAGGCCGCGCGCGCGCGGTCGGTCACGCCCGGCGCCACGGACGAGGATGATGGCGTGGTCGTGCTGTCTGATGGTGGCGACTCGGATGCCGACCTGCCCCCCGACGTGGCGGCCGAACGGCGCGCGGCGCGGCTGGCGGCGCGCGGCGTGGAGTTCAAGCCGCGCGGGTCGCCCGCGGCCAGGGGCAAGGGGAAAGGCAAGGCCAAGGCGGCAGCTGCTGGGTGCAAGGGCAAGGGCAAAGCCAAAAAGTGAGAGTGTTTTTGTGGGGGGCAGCTGTGTGTGTGTCATCATCGCAAGGGAGAGAGCGCATGTGTGTTTGATTGTCTCTCCCTCCTCAATTTTCAAACAAAGAAAAAACAGGTTGTGTCTCTCGTCTTGAATGGTTTGCACTGTGGGAGAGGGGGCAAGTGTTGGGGGGCAGTGCGTTTCGTTGGGGGGGTGTAAAAAGCAGCAAGGATGAAAGAAAAAGCAAAAGCCGCCCGCGCGCGCGCAGGGGGGTGGAAATTCAAACATAGCACGGGGGAAATCGGTCGGTTCGCGTCGCGTGGCGGCAGCGAGGCGGCAGCGAGGGGGGGGGGGGGGGGGGGGGCGCGTGTGGCCCCCAAAAGGTGGCAAAGGTGTGGGGGGGGGGGGGGACGAAAAAAAACAGTGTGGACCTGGTTTTTTCACCCCCCCACCCCCCCCCACCTTTCAGTGTGGGTGTATCGAGTTTCTTTGGGCGTATACAATGAATCAGAGGGTTTTTTCGTCGCGAGGTCGCAGAGCCGTATGTGCGCAGAGGCATGGAGAGCACACGAATGAATGAACAAGGGAAACACATAACGGGGCACCCTCTGCGGGTCACGGCGCTGGCGCGGGCGCCGCCATCGCGGCCGCCGCGGGCGCAGCCGCCGCGGCCAACGCTTCCGGCGCCGCCCTGGCGAACGACATGCAGATCGGGGGCTTGACCTTGGCCATGGACAGCACGGCCTGGGGCACCGACCACAGCCCCTCGCCGATGATCAGCCCCGCGGCGGCGGGCACGAGCGACGCGTCGGCGCTGTCCGGGTCTTTCGCCTCCCACACCGCTTTCACGGCCGACCCCAGGCACATGGAGATGGCGTACTGGGGGCCCAGGTAGAAGGGCAGGCCCATGGCGGTGGGGATGGGGACGAAGCGCGCGGCGCGGGGGGGGAGCGCGTCGCGCGCGAGGGACAGCGCAAACGCCGCGAAAAACGCGCCCGCAAACATTTCGAGGCAGTGGGTGGGGAGGGCGCCAAAGCCTTGCGTCCCCAGAATCGCCATGCCGCGGTAGATGGTGGCGTAGGGCGCGGGAAAGTCGGAGTGCTCGACACCAATGGGGAACGCGCGGTAGAAGAGAGAAAACGTGAGCGGGCCGACGACAGCCCCAATCGTGCTCCCCACCGTCTGCGCCACAAACATGGCGCGCGGCGACGACAGCGTGATCCACCCCGTCTTGAAGTCAAACATGAGGCCCGAGGCGGCGGACGTGGTGGACAGGACGACGCCACAGATGGCGAGCCCCGCAATCACGCCGCCCCCGCCCACGCCGCCCCACGCGGCAAACGCAAAGATGCACAGCTTGCCATACATGGACGCCATGTCCCAGTCGGTGAGGCCCGCGGCGTACGCGTTGGCGAAGCAGAAGGCGGGGGCGACGGCGTAGGCGGCGGCGACCATGTACCACCTGCAGGCGGGGTAGAGCAGAGGAATGACGACAATGCCGAGCAGGCCAAAGCCCACATACCCCGCCAACCCGATCCACCCGGGGATCGCGTCCTTCATGAAGATGGCGTCCCGGCGTGCGTCCAGGGCGCGGCGGCGGGCGGCGCCCTCGGAATCGGCGGTCGACGCGCGGCGGCGGCGGACCGTCGTGAGGGGGGGCGCCTTGCCGGTGGCCACACCCGTGTCGTCGCCCGCGTGGGGGGAGGAGGCGCCCGAGGACGAGGGGGAGGCCGGGTCGGCGTCTTGTTTTTTGGAGGCAGCAGCCGCGGCCGCCGCGGCTTCGCGCGCGGCGGCCGGCCCGCGCCGAAAGCTGGTCAACAACCGCAGCCTCTCCCCCGCCGCCCGCCGGGCACGAGCAGCATCCGCCGCCCGCGAGGCGGCGGCTTCATCCAGCGGGGCGCCCGGGGACGCGGTGGGCAGGCCGCCCGCGGACCGACGCTGGGCGGAGAACGCGCGAGCCGAGACCCACCCAATCTTGGCCAGGTTGTACAGCCCGTCCCCCATAAACACCGCGATGGCGAGGAAGACTTGGTAGCCGTACAGCCCGCGAAAGTCTTTCTCGCGCAGGCCGGAGGGAAACCAGTCGCCCGCTTTGCGGTCGATCAGGGGCCACGCGAACCCCCACGTCAAAATGGCACCCACCAGCATCGACAGGTTGACCGCGTGCGGGCAGATCATGCCGACGCCGACATAGGTCAACTGAAAGTCAAAGTTCAACTTCCAGCGCATGGCGGCCAGGCCAAATGAGGGGAAGCGGTCAAAGCCGCCCGAGCAGTGGGGGCCGGCGTCGGACGAGAAAAACCATTTGAACGTGGCCCACGCCAGCGACACCGCGCCCCACCGGCCGAGGACGCCGACTTGCTTGGCGGCATCTTCCTCACCCCCCAGCGAGTGCAGGGAGTTGATGAGGACGCCGCCCGCGGTGCCAGAGGGGTAGGGCAGGTCGTAATCGACGATGAACCGTTTCCTCAGCGCGACGAGCATGAAGATGCCGACAAACGAGATGCACAGCATGTAGGGAATGGTGCGCGCCAGCGTGGGTTCGTATACGTCTTCCGGCCTGTTGCCGGGGACGGCGCCCACGTTGACGTAGGACTGGTGGTCCATGGCGAGCAGGTAGGACCCAAAACCACCAGAGAATGAAGCACCAGCACACGCCCCAATGAACGTCTGCATCATCGTGTTCTCCTGCTGCGTGAACGGCTTGGTGGAGAACCCCAGCCTCGCCAGCAGGCGGGACCAGGCGGTGACGGAGAAGTAGCCGAGGAGCGTGGTCGCCATGCCCAGCGACGGAATGATGCCGGCCATCAGGTTGAGTTTGGACGTGATCACCGCAAACAGCACCCCAAGCACCACCCCAAACACGAGGGAGCGGGCCGTGATCTGGTCGTGCCAGGGGCCGTCCGCCGTGGAGTCGACGAGGTGGGCCACGACGTCGTCGCCGTCGTCGAGGGGGGGGGCGTGGGCAGAGGCGAGGGTCGCGCCCTCCACCAGGTCTTCCCCGCCGTGGGCCAGGGCGTGGGGCGGGTGGGACGTGTCGTGGCGGTGGACGGCCGCGGGGGCGGTGGGGGTGGGGTCGTCGGCCGGCATACTGTGGTAGAGGGAAGAGGGCAGAGAGGAGAGGGGTTGGAAAAACGCGGCGTGAAGGGCACGGGGGGGGACGTGCCGGACCGCCGCACGCCCGCCGGGCCCGCATTGCGCGTGAGCGACAAGACGCTCTCAGAGCACAGGAGTCCGGCCACTGTGCCCGGCGGCAAGAGAGGCACGGAGGGGGGGGAATGGACGGCGGGCTCTTGCCTTTGGCTTGCCCCCATGCCGCGCACACGCTTTCCTACCCCGCCACCCTCCTCGCAGCGTAGTGTGCGCGGCAGTATCGCTACGTGTCAGAAGCTTGTTTCTGTGCGGGGACTAGGGCGGGGGAGGGGGGGCGAGAGGGCGGGGGGACGGCGCGGACGCACAAGGGGGGAAGTGCGGCGCAAGCGGTCCCCACACGCCACAGCCGGCGCCACGCGCGCGCCGTCCCCTTGTCCACGCTCCCATGCGCTGGTCACAACGCCTCTCTGTGCAGCCTGGGCGCGAGCGGGACGCGGGCGCGGGCAGCGCGGTGCTCACCTGTGCGTGTTGACGTCAAGCCACGGAGGGGACGCTCACGCGCTGAAGCCGACGGGCGCGCGCCACGCACACAGCAAGTGTGTGTGTGTGTGTGTGTGTGTGTGCGCGCGCACGGACGCAAGCACAGCACACGCGGGTCGATGTGGGGACGGAGGGAGGGAGGGGAGAAACTCGTGGGGGAACACAGAAAATCACCGCGTTGTGGTTTCGTTTTGTGTGTCGAACAGCTCTTTCATCACTCAGCGGTCCCCCCCAGGGATTGCTTTTGTATCATGCGTCTCCCAACACACCACTCTAGAAACACTGCGTGTGGCTTGTTTGGTAGAAAAGTCCCCGAAGAGACAGGGAGGCGATTGTTTTTGCCTCACCCGCCACGCCCGCCCCGCCGCCGCTTGGCCGCAGCACTCGGCGGCGCGTCGCCTACCTCAACATCCCCACCACCCCCACTCCCCGCTGCGTCGCCCCCGCGCTTGCGTGGGCCCGACCCACCACTGACGTCCACCGCCCACCCCCGCCCCCCGCGGCCGCCGCCGGGGGTGCGGCCGGAGGACGCGCCGGTCGCGCCCGGCGGCGGCACGTGCTCCTCCTCCACCTCGTCCTCCGCCTGCAGCTCATCCACCGCGTCCGCCAGCGTGGTCACCATGGTTGGCAGCTCGGAGAGGCGTTGTTTGAGGGCGGCCAGCCGGCGCTCTGCAGACCGCGCTGCCGTGGCGACCGCCGCGCGCGCGGTCCCCGCCTCGACGCGCGCCGCCTCAGCGTCAGCCCGGGCGGAGGCTTCCGCTTGACGGGCGGCGTCCCGTTCCGAGGTGACGCGGGCCACCGCTCTCTCGGCGTCGGTGGCGCGCTTGACCGCGGCGTCACGGGCAGCGGTGGCGGACGCGGCCGCCGCGTTGGCGCGCTCGGCCGCCGCCTTGGCGTCGCGCAGGTCGCGGCGCAGGGTGGCTAAGTCAGCAGCCGCTGCCCCCCCGCTGGCCGCGCCCGACCCCAGGCCACTGCCGCGGTCGCACGCGGCGGGCCCGTCGTCGTCGTCGCCGTCGTCGCGCCACGCGCGCGCCCCCGCGGCCCGCACGGCGTCCACCTCAGCCTGGGTGGCCCTCCGAATCTTGAACTCGATGGCAGAGGCCGAGGCACGGCCTGGCGGCGCCGCCAGGGAGACGGTGTCCCCGTCGTCCACTGCGACGCGCACGCTCGCGGCGGGCGCCCCCGCCGGCGCCCCCGCCGCCCGCCCCCCGCTCGCCGCGCCATCCGCTTTGGGGACACGCGCCCCGTTGACCCAGGTCCCGTTAAAGGAGCGGTCGACGACGACGTAGCGCCCGTCGCGCTGCAGCTCAAACACGCAGTGCACCGCCGACACCGTCACCGCGTCCCGGTCAAACACCAGGCTCGTCCCCGTGTCGTGGGGGGACCGCCCCAACTGCACTCTCATGGTGGCCAGCAGGGTGACGGGGGCCCGGGTGCGGGCTTGCGCCGCGTGCGCGGCGGGCGTCATCGGGGCGAGGCAGAGCGGGAGGTTGGGGTCGGGGTCGGCGGTGGGTGGCATGGTGGGAGGGGGTGTGTGTGTGCGTGTGCCCGCTGCGTGTGGGGCGGGGAGAGGGGAGGCGTCCGAGGGCGGTCCGAGGGGGGAGGCTCTCGCACCGATGCCGCCGAAACGAGCGAGAAGTTAATCGTCGACTCGTCACACTCTCTCCTCTCCGCCCGGCCACACGCTCTACTCTCCTTAGGCGGGGACGGGCTTCACGGTCCCACTCCCCATCCAAACGCCCGCCTTGCCCGACGAATGCTGCTGCGCCGGCTGGCCACCATGATCACGCCGCGCCCGCCCCCACCCCCCTCCGCGGCCTCCTCCGTCGTCATCCTGTACCACTGCCCCTGCAACGATGGCGCGTACGCCGCCCTGGCTGCCCACCTGCACTTTGGGAGGGAGGGCGGCGCCGCCCGCCCTCGCTACGTGCCTCACCACGTAACGACGCCCCTGTCACTCGACGCGCTGGCGCTGAACGCCACAGACACCGTCTACCTGCTGGACTATGTGGGGCCGACAGGCTTTGCGGCAGCTGTGGCGGGGCGTGTCGCCAGGTGTGTCGTGCTGGACCACCACAAGACGGCGCGCGACGCGCTGCCGCCCAAGTCGGAGTGGCCGCCAACGTTGGAAGCCACGCTTGACATGGACAGGTCGGGCGCTGGCATCGCGCGTGATTATTTCGACCCTCCCCTGACCCCCTCCCAAGCGTCCGCCTTTGCCTCGGTGCAGGATGGCGACCTGTGGACGTGGGCGCTCCCCCAGTCGCGCGCGTTTTACGCGGGGTTGGCCGCCGCCGCCCTCCCTTTTGACGGCGGCCCCGTCACCACGTTTGACGCGTTGGCGGGTTTGGATTTTGAGGCGACTGTGGCCGTGGGAGAGACCAGGCTGGCGGGGCAGGACGCCGCGGTTCACGCGCTGGCAGACTCGGCCTTTGTCGTCGCTCTCGGTGGGCGCCCCCCAAACTCCCCCCATCCCCCTCCTCTCTCCCACACCTGCCTCGCCGTCCACGTCACCACCGACCAAGCCGGCCTTCGGTCGGCCCTGGGCAACGAGCTGGCCGCCCGCAGCGCGGCCCAGGGGAGGAGGGCGGTGGGGGCGGTCGCCTACCGCGAGCGTGACATGAACGGCTCGCCCTGCATCAAGGTGTCCCTGCGCTCCATTGGGGAGGAGGAGGACACGACGGTCGTGTCGTGTGCACACGGAGGGGGCGGCCACTTGAATGCGTCCAGCTTCATCATTGACGAGGGGGTGTGGCGTGAGTGGCGGGTTGCCGAAAAGTGATGTGGAAAAATCATTGTCTCTCTCTCCGCCCTCTGCTTTTGTGTTCGTTTAATCCATGACTGTTGCTGTGACCTATAAAAAACTGTACCGTCTTTTCACCTTCCCAGAATCTCGGCGCGCAACCGCGCGCGCTCGCGTTGCGCAGCGCCCGCCCCCGCCGCAGCAACAGCCGCGTCTGCGCCCTCCCACCCACCCCCCGCGACCAACGCGCCCGCCACCGCGCGCGCGTTGCAGATGACGTGCACACCGCAGTTGTAGCCGTCCGCTTGTTGGAGGGTGCAGGCCGCGGTGGTGCACAGCGGCGGCGCGTCGTCGTCGCGAGACCGAGGCGGCGGCAACTCTCTCGCAAGGGCGGCCGCCAGCGCGGTCGCGTGTCTCAAGTTGGCCGCTCCCCCTCCCGCAGAGTCGTAGTGACGAAAAGATCGGGATGGGGAGTGGTAGGCGAGCAGCGACCTGGGGTGGAGGGCAGGTTATTGGTAGAATTCAGAGGTGAGGGTGAGCTGTGTTTCCTTAAAGTGCCACTTTTCCTCCTCTTTCCCAACTCAAAAAACTCAGGCACCCCTCCCTCCTCTCCTCTCCACCCACCAGTGCGTCCCGCCTCCAGCTCGCTCCACATCCTCATTGTCGTTGACGGGGAGCAGCACGACGGCCGCGGACGCCAGGCCCAGGGGGCCGACCACGGCGGCCGCGCCGCCAGCACGCGCCAGGAAGGCGGCTGCCGGGGAGACAAAGCGGGCGGTGGGGTGTGTGGATGCCAGGCTCGCGAACGCGTACTCGATGATCTGTGGTTTGGATGTTGAGGTGAGGGAGAGAGAGAGAGAGAGGGGCAGGTGAGTGTGTGCGAGGGTGTCGCGGCACGCAGCCAACCCCCACACCTTCATCCCTCACCTGATCGTTCAGCCACCCTCCCTCACGCAGCAGGGCCACGTCCCGCCCGTACAGCACGACGTCGTCGGTGGCCAGGGCGACGGCGTCGGGGGGCGGCGTGTCTGGTCGGCGCGGCATGGTGTGTGTGGGAGCGCGCCCCTAGTCTTGGGTGTGTCGCCTGTGGCACACAGGTTGGAGTGAGTGGACCGCGCCACACGGGTGCAAAAGCAGGTGTGGCGCGCGCGTTAGTAGTGCAACAAAAGAGGGAATCGTCGTCCGCCACACTTCTTCGCGCACTTGTGTCTTCCCTTTGCGCTCGTCTCTCGCACACGCAAGCACCAGACGGCAAGGTACAAACAATCACGAGAAAACAACACGCCACCGGCTCCGGATAGAGGGAGCGCTTTGCCGGCGCGGCTGGCCGTCGCCCGCTGCGGCTGCTGCATGGCTCCCACCTCGCCAATGTGCCCCCCAGCCCCCCGCCACCGGCTCCTCATTGCGCCGCACACTGCCCCCTGTCAATGCACCTACCACTTTAGTGGGCGCCTGGACCAACAAACACGGCCTCTCCCCCCGCCGCACGCGCGCCACGGGCTGAGAATGGCGGGGTGCCTTTGAGAGTGCCCTCCCCCCCCCAATTCGCGCTCACCACGCCCCTCTCCCTTTCCCACTCCCCACCCAGGACGCACTGACACCGCCCGAGCGTTGCGTGCCGGCACAGCCGCCAATTCAACCGCCACACCCACTTGTTCCCTCTTGCCTCCCCCCTAGTCTGCACCATGGACGCTCCCCCCCCCCACCAAGCCGCCACCGCCACCGCCACCGTCACCCTGGTGGACGTCCACACCCAGCGCCGCGTCAAGCGGCCGAGGTCGACCGCCGCCACGGCGGGCGGCGCGCCGTCGTCGGAGGCTGCGCGCCTGCGCGCCGCGCACGCGCTGCTGCGCGCGGACGCGGCGGCGGCGGCAGCCGCCGCGGACGCGGCTGCCGCGGAAGGGCGGAGACTGGCGGCTTTGGTGGCCGCCCTGGTGCCGCACAAGCGCGCGTTCGCGCTGGCGCCGCGCGCGGGGGGCGGCGGCGGAGCGCTGCCGCCTGCCCGCACCGCCACCAACGGCCGCCGCCGCAGCAGCACGAGCGGGGCTGCAGCATCTGCCGCCGCCAGCGGCCGGTGCCCGGGCGCTGCCGCCTGCCGGGGCGCGTGCGGCGCGGGGGGTGGCGCAGGTGACCCCGCCAACGCTCAAGCTGAAGCCGTGGCCGCCGCCGCGCTGGCAGTGAATGGCGGCGACTCGGCGGCCGCCCTGGTGGACCTGCTGACGCTGGTGGTGAGGCGGGCGGGGGTGGCGGCCGAGTGAAGGGCAGGGGAAGGGAGTATTTTTCCTACTTTTTGCTTTTTGTTTTCTGTGATAAAAACAAAGACACCGAATGAAACAGAAAAGGCGCACGGGCGGTAGTGTGGAGAGTGCAGCGAGTCGAGCAAGGGGCGAAGGCTACCGTGTGGCGCAGGGGGTCACGGAGCCCCTGTTTTTGAGAGGCCGCGCCAGTTAGCGGTTTTTCCTGCGGCTCAGCCTCACACAACTCCTCTCTTCGTTTTTCGTGCAGTGTGTGACGCCGCGCACTTCACCCCCCTTTCCTTTCCTCCTCCGTCGGAAACCCCTCACCCCTTGGCTCATCCGCCATGAGCGGCCCGTCGCCGTTCTCGGCGGGCGGGCTGCCCCGAGCGTCCAGCGGCGACGAGGGGCCGCGCCGCCCAGCGCCCAAGCGCACCAACTCGCTGTCCGACTTGACGCGGTGAGTGAGGGGCGGGAGAAGAATGAGGTGGCTGTGTGGGGCCGCCGAATGCGCGTGATTGGGGGGAGGAAGGGGGAGTCGGTGGGGGAGGAGTCGCGTCCGCGCGCAGGCCCCTCCTGCGCGCGCGCCTGCTGTGGCCCCCCGCCGCGGCGCTAGTGCCCCGATCCTGGTCCAGCGTGGCGGCCGAGTGGCAGGCACCCACGTGGGCAGCGGCGGCCGTGATGCGTGGCGCCAAAGGCCACCACACGGCGGACGAAAGACGCGGGGAGAGGCTCCGCCGCACGCCGCGAACGGGCGCTCCCCCCCGCCTTTCCTCCCAACAAAACGGCCGCCCTGCCGCCCCGGCGCCAGCGACGGCCGGCCACGACGCCTGCTGCCACCCCGGCACGTGCGTGTGGTTGCTCGTGTGCGCGGCTGGGGGTGGATGGCGGGGCGTGTGTTGGAGGGTCGCTGGCGCTGCGCGACCACGAATACAAAATTGGTCTTCCCGCCGCCCCTGCGCCCGCCCTGTGCTCCGCACGTCGCCCTCACTGCCCACCACTGGCTGTCGGTGTCGACTGCCGAGCGTCCGATTGGGGGGCGGCGTGCGTGTCGGCGCAGGCAGGGAGGGGGTGACGGGCGGTTGAGGGGGGCGAGAGCGTCGCGGCGCGGCTGCGACCGTGCGGGGTGCGCTGACGCGTGTGGGTGCCGGCCTCTCGCCGCCCCACTGGTCTGGAACCGCCCTGGCCCCCCTCCTCGCCGCCCTGACGCGCTGGCCAATCCACCCGACTGGCTTGTGGGAGGGGCGGACGGCGGTCGGCGGGGCAGCAGCGGCGACGCGCCCACCCCTAGTGGACACGATGCCCTCCGACGGAGGGCGGTGGGTGGAGGGGCGCCTCCCCACCTGGGACGCTGGCCCCCTCCCTCCTCCCTGGTGCGGGGCTGTGTGTCGACACCACGTGTGTTGAGTGGAGCGGAGGGAGGGGACACGAGGGGAGAGCGAGGCAGCTGCGGGGAGGCACCACTCCTCCGACACCACCAACGCTCCACACACCACACCTGCCCCACGCCTCCCGTGTCCAGCCTCTCCCCTCCCACAACACCCCACTCCCCAAACCACTCCCCAGCCAAGGCTCCAACCCGCTCAAGATCGGCGTCCCCAAGCGCGTCCCCTCCCTCAACTCGTCGGTCGAAGCCAAGTGCCGCGAACTCGGCGGCGACCGCGCGATCCATTCCGTGCTCGTCGCCAACAACGGCATCGCGGCCGTCAAGTTCATTCGGTCCATCCGGTCGTGGGCGTACAAGATGTTTGGGCACGACCGCGCGGTGGCCATTGTCGCGATGGCGACGCCGGAGGACATGCGCGTCGACGCGGAGCACATCAGGATGGCCGACCAGTTTGTGGAAGTCCCGGGCGGCTCCAACAACAACAACTATGCCAACGTGCCCCTCATCGTGCAAGTCGCCGACCGCGCCAACGTGGACGCCGTGTGGCCGGGGTGGGGGCACGCGAGCGAGAAGCCGGAGCTGCCGACCGCGCTCGCCGACACGCCGCGCGGCATCCGTTTCCTGGGCCCCCCCGCCGCCGCCATGGCGGCCCTGGGGGACAAGATCGGATCCACCATTCTGGCGCAGGCGGCGGGCGTGCCCACCATTCCGTGGAGTGGGACGGGCGTGTCTGTCGACTTTGCGTCGTGTCGGGGCGTGATCCCCGAAGACGTGTATGCTTCCGCCTGCGTCCACACGATCGAGGAAGCCCTGGACTCGTGCAGGCGCATCGGCTACCCCATCATGCTGAAAGCGTCGTGGGGCGGCGGCGGCAAAGGCATTCGCAAGGTGAGTGGGTGGGGAGAGTGAGAGAGGGTTGAGGAGAGCGAGCAACCCCCAAACCCAAAAACCAACACCTCCCCCACCCCCCCTCTCTCCCTCTCCACCAGGTCGCCTCCGACGACGAAGTGCGGGCCGTCTTCCGCGCCGTCCAGGGCGAGGTCCCCGGCTCCCCCATCTTCACCATGAAGCTGGCCCCCGCGTCGCGCCACCTGGAGGTGCAGCTCCTGTGCGACGCGCACGGCGGCGTCACCTCCATCCACTCGCGCGACTGCTCCGTGCAGCGCCGCCACCAGAAGATTGTGGAGGAGGGGCCCGTCACGCGGGCGCCCCCGGACGTGCTGGCCAGGATGGAGGCGTGCGCGCGCGCGCGCTCGCGCGGTCGGTCGGGTACGTCGGCGCCGCGACGGTCGAGTACCTGTACGCTCTCGAGACTGGCGAGTTCTACTTCCTGGAGCTCAACCCACGCCTGCAGGTGGAGCACCCCGTCACCGAGTGGATCTCGGGCGTCAACATTCCGTCGTGCCAGCTCATGGTCGGCATGGGCGTCCCCCTCCACCGCATCCCCGACATCCGCCGCCTCTACGGCAGGGACCCGGCCGGCACCGACGCCATCGACTTTGAGGGCGACCCCCAGCTCCCTCCCTCTGGCCACGTCGTCGCCGTGCGCGTCACGTCGGAGGACGCCAACGATGGGTTCAAACCCACGTGCGGCGCGATCGATGAGCTGTCATTCCGCACGTCGCCCGACGTGTGGGGCTACTTCTCCGTCAAGTCGGGGGGCGGCATCCACGAGTACTCCGACTCCCAGTTTGGGCACCTGTTCGCCAAAGGGGAGACGCGGGAGGCGGCCATTCGCAGCATGGTGGTGGCCCTCAAGGAGGTCAAGATTCGGGGCGAGATTCGCACGATCGTGGACTACGCGGCCGAAATGGTCCAGGCCCCCGACTTTGTGCAGAACAATGTGCACACAGGGTGGCTGGACGCCCGCATCGCGGCCCACGTGCGCGCCGAGAAGCCCGCCTGGTACCTGGCCGCCATCGCGGGCGGGCTGCTGCGCGCGCTGGACACCGTCGCCGCTGTTTCGGCGGAGTACCTGGGCTACCTCGAGAAAGGCCAGCTCCCCCCCGCCCGCCTCACCCTGACCGCCTTTGACACCGCCTTCGTCATCGACGGCATGAAGTACGGGGTGCGCGTGGCTCGCCGCGGCCCCTCCGCGTTCCGCGTGTGCCTCGGCGGCACGCACGTCGACGTCGTCGCGCGCAGGCTCAACGACGGCGGCCTCCTCGTCCAGGTGGACGGCGGCTCCCACGTCGTCCACTCCGAGGAGGAGGCGGCGGGGACGAGGGTGACGATCGACTCGCTGACGTGCCTGATGGCCAACGAGAGCGACCCCTCCCGCCTCGTGTCGCTGTCCCCCGGCAAGCTCGTGCGCCACCTCGTCCCCGACGGCTCCCACGTCGACGCGGGCGCCCCCTACGCCGAGATCGAGGTCATGAAGATGCTGATGCCGGTTCTCTCGCCCGCCGCTGGCGTCATCACGTTTGCCCTGCCGGAAGGGGCGGTGCTGGCGGCCGGTGATTTGATCGGGTCTCTCGCCCTCGACGACCCGACCGCCGTCGCGCGCGCCACCCCCTACACCGGCGGCTTCCCCGAACTCGGCCCCCCCCTCATCTACTCCCAGGGCGTGGACCACAGGTTCAAGCAGGCGTCGGATGCCGCCGCCTCTGTGATGGCTGGCTTTGAGCACAACGTGGACGACGTCGTCGCCGACCTCCTGGCCTGCGTCGACGACCCCGCCCTCGCCCTGCTGCAGTGGGCGTCCGAGTTCGCGGTGGTGGCGACCCGGGTGCCCGGCGACCTGGCCAACGAGCTGGAGCGCATCGCGGGGGCGCACGAAAAGGAGTTGATGGCGGCGGCGGATGGTGTCGGGTCGGACGACGGGCGCGGCGCGCCCGCGTTCCCGGCCGCCGCCCTCCTGGCCGCCATCGACGCCGCCGTGGCCGCCTCCCCCGATGGCGCCGCCCTGGCCGCCACGGCCGAACCCCTGACCCGGGTCGCCAAAGCGCACGCCCACGGCAAGGAGGCGTACGCGCGCGCTGTGGCTGTTGATCTCTTCGAAGCCTTCCTCGCCGTCGAGGAACGCTTTGCCCCCTCCTCCCGCGGCGGCGCCACCGAGCAAGAAGTCATCGACTCCCTGCGCCGCGTGTACGCCAAGAACCTGGGCGCCGTCGTCGACATCGTGGTGTCCCACATGGGGCTCCCGCTGAAAGTGCGCCTCGCCTCCCAACTCATGGCCGCCCTCGTCCTGCCCTCCCCCGAGCACTACCGCCCCCTGCTGCGCCGGTTTGCGGGGCTGGGGGCGGCGGGTGGCGACGCCGCCCGCCTGGCCCAACAACTGCTGGAGCACTCGCTGCTGGCCGAGCTGCAGGCGGTCGTCGCGCGCGCGCTCTCCGGCCTCGACATGTTTGCCGGCACCCAACTCTCCGAGCTCGACCTCATCGCGACCGCCTACGGCGCGGACGCGGACGGTGCTGGTGGTGAGAAGGCGTCTGCCGCCGCCACCGCGGCCTCGGCAGCCCTCTCCCCCGAGCTCGCGCGCCGCCCGACCGTCGTCGAGGGCCTCTACTCCGGCCTCTCGGGCGGCGCCTCCCTGTCCGCCACCGCGCTGGACGCCAAGGTGCGGCTGTTGGTGGACGCGCCCGCCGCGGTGGACGACGCGCTGGCGAGTTTGTTGGACTCGCGCGATGCCACGCTCGCGTCGCGCGCTCTCTCGACCTACGTCAAGCGCGTCTACCACCCCCTTGTGACGCGGGGGCCGGAGCTGGCGGGTGGCGCCGCCCACGGGGATGCGTCCACGCTGATGACGGCGGTGTGGACGCACGAGCACCCGGGCCTGGATGGGACGCCCGCGGCGAGCGCGGCCGCGGGCGCGGCCGTCGTGGTGGGTGGCCTCGACGCGCTGCCCGCCGCGGTACACGCCGCCGACGCCGCCCTGGACGCCGCCGGCTTGGCGTCGACTCCGCGCGGCACGCTCCACATCGTGCTGACGCGGAGTGGGGACGCTGCCCTGGCGCTGGCGCCTGATGCCGCGCCCCACCTCCCCGCCGCGCACGACGCGGCCGCCGCGTTTGGCCCCGCTGACGGCCTGGTCGGCGGCGACCCCCGCCCCGCCGTGGCAGCCGTCACCGCCGCCGTGGCCGCCGTCACGCCCGCCCTGACGGCTGCAGGGTATGATTCCGTGTCCGTCCTCGTCAAGAATGGCGCGATCGCGCCGCTGCGCATCGGGCTCGCCGCCGCCAACGGACGCTACGCGCCCGACCCGCTCCTCACCCCCGTCGAACCCCACACCGCCCGCCTGCTGGAGCTGGCCCGGCTGGCCCCCTTTGCGCCTCGGTCCCTGGCCTACGCCCCCTCCCGCAACCGGCAGGCCCACACGTACGCGGTGACGGAGCGGCGCGACGCGCGGTCGCCCGCGCTGCGGCGCGTGTTTGTGCGCGGCGCCGTCCGCCAGCTGGGCGCGCCCGCCCTGCTGGCCGCCACCTACAAGGGCGACGCCGCCGCCGTGGCCGAGTGCGTCATGGACGAAGTGGACGCCGCCCTGGGCGCCGCGCTGCGCGAGCTGGAGCGCGGCCACCCGGCCGCCCTCGCGGGGCGCGCGGCCGCCGCCGCCGACGGCGGCCGCGCCGACTGGGCCCACGTCTTCCTCACTGTGCTGCCTCCCCTGCCCCTGGGCGCGCGCGCGGATGGTGGCCGCGTGGCGGCCGCCCTGCGCGCGGCGGCTGCCAAGGCCACCGCGCGCGCGGGGCCCCACCTGCGTCGCGCCGGCCTGGCCCAGTGGGAGGCCCGCCTGCGCGCCTCGGATGGTGGCGGCGCGTGGCGCGTCGTCGTCGCCTCCCCCACCGGCCACGAGACGGGGGAGGAGTGTGTGGCTGTGTATCGCGAGGCAGCCGGGGCGGACGGCGCGGCCACCTATGCCGCCGCCCCCGGCGTCCCGCCCGGCCCCCTGCACGGCGCCCCCCTGCTGTCTCCCTACCCCCCGCTGGAGGGGCTGCAGCAGAAGCGGCTGGCCGCCCGCCGCCACAAGACGACCTACTGCTACGACTTCCCGTCCGTGTTTGAAAACGCGCTGCGCGGCGCGTGGTCGGCGCGCGCGGCGGCGCGGGAGCCGGGGGACGCGCCCACCGGCCGCCTGGTGGACGCGGTGGAGCTGGTGCTGCCGCCCGGGGCCACATTTGCGGCGCCGGGGGTCATGGCGCCTGCCCCCGCCGATCGCGCCCCGGGGCGCAACGACGTCGGCGTCGTCGCCTGGCTGCTGACGCTGCGCACCCCGGAATGCCCCGCCGGCCGCCGCATCGTGGCGGTCGCCAACGACATCACCTTCAACTCGGGCGCGTTTGGGCCGCGCGAGGACGCTGCCTTCCGCGCGGCGACTGAGCTGGCCCTCTCCGAAAAGCTGCCCCTCGTCTACCTGGCCGCCAACTCGGGCGCCCGCGTAGGTCTCGCCTCCGAGGTCAAAGCCTGCCTGCGCATCGAGTGGAACGTGCCGGACGACCCCACGAAAGGGTTTAAACACCTGTACCTGTCTGACGAAGACTACCAGGCGATCGTCGCGCGCGCCCCCGGCGCCGTGCGCGCCACCCCGGACGACACCACCGGCGACCGCCGCTGGATTGTGACCGACGTGGTCGGCGCGGAAGACGGCCTGGGCGTGGAGAACCTGTCGGGGTCGGGCGCGATTGCGTCGGCCTACTCGCGCGCGTTCAAAGAAGGGTTTACTTTGACCCTCGTCTCCGGCCGCTCGGTCGGCATCGGCGCCTACCTCGCCCGCCTCGGCCGCCGCTGCGTCCAGCGCGCCGACCAACCCATCATCCTGACCGGCTACGCCGCCCTCAACAAGGTGCTGGGGCGGGACGTCTACTCGTCCCACATGCAGCTCGGCGGCCCCAAAGTCATGGGTGTGAATGGTGTCTCCCACCACGTCGTCGCCGACGACCTGGAGGGCGTGTCCGCTGTCCTGACCTGGTTGTCGTACGTGCCGTCCATTCTGGGGGGGGCGCCCCAGTTGCTGCCGTCGTCTGACCCGGTGGAGAGGCCGGTCACCTATTTCCCGGCCGCCACCGAAAAGCTCGACCCGCGCGCCGCGATCGCGGGGCGCCCGGCCCCGGACGCCGCCACGCCCTCCGCGTGGGAGGGGGGCCTGTTCGACTGCGGCTCCTGGACCGAGTGCCAGGCCGGGTGGGCGCGCACCGTGGTGACGGGGCGCGCGCGCCTGGGCGGCGTCCCCGTCGGCGTCGTCGCCGTCGAGACGCAGACCGTCATGCTCCAGATTCCCGCCGACCCGGGGGATGCCGCGTCCGCTGAGCGCACCGTCCCCCAAGCGGGCCAGGTGTGGTTCCCCGACTCTGCGCTCAAGACGGCGCACGCGATTGAGGAGTTCGATGCTGAGGGACTCCCCCTGGTCATCCTGGCCAACTGGCGCGGCTTCTCCGGCGGCCAGCGCGACCTGTATGAAGGCGTCCTGCAGGCGGGCTCCCTCATCGTGGACGCGCTGCGCCAGTACCGCCAGCCCGCGTTTGTGTACCTGCCCCCCGGCGCGGAGCTGCGCGGCGGCGCGTGGGTCGTCGTCGACGCGCAGATCAACGCCGACCGGATTGAGATGTACGCCGACCCGACGGCGCGTGGCGGCGTCCTGGAACCCGAAGGCCTGGTCGAGATCAAGTTCCGCACGCCCGACTTGCTGGCCACCATGGCGCGGCTTGACCCGGCCGTCGCGGCAGCGCGCGCGGCCGCGACGGCGGCGGGCGGCCGCGCGCCGCCGCTGTCGGAGCGCGAGGCCGCCCTCCTGCCCGCCTACCGTGCCGCCGCCACCGCGTTTGCGGATGCGCACGACACCCCCGTCCGCATGGCGGCCAAGGGCGTCGTCGCGGGCGTGGTGCCGTGGAGCGGCGCGCGCGCGCGTTTTTGGCGGCGCGGCTGAAACGCAGGCTCGCCGAAGACGCGCTCACCGCGCACGCGGCCGCGGCCGACCCCGGCCTCTCCCGCGCCGACGCCCTGGCCGCCCTGCGCGGCTGGTGCGACGCGTCCAGCGATGGCGTGGCCTCCGCCTGGCGCGACGACCGCGCGTTTGTGGCGTGGGCGTCGTCGACGGCGGGGGCGGCCGCGGTGGCCGCTGGCCTGCGCTCGCTGCGCGCAGCGGCCGCCGCACGCGCGGTGGCGGCGGCCGCCGACTCGGCTGAAGGTCGGGACGGCCTGGTGGCGGCGCTGGGGCGCCTGCTGGCGGACGACCCCACGCTGCGGGCGGGCGTGGAGGCGGCGTTGAAGGCCAAAAAGTGAAAGGGGAGAGAGAGGGTGCGAGAGACAAAAAACACACACAAACGATTTGGTTGGGACCCCCTTTTTTTTTTTTCCTTTTTGGGCGTGTTTCCCCACACAACACACGCGTGTGTGGGGAGGGTTGGAGAGCGATTGATGCTTGCCGCGTTACATGCACGAGAGAGAGAGAGAGAGAGAGGGTGTAAAGACGACGGCGACGTCGAAAAAAATGAACCGACTCTCCTCCTCACTCTCTGCCCCTTGATTTTTTTCTGAGGCTGTCCACCGCTCTGCGGTGTGTGCCGTGCGTGTGTGTGTGCGTAGTTGTCCCACCACCACTCCCTCCTCAAAATGCCTGCCCCCCACCCCACGATGCGCGCCTGCACGCGCGCCGCCGTCGCGCCGGCCGGTGTGCGCGCCGCCCGCGTCGCGCCGTGCCCCACCTCTGCCGCCGCCCTGGCGCCGACGCGGCCGCGCCCGGTGGGCGGGGCCGCGCTGCTGGCTGGTGGCCTGCGCTCGAGTGGCATCGGGCTCGGAGGGAGGCCAAGGTGAGAGAGTTTTGGGGGGGAAAGCAGACTCTCGTCGATTTTTTCGGTTTTCGCATCGGGCCGCCGCGCGCGCGCGCGCGGTGTGCGCACGTGCGGGGCCGGCGATTGGGGCCGCGCCCCGCGTCTGAGCACGGCAGTGCAGTCTGTCGCTTTCGAGCTTGCATACGGGGGGGGCAACCGCCCAGAATCCAGAGGGAGACGTGCGACACCGCCGCACCCGACGCCGCGCCATCACCGCACCCCCCCCCCACCACACCACCCACCCAGCCTCCCCACCCCCACCCCCTCCCGCGACGTCACCGCCGCCTGCGGCATCGTCGGCATCCACAAATCCTCCGGCCCCGCGTCCGTCGAACTCTATGAAGCTCTGCTCATGCTGCAGCACCGGGGGCAGGACTCTGCCGGCATCGTCACCGCGGACGGCCCCCGCTTCCACGAGACAAAAGCCAACGGCCTGGTGGCGGACGTCTTCCGGGACCAGGCCACCGTGGACGCGTTGAAGGGGCGGGTGGGGCTGGGCCACGTGCGCTACCCCACGGCCGGGACTGCTTCCGCCGCTGAAGCCCAACCCTTCTTCGTCAACTCGCCCCTCGGCATCTACCTCATCCACAACGGCAACCTCACCAACACGGACGCCTTGCGCGCCACGCTGGAGGGGTCGGCGTCCTTCTTTTCGAGGCACCTGCGCACGCAGTCCGACTCCGAAGCCCTGCTCAATGTGCTCGCAGACGAAATCCACCGCGCCCACCAGCGCTGCATGGCGGAGAACGGTTGCGACCCTAACGCCAAGAAGCTGGACTTTGTGCTGGAGGCGGGGGAGGCGACGATGCGGCTGTTGAAGGGGGCGTATTCCTGCATTGCGTTAATCAAGGGGGTGGGCGTCGTCGCGTTTCGCGACCCGTTTGGCATCCGCCCCCTCGTCCTGGGCGCCCGCCCCTCGGCCGATGGCTCGGGCGGCACCGACTGGTGTGTGGCGTCGGAAGACTGTGCCTTTGGGCCGATCGGGTTCGAACGCGTGCGCGACGTCGCTCCCGGTGAGATGGTCGTCGTCGCGGAGGACGGCCGCCTCGTCACCCACCAGTGTGCCCCGGGCCAGACGTGCCCCTGCATCTTTGAGTACGTCTACCTGGCCCGCCCCGACTCTGTGCTCAACGGCATCTCGGTGTACAACTTCCAGCTGGGGCTGGGCACGCGCCTCGCCGCTGCCGTGCGCGAGCGCGGGTGGCACGTCGACTGCGTCGTCCCCGTGCCCGACGGCTCCAGGCCCGCCGCCATCCAGATCTCGGCCGAGCTGGGCCTCCCCTACCGCGAGGGCCTGGTCAAGAATCGGTACGTTGGTCGCACCTTCATCATGCCGGACCAACGCACGCGCGAGCTCTCCGTCCGCCGCAAGCTGAACGCCATGCCCGCCGTGTTTGCGGGCAAGGCGGTGCTGCTGGTGGACGACTCCATTGTGCGGGGGACGACGATGGGCCAGATTGTGGACATGGTGCGGGCGGCGGGGGCGTCTAAAGTGTACCTCGCCTCTGCGTCCCCACCCGTCCGCTACCCTAACGTGTACGGCGTGGACATGCCGTCCAGGCGGGAATTCGTGGCTGGTGACCTCACAGAGGAAGAAGTGTGCACGGTCCTAAGGGCGGACGGGTTGCTGTACCAGAGCGTGGACGCGCTGGTCGCAGTGGGCCGCGAACTCAACCCCGCCATCCGGGAGTTTGACGCGTCCTGCTTCACGGGGAAGTACGTGACGGATGATGTGGATGATGACTACCTGGCCGCCTTGGAGGCGGGGGCCAGGGCGGCGGGGAGGTGGGGGGCGGCGAGCACGAGCACGATCAGCCTGGCGGCGTCGTCGTCGGCGTCGGGGTGATGAGTTTTTCTTTGTGTTTCCTCTTCCTTCCCCGCCTTTTTATCTTCCTGCCGCGGCTCCTGACTCTGCCTATTTCCCTTTTTTTGCGGTGGTCCCCTCCAACACAAAAGTCAACACCAAAAGGCGAACGCGAGGGTGTAATTTTCAGAGAGTCTTTTCGAAAACGTCAACAAAAAGAAAAAGCAAGCCACTCTTCGTCGCCGGCTTTTTCACCACCCATGCCTGCCGGCGGCAGCGGCCCCGCTCCCCCGCCGCCCGGCGGGGACGTGCTGCTGCCGCCGCCTGTGAACTGGTATGTGTTAGCAAAGAGGAGGAGAGAGAGGGAGGCGTGCGTTTGGTCGCCCCCCCCATGCGAGCACGGCGTCCGACCAAAACCAAACCACCGTTCCTTCTCACAGGTACTCGGCCGCCGCTGCCTCCTGGTCCCCATCCCACCCCCCCACCCTGGCCCTGGGCTGCCACTCGGCCGTGGTGGTGGTGACCGGGTGGCCGGCGACCCCCTCCGCTCGTGTGATTGGCGCGCACGGCGGCCGCGTCGGCGCGCTCACCTGGCTGCCCACCACCCCACCCCGCCTCGCCTCCGCGGGCGGCGACGCCACGCTGCGGGTGTGGGATGTGGAGGCGCACCGCTGTGTGCGCACGGTGCGCAAAGCGCCGGCCGACCCGTCCGCGCTGGCGGTGGTGGGTGGGGGGGAGGACGCGTCGACCATCGTCGTCGTCGCCTCGCGCTCGGGCGGCCTGTCGCTGTGGCGCCCCCACTCTGACCGTCCCTCGTCCCTGACCCGCCTGCAGTGGCCACATGATGAAGGCCACATCACCGCCCTGGCCCCGTCCCCCGGCGGCGGTCGCGCGGTGGCGGTGGGGACGGCGGGCGGGGGCGTGTGGATCGTGCGCGTCGGGGGGGACGATGAGACCTCCCCCCCCGCGCCCCCACTCTGGCGGCACACCGGCGCGGTGCACGGTCTGGCGTGGGCCCACCCGCCACACTGCGCGTCTGCCGCGCTGGCCAGCGGCGGCGCCGACGGCGACGTTGTGTGTGGGGTGGTGCGTGGTGGCGATGGCGACGCCTCTGTCTCCGCCACCCGGCTCGCACCCCCGCCCCCGCGCCCCGGCCTGCCGCCCGCCCGCGCCCGCCCCTGGCGCGTGCCTGCGTGGCTGGGCACCGCCCACCCCACCCCCGGCACCGCCTGGCTGGGCGCCAGCGGGGCGGGAGGGGACGTGGTGGCGTGGGCGGTCTCTCTTGACAGCCCCACCCCCACCGCCGACGCCACCGCCATTCGCCTGCCCTCCCCCCCCACCCGCCCCGCGTTTGCGTTGGTGACAACACGCGCGGGCGGGTCATCCCCTCTCCTGCTGGCTGCAACCTCGATGGATCGCACGACGCGAGTGTGGACGCTCCCCCCGCGCGCCGCCACGCCCGCCGACTGGCGCAAGGGCGCGGTGCTCGCCCCCCCCCTCCCTGGGCTGGGTGGCCCTGGAGGCGGGGTGGCGGTCGCGGGGGATGCAGTCGCAGTGGCGGTCGGAGACGGCAGCGTGCGCTTCTGGCGAGGCGACGCAGCACCGACCTCCACCCTTCTCTGGCGGGGCACGCCCCCCGACGCAGCTGCTGTGGCATGGCTGCCGTCCTCGCCCTCCATCCTGGCGGTGGGTGGGGCGGGTGTGGCCATTGTTGACGTCAGCGCGGGGGCCGCCACGTCACTCGACGCGGGGGATGGCCCCCCCCCCCACCGTCACCGCCCTGGCCTGGCTGCCGATCGGCTCAACCACACCCGACCTACTTGCTT
Source organism: Choricystis sp. odSpoLacu1 (assembly GCA_958009055.1). Lineage (NCBI taxonomy): Eukaryota > Viridiplantae > Chlorophyta > Trebouxiophyceae > Choricystis > Choricystis sp. odSpoLacu1. The sequence continues at coordinate 192,143 of OY253658.1, forward strand.
TGACCCGGGACGGCCGCTTGTTGCGGTGGCCGGGCGCGGCTGCCGACGCGGCCGCGCGCGCCGCGGGTGGCGGCCTCGCGCCGCCGCGGCGCGCGCGCCCCCCGGCCGACGAGGCCGCCGAGCTGGCGGCCGCGGACGCGGTGGCGGGGGTGGAGTGCGTCACCGCCATGGCTGTGGTGGCGTTGCAGGGGGGTGGCGCCGCGCTGGCGGTCGGCGGCGCGAGCGGCGCGAGCCGTGCGTTTCTGCTGCAGGCTGGCGCCGGCTGGACCCGGCACGCGCTGGCTCTGCCTCCCCACGCGGGCGCTGTGACAGCGCTCGCGTGGGCGCCTGCTGCTGGCGACAGCGCCGCCCCCTGGCTGGCGTGCGGCGGCGCCGACGGCGGCGTGTGCGTCGGCGGCGCATCCACCGCGGCCGCGCTGGCGCCCGCGTCCTCCGCCGCCGCCACCGCGCTGACGTGGACGCAATGCACCACGCTGGCCGTCGGCCGGGACGACGGCACGATCGATGTTGCCGCGGTGGCGGGCAGCGATGGACGCGCTAGCGCCACCATAGCCCGCCTGCGCACGCTGCGCCGGCACGGCGCCGCGGTCAGGGGTTTGGCGTGGGTGAATGATGCTGATCTGCTGTCCACGGGGGACGACCACAGCGTGAGGCGGTGGGCGGGCGTTGGGGGGGAGGGTGGAGGGGAGCAACCCAGGGACCAGCCTGCCGCTCCCCTGCCGCCTCCCCCCCCTCCCGCCGCCCCCCGCCCACCCCGCGGTGAGGGGAGCGGCTGGCTGGGGACCACATCCCTGCTGCCTCCGCCCCCGCCCGACGCGCCAGTGCCGAGACTGGCTGCCCTCGCGACCGCGCTCTCAGCCGCGCGCGCGGGCGCGCCCGCCTCTTCCTGCCCCCACCCCTGGGCCTCGCCCATCACCGCCATCGCTGCGCTGGAGGCTGCTGCCGACTCTGCGTCTGCGCTGGCGTGCGATCCAGCGACACCACGCACCGCCGCGCACACCGCCGCGCGCCGCGCCGCCGCGCTGCGCTTGTGGGCGGGCGACCCCGCCGGCGCGGCGGGCGAACTGGCGGCATCCACCGCCCCTCCCGACGCTGACGCCGTGGCCCTGGCCGCGGCGGGCGGGCGGGCGGCGTACGTGGCGGCGGCGCGACGGCGTGCCGCCGCCCTCGAAGCGACGGGGGACCCCCACCTTGCGTCCCTCTACCATGCCGCAGCTGGCGATGCTGTCGCCGCGGTGGCCGCCCTGGCCCGCGGCGGCGCCCCCCGCGACGCGGCCGCCGTTGCAGCCGCGCGCACGCTGCCCGGCAGCGCCGCGGCTGCGGCAGCCGCCGCGGCGGTCGCGCCGCGCCTGTCCGGGGCCGACGCGGCGGCCGCCTGGCTGGCGGCGGGCGGGGAGGCGGACGCGGTGGCGGCGCTGCGGCGGGGAGGGGATGAGGCGGAGGCGACGGCGCTGGAGCAGGCGTTAGAATGAAAACCAGAACCTCAACGTTTCCTACACACACTCTCTCAATCTAAATGTCGCTCACCACCTCCGCGGGCGGGCCCAGCTCGCCCTCGCCACGCTGCAGGGCCAGGATCATGTGGGGGTGGCGGGCGAGGACGTCGCCGGGGGAGGCGCCGGGGATGAGGCGTGAGAGTTCGGCCGCTGAGAAGGCCAGATCTCGACTCAAAACCAACTCCGGTGCAGCGGCAGCCGCGGCAGACGCGTCAGCAGCGTCCCTTCCCGCTTCAGCAAACAGGCGCCTGAGGATGGGCGCGTTGGCCGCGATCCGAGCGGCGCCGGCGTGCGTGAGGGCGGACGGCGCCCGCGTTACCAGCGCGCTCAAATCAGCGCCCGGCAGGGAGACGCGAAGGGCGGCCAAGCGTGTGGCTACGCCGGCTCGATCAGCCGCCAACTCGCTCCGCAGGGCAGGGGGAAGGCGGGCCAGCCGCGCGGCCGGCACGCCGGGGAGAAGGGCCGCCAGAGTGGCCACCTCGGCGGCGGCGTCAGACGGTGGCTGGGCTCGCGGGGGGGTCAGTGTGGGGCGCCGCCGCCAGGGCGGTCGCAGGCAGCGGTGGCTGGTCGCCAAGTTGGCAACCATGCCGAGAAGCCCTTCTCTCCGCCACCTGTTGGGACGAGAGCGAAGTGAAGACGCGAGAGAGTTGCTTCGAAGCTCACACCCTTTCGAAACAACCAATCGCTGTTCGCTTTGCTTCGCGCCTCCCTCCTCTTCTCCGTCCCCAAATCCTCCACAACTCCCCACACACACCATGTACGGCGCCGGCGGTGCGTACGACCTGCGCGCCCCGCCCGCCGGCGGCTCCGGCGCCGCGGCCGCGGCCGCGTCCGCCGCCAAAGTCAAGGACCCCCTGCTCAAGGTGGCGGCCTGGGTCAAGGCGCGCAACCACCGCGAGAAGAGCATCATGATGGGGGGTGGCGCCCTGGTGGTGAGTGCTTGGGGTGGAGGGAAGGGGGAGAGAGACCGCGGTCGCGGCGCGGAGCACGAATGCGTTTTTTGCGGACAAAGCGCTGCCCCCGCGGTCGACTGCCCGGCCGATTGCGCCCCTGGCGGCCTCGCGCGCCATCATGTGGCGTTCTGCCCACCAGGCGGGACAGGCGGCACGCGGTCTCGCAAGGTGCGGGTCGCGCGCCGCAGCGCGGCGCTGCTGCTCTGCGCGCATCGCTTTGTGTCCGTGTTTGGGTCGCAGCCCAGGCCGCGTCCCCACACTCCCGCTCGCTACTCACATGTGGTGCTGGCGTAGGCAGCAGCATTGCCAGCGCTGAGAAGAGCGCTGAGGATTTTTGGGGTGGACACAAACAAGCGACACACACACACTGACCCACCCACCCTCCCTCCCTTCCCCCCAGCTCCTGGCCCTCCTCTGGGCCGTCATCGAGGACCACGACAACCTCTTCGTCCTGGCGGAAGCCATCCACCTGGGCGGCCTGGCCCTCCTGTCCTACAAGCTCGCCCGCAAGCGCGCGGCCGGCGGCCTCTCCCTTCAGTCGCAGTACCTGACCGCCGCCTTCCTCGCCATCCGCCTCCTCTGCTCCTTCATGATGGAGTACGACATTCATACTTTGTTGGACTTTGGCACGTTGGTCGCGACGGGCTGGGTCGTGTACATGCTGGCTGGGCCTCTGTCCGATTCCTACCAGTCCGACCAGGACGCCCTCCCCTGGTACGCCGTCGCCGCCCCCTGCATCGTCGCCGGCCTCTTCGCCCACCCCTCGACTCACCACCCCCTCCCCTTCCGCGTGCTGTGGGCGGCGTGCGTGTACATGGAGGCGGTGTCGGTGCTGCCCCAGCTGCGCATGATGCAGAAAGCCAAGGTCGTGGAAAAGTTCACCGCGCACTACGTGTTTGCGCTCGGCCTGTCCCGCTTTGTGTCGTGCGCCCACTGGCTGCTGCAGCTGGTGGATGGCAACTCGTTCCTGCTGCGGGCCATTGGGAGTGGGTTGTGGCCTGCCATGGTGCTGCTGTCTGAAATCGTTCAAACCTTCATCCTGACCGACTTTTGCTACTACTACGTCAAGTCGTACGCGGACGGCTCGGGCGTCATCCACCTGGCGGCCGGGATTGTGTGAGAGATGGTTGGTGGGGAGTCGTTTTTTCATTTTTATCTAGAGACGAGCCAGCTTTTTTTTCCTTCTGCCCAACCAACCACCAGCCTCTTTCCCTTTTCTTTTTCTACTTTGAGCGCGCGCGCGTCTTTTGCAAAACAAAGAAAAAACCCAAACAAAAAACATTGACCTTTCTCTCTTTCTCACCTCAACCCCAGCCCGCGCGCTCGCTTCTTCAGCCCCCCGCCGCAACACTCCCAAACCACCGCCGTGCCCGACGGCCAGGCGGGGGGCACGGGCCGCCTCTCCACACTTCCAAACGCGGCCCGCAGGGCGGCGTCTGCCGCGGAAAGCACGGTGTCAGACCGATGCTCTGCCGCCACCCACACGTGCGCGGCGCGTGAGGCGGCCAGAGTGGCCGCTGCAGCCGCAAACGCGGTGGGGTTGGGGCTGTCGCCACTGTCGTCAAAGCCGTCTGCATAAACACAGTCGGCTGCGAGGACGAGGGACGGCGGGCGCGCCGCCATCGACGCGACCGTGTGGGCGACGGCCGTGCTCTCGCCCCAGTCCAAGGGAGCGACAGTCACGCCACCGGGTGCATGAGGACGGGTCGGCGTCAACCCGTTGGCCTCCACGTTGGCGACCGCCAGAGGCAGGACGGGTGGCCGATCAGTGGCAACCACGGCCGCACCAGCGGCGCCAGCCACCATCGAGGGCAGGGGGCAGCCGCCACAACCGAGTTCAACGACCGTCTCTCCCACGAGCGCGTGGGGGCCCAGGGCGTCGACTGCGGCGGCCAGGACAAGGGCAGCATCCCACAGGACTGCACCGACACCGACGCGGCCTGACGCGAGATCACGCGGCCGCTGGGCCAGTGTCAGTGTGCGACCGGACACGAGCGACTTCATCTGCTGCGTGCAGGCGCCACCTGGCTTCGGGGCAGGGGGAGGTGAGGGCGAGGGTGGAGGGCACGCCGTCGTCGTAGCCTCGCGCGGAGACACGCATTGGAATGAAAAAAAGGTTGAAAACTAGGGTGTGAGGCTCTTGTTTTGTCGCTCCGACTGGTGGGTGGTGAGAGGAGAAGGAGGGGGTGACGCGCGCAGGGCGCGTCACTCCGGGAAATGCGAGTGCGACCGCGGTTGTGTGACGAGCGAACGAGGAAAAAAAAAATCATCCTCCGCTACCTGTTGAGACTCCCTCCCCACACCCCAATCAAACAACGGGTAAAAGTGGGAAACACTCTCCAACACAACAAGAAAAGGAGGGCCAAACGCGCACGTTTTTGGCCCTGGCTCCTAAAAAAAAAAACAGAAAGAAAAAAAACTCCCACCCCTCTTTTTTTCTTTTCATGCTTCATTTCGTCGTTTATTGAAACGATCTAAAAAATCCGCCCCTTGCGTTGTGCATGTGGGCTAGAACGTCGGGTACACGCGCCCCCTCACCAATCTTCGGCCGGCAGTTGGGGTAGCACCCCGCTCCCGTGCCGCGTTGGTGGCCGCGACTCGTCGTCTGCGAGGGCGTCGGCCAGGCCGCCTCCACCCCCGGACGCAGTCAACCCCAGAGCCACCCGGCGCGTGGAGGCGGCCCACCTCTTTTTGAAGCGCCACCGCCACACGGCTTCCGCGTCGTCATCATCGTCGTCGCCGTCAGAATGGTGCGCTGCGGTGGCGATCGGGCGCCCCGTCACGCCGCCCTGGGACACCAGCGTGGGCCCATCCTTGAGGTGGTGCGAGCCGGACAGCGTGCGGGGTGGGGTGGGGGGTGGGGGGCGGCCGGTGGGGCGGCGGGGCGGGGGGTGGTTGCGGGTGCCGCCGCGGCCGCTGCTGTCTGTGGAAGGGGAGGAAAAATCCGACACACTAGTCCACAACGGGGCGACGGCGCGGCGGCTGGTGCAGGGCAGGTGGCCAGACCTGGGGGGGGTGGGGACAGGGAAGATCAAAAAAGGCAGGAGCGTGCGTACGCGCGGCCGACGCTCCCCTGCCGCGAGGCGGCGCCCGCAGGGTTCATCGCGGTCACGTGCTCCGTCGAACTCCCGCCTTTCCCCCTTTTTCCGCCCGAGCCAGTCTGGACCCGTCCCATCGACACCCTGTGCCGTCGCGCGCCAGGCGGGGAGGGCGGCGACGTAGGTGGGCAGTGCTCATGTTGCGGCGCTATGGTACTCCGGGAAGGGACTCACCATGCGGCGTCCAGCACGTCGGGTAGTTGGAAGGGGCTGGCGTTTAGTCGAGTGTCTGTCATTGTGGTGTCATTTAGGGGGGGGCGGGAGGTGCGGGGGAGCCCGCACTTGGGCAGGGGCGAGGAGGGAAAGGCGCTGCGAGAGTGAGAGACGGCAGTCCCGTGAGTTTTGCGTCAAGAGGAAGGTGTGGTTCCTCCCAAACGCCCGGCGCGCCGCGTCGCTCTCCCCCCTTGCCGCGCCGCGTCCCTTGCCCCCCTCGCCGTGGGAACGCGCCCACGCCACCCCCCACACACATGCAGTCAATCGCCGAAACCGACGCCACCGCGGCCGGCACCCCGCGCCGCCTCCTGGTCGCAGTCGACGACACCGACGAAGCAGAGGCCGCGCTCGCGTGGGCGCTGGACAACCTGTACAAGTGAGTGTAGGTGGGGAAAAGGGGAGGGTTCGGGGGTGCGAGTCCCCGCGCGTTGTTGTCCGTTGCAATGCCGGTTTGCCCTCCGACGACCCCGCCCTGGGGTGCCCCCCCCGTCCTACCACTCCACTCCCGCCTTTTTGCGCGTCTCGCCCCAGCCCTTGGCGCCTCAATCCAGTTGTTTTCATTTAAAAACTTGTTTTAACCCATTCCCAGGCCCGGCGATGAACTCCACCTTGTCCACGTCGTGCCCCGCGTTCAACAAGCCGCCGTCTTTGGCGCTCCCCCCGTCGACTTCCTGCCCCAACAAGACCCGGTGGCGTATGCCGCACTGATCAAGAATGCGGAGGCTTTTATAGCGGCCCGGTTTTTGCCCCGCCTTCTTTCCCTCACCCCAGACCCCGTCGTCCACGTCGTCAAGGCCGACGTCGACACCGACTCCATCGGCAACGTTGTCTGCCGCAAGGCGGGCGACCTGGGCGTGGCCGCCCTCGTCATGGCGTCCCACTCCAAGTCGAGGATCCAAGAGTTTTTTTTGGGCAGCGTCACCGCCTACTGTTGCCACCACGCGCCCGCGCCCGTGCTGGTGGTCAAATGAGTGTGGGAGAGAAGGTGTGCCTAGGGATTGTGTGTGTTGTGTTGCTTCCCCTTTTTGTTTTTCGTTTTTGCACGACCGTGGTAGCCCCAAAGAGAAAAAGAGAGGGGTGAAAAAAAACCGAAATGACGAAACCAATGCGCGCGGGACCCTCTCTCTTTCCTCTCTTCCCTCGGATCACCGCACACACAGCAGCTCCCACCTGGCCCGCGCCGGCACCACGGGCGGGCGAACCCGGGGCTCGGCCTCGTAGCCGCCGTCGTCAAAATCGACTCGCTCGCCCGCGACCACTGCAGCGAGCGCGGCCGCGCCGCCGATCAGCAGCGCTGTCTCAATGACCAGGGCGGCATATACGTGGTACAGAGCAGCTATGAGGATGATCCAGGCGTGGGAGAGGGCCATGGTGGCGGAGGGCAGGGGCATGGAGAGGGGAGACGGAAGGGAGGGGTGCACGGTACGACAGCACGGGTCGCGTTTTGTTTAGTTTTGTTTCGAGGCCGCGCCGGCGGCCTCCGAAAACTGACGCAGTAACAAGTCACAGCAACGCAAGATAAAAATCAATGAAAACAGGAAATCAAAGCAGCAATGAAAATGGCAAGGGAGAGGTTGGAAAACAAAAACGCGATTGTGCGCACAAAAAACTCTCTCTCTCCTCTCTCCTCTACGTCGGCCCACACCCCAGCCCATGCACCAGGCAACAATAGTGCCCCCCATCCCGCCCCCACACGGCAGCCGCGGTGGACCGGTAGGCGGCGAGGGTGGGGGACGCGGTGGCGGCGGTCGCGTTGAGAAAGGGGCCTGCATCAAAAGGGACTAATCCAGTTGGATCCCCGGCCGCCGGCCCCTGGAAATCGTTGTGCGTGGTGAAGGCCAGGGTGGGGATGGTTAGTGAAATCGCGTGCGCTGAACAGATGGCTCCAGCTGCCGACGTCGCGTCCGCGCCCGCGGCGGGCCATCCTTGTTCGCTGGCTGCCAACACCGCCTGGGGCGCGCGGTCGGGGTCGGCCACGCCTGCGGCAGCTGCGCGGGACCGTTGCTGGGCGGCGATGGTGGACAGGTCGCGGAAACGGTAGACGGAGGGCCAGCTGTGTGTAGGAAAAAAGGAGGGAGTTGGTGTCGCGTCGTTTTTCTCTTCGATCCACTCTCCTCCCCCACCACCACACCCTAAACTCACCCATCCCCCTGCACCGGTCCATACGGGTGCAGCGCCAGGCTCCAGTCGACGCTCGTCCCCAGCTCCTGCCACAGGGCATCGACTAAGGGGCCGCTGCCGGTGTGGGGCGCGCCGTCGGCGACGCCGCCCCGGGGCGGCGCCCACACACTGTCCACCGACGCATACACGAGCGCGGGACCCGCCCCCACGTCGGACAGGGCGGTGGCAGTGGCGTTGATCATGGCGGCGTAGCGGGCGCCAATCGCAGCCGTGCGCGCGGGCGACCCGGGGGGCGGCAGTTGATCAAACTCGGTCCAGCGAGTCGAGGCGGCTTCGTTCCACACGATGAAGGCGGCAAACCTGCCAGTGCTATACGACCTGAACCTATCCCCCAGGAACGCCACCAAGTCTGAGAAGGCGGCGAGGGTGGCGGGGGTGGAGGGCGCACAGCCAGACGTGTCGCGGGGGGTGCCGGCAGGGGCGCGTGGCGGCAACCACCCAACACACCCCGGGGCCCGCGCGCCGACGGGCGCCTTCCAAAGCGTGGCCACACTCTGAATTCCGTGCGCCGCGTCGGCGGCCAGCATGGCGGCCGTGTGGGCGACTGCGGCGGCCGAGTAGCAGTGGCGGCGCGACGTGCCGGGGCGCATCCACTCGACCGTGCCATTTGGACAAGGCACGCCCGCCACAGGCAGTGAATAGTCCGGCTCAAAAGTGGCCCAGAACGTGTTGTAGCGGCGGGTGCCCGGGGCGACCGCGGCGCCGAGGGCAGAGTAGCGTGCGGCGCCCGCAGGGGAGGCCGGGTCGCCGAGGCCGACGCCATCCCAGTACCGTTGGTCGTGGATGCCTTGCTTGGCGCCCGGCAGGACGTAGCCGTTGGAGGGGCCGACGCCTGATGTGGGGAGGTGTGTGGAAAAAGGGGGGTTACGTCAAGACGGTCTCTCTCTTCCCCCTCTCGACGCATTCGCATCTTTGTCCCCTCCTCCCCCAGTGGGGGAGGAGGGGACAAAGAGAGAGCCACTCTCTCTCACCTATCAACGGCCTCCCCAATGCGGGAGCAGCCTTCCAGTCCGATGCATCCACGGGCGCCACCGCATCGCCGCCCCCGTCCAGCGGTGGCGGGGGCGGCGCATTGTGCGCCGCCAAGTGGTTGGGACTCGCTAAGTAGAAGCCGGTCGCCGCAAAGCAGGTCGCCGTCAACAACGCCAGCACGCTCATGATCAACCATCGCCACCTCTGGCTGGCGCGGGCGGCGGAGGAGGCGGTGGACGGCGTGGAGGAGGGCGCTTTGGAGGGGCGCGATGGGGGGGGACTAGTCGCGTCGACGGGCTGCACGGCCGCCACAGCGCGCCGCCTCGGCGAGGGAGGGTGCGGGGGTCCAGGCTCGACATCGATGGAGCCATTGGGAGCCCGTTCCTGGCCCGCGAACGCGCTGCGCGGAATGAGCGAGCCGGGGGAATCCATATATATTTTTTTCGCTATTTTTTCGACGAAGTGTGTGCGGCCAACCTCACACCCGTTTTCGTCTCCGTTTTCTGCCCGCCGGGGCCGCCTGGCCTTGCCGCCACGCCCCGTTTGCTGTCCAACTCAAAAGCCACAATGTCTCTCATCATCCACCCCCTCTTCCCTCCCCCCCCCCCCCTCCGCCCCGCCGTCCTGGACGACGTGCCACTCGACGTGCTGCACCTCATCGCGGCCTGCCTGCCGACGGCGCGCGACTTGTGCGCGTTTGAGGGCGTGTGTCAGTCGACACGGTGAGCGAGAAGAGGGGGAAGAGCTGCCGGGGCGGTGGGCGCGTGTGCGCCCCCAATTTGCTCCATCGTCGTGCGCGCGCGTTTGACCCTCTGCGCCCCGCGCCGCCACCCCTCCTCCCCTCCCCAAACCACGCTCGACACCAACCTTTGCACCTCCTCCTCCTCCCCACCCAGCTTTGCGGCCGCCGACGACGGCCTGTGCACACAGCGCGCGCGCGCTGTGTGCGCGCGCTTTTCCTGGCGCGCTCGCGGCGCCGCCGCCGCGGGATGGGTCGGTCACATGGCGCGACCTGTACCGGTGAGTTTAGGAAGTGATTGAGGGAGTGTGTCTGGGAGCCGCCAAACGCTGCCAAACGCGTCCACGCTCCTTTTTTCGACGCACTCACGCCCTCTCCTCCCCACACCACCCACACAGCTTCAACCACGTCTTCCTCTACAAGTGCCTGCTGGGGCGCCGCCCGCGCGGCGATGCGGGCCCCCGCCTGGTGGCCCTGGGGCGGGACGCGTTCTTTGTGGCGCTGCCGGCGCGCGTGTTTGCGCAGTGAAGGAGAGGGGGGTTTGTCCCCCCTGAAACGCGTGGGCGGTGTTTTGTCCTCGATTGTATTCTTTTTGGGTGCGGCGAGGAAGAGAGGTGTGTGGGCGTGCGATCGCGGCTTGGACACACGCAGTCTCGAGTGTCGTCGTCGCCACCGCCCGCCGCCGCCTCCTCCCCCCCCACTCCACACTTTGTCCCATTTTTGAAAACCGAAACCCCTCCCCGACACACACACTCTCTGTTTTGTATTCCTTGATCTTGTGGCGTCGGCAGAAAAAAAAAAGAGGGTGAGGCCAAACGTTGGGGTGCCTCTGACTGGGCTCGCTCACACCTTCTTTCTCGATCCCAACGCCTCCCGCCAACCGCCGCTCTCGCGCCCCACTCTCCTCCTACCCACTAGACGCACGCCCACCGGCCGTCAACGCACCAATCCGCGCGCGCGCCGTGTGTTCTTTCCCCGCCGCGTGCCCACCTATCCGCCGCTCGCCGCGCGGCCCCCTCTCGCGTTCCCACACGCCGCCCTCTGCCTCTGGCCGTTCATGCCCCCCGCGGCCCCCGGTGCCGAGTTCGTTGCTGACCTGCGTCCCTGGGGACCCCCCCCCGCGTTTTGCAGCCCGGCGTTCGGAGCGGTGAGTTGTTTGGGTGTTGGTGTTTGGGTCCCCATTTCGCAAACACGCCAGCCGCCGTTCGGGCGCTGGCGCTCGCCCGCCCGCCCGCTGGCGCGCCTGGTGCCCCCCCTTTTGCGCCCGTGGGGTGGTATGGCATCCCGCGCACGTGACGGGGGTGCGACCCAGGCCAACGAGGTGGAGGGCGGGCGGGCGTGTGGGGGGCCAGGTTTGTCGTGCTGCGGCGCGGTGACGGCGCGCTGGCGCGCTGCACCCACGGCCACGCCGCCCACGCACGCCTGCTGCGTGCTGCCCACTGCAAAGCTGGGCCCCCAATCCGTGCGCTGGGGGTGTTGAATCCGGGGCCGAGGCTAGTTGGCCAGGGGGCGGCAGTTGCGGCTGCGCGGGCGCGTTCACGCGTTGCTTCTTCCCCTCTCTCTCGGCGCGAAAAACGACCCTCCCCTTCCCTCCCTCCAGTCGGCACCCGCCCCGTCTTAACAGGCCACAGCTGGCGTGTGTGTGGGGTGTTGTGTGTGTGTGTTGCTTTGCTGAATTGAACCCTGGGAGAAGAGAGAGTCTGCTGTCTTCCGTCGTGTTTCTTCCGTGAGCGTTTCCGAGGCCCCCTTTCGTTGAACCCCCCTTTTTTTGAACTCCCCTCCCCTCAAAACCAAGAACTAAAAACCATGTCCTCGGTCGCGTCCCCCACCACGCCGCGCGCCGCCGTCGACGTGGCCTCCCTCCCCCCCCCGTCGTTTGAAGGGTCGGAGAAACGGTTGGAGATCGATTTCTACGCGCCCGCCGGGGGCGCCCCCCCGGGCGGCCTGCGCGCCATCGAGCGGGCTGAGCTTGATGCCATGCTGGACGATGTGAGTAGTGTGTGCGGCGGGATGTGGTGGTGGAAGAGAGAGAGAGAGAGAGACGGGAGAAACCGAAAAACACGACGCCTTTGCCTCCCTCCCCACCCCTTCAACAGGCCGCCTGCTGCATCGTCTCCCACATGGGCAACGCCCACCTGGACGCCTACGTCCTGTCCGAGTCCTCCCTCTTCATCACGCCCCGCCGCCTCGTTCTCAAAACGTGCGGCACGACGCGCCTGCTCGCGGCCGTCCCGCGCGCCCTGGCCGCCGCCGCGTCCGTCGGCCTCGCCCCCGCCCGCGTCAAGTACTCGCGCGCCTCCTTCCTCTTCCCCGACGCCCAACCCGAACAGCACAAAGATTTTGGGGCGGAGACGCGGGTGTTGGGGGCGCACTTTGGGCACTTGGGGGGCGGCGGCGGCGCCTATGTGCTGGGCGACGCCCTCTCCGGACTGCAGTGGCACGTCTTTGTGGCCGACGCAGGTGGCACCGCCGCCGTGACTGAAGAAGCCGCGGTCGCTGCCCGTGCTGTCGCCCTGGAAGCGGGCGCGCCAGACGATGTGGCTGCGGCGGAGGCTGAGGCCGCGGGCGCGGCCGCGGCCGCGGACCTGCCCGCCGGCCACGCCCCCACCACGCCCTCCCGCCCCCCCACCTACACCCTGGAAGTCTGCATGACCGGGCTCGACCCCGTGCGCGCCTCCCAGTTTGCGCGGGGGCCGGCGTACGTGGATGCTGCGACAGTCAGCGCAGCTTCTGGTGTGAGTGCCCTCCTCCCGGGCGCAGCACTCGATGATTTCGTCTTTGATCCGTGCGGCTACTCTGCCAACGCGCTTGACGGCGCCGCCTTCGCCACCATCCACGTCACCCCGGAGCCCCACTGCTCCTACGCTTCCGTCGAGCTGTGCGGCTACGCGGCCGAAGCCCTGTGCCCGTCCGCCGTGGTAGCGAGGGTGGCCGCTGTTTTCGGTGCGTCCCGCCTCTCGATCGTTATGTCGGTCGACGCCGACGTCGCGTTCTGCCCCTGGCTCCTCTCGTCTCTGTGCTTTCCCGCGGGGTATGCCTTTGCAGGGGCCGCCGCCCAAGACTTTGGGGGGAGGGGGCGCACCGCGTTCTACTGCCTGGCGGCGGACGACGGTGGGCGCGCGGGCGGGCTCGCGTTGACCGCGCCGCTCGACGACCCCAAAGCGGCGCCGCCCTCCCCGCCCTCCCCGCGCGGCCCGCTGCGCCTGTCGCCCTCCCTCTTCTCCGCCACGTCGTCCCTGGCGGCCGCCCTGGCGTCGCCGGGGGGGTCAGCCTCGTGCGACGAGTCGTCCGACGGGGAGCGGGGCGTGCCCGCCGCGCCGCCGCGCCCCGTGCGCACGCCGTCGCCCGCGCACCCGCTCGCGCCGCCCCCGCGCGCGCCGTCGCCCGCGGCGCCCCTGCTGCCGGGTGGAGGTGCCGCCACCGCCCTGGCGTCCATGCTGGACCGGCGGTCGCCCGCGCTAGCCGCCGCGGCCGCCGCGCCGCGCACCCCGCGCCGCCCACCCGCCCCGGCCCCCCTCCCCGCCGTCCTCGCCGCCGCGCGCGCCGTCCGCCTGCCCGACGGCGGCCCGGCCACCATCGACGCCGCCCTGGCAGCCGCCATCGCGCGCCACGGCCTGGAGGACAACACGTACTGCGTGGATTTGGGTGCGGTGGCTCGTACCCATGCCGCCTGGGCGGCTGCCCTCCCGCGCGTCGACCCCTTCTACGCCGTCAAGTGCAACCCCGACCCCGCCATCGTGGCCACCCTGGCCGCCTGTGGCGCAGGGTTCGACTGCGCCTCCGCGGCGGAAGTCGACCTCGTCCTCGCCCTGGGCGTCCTCCCCCACCGCATCATCTTTGCGAATGCCTGCAAGCGCCCGCCGGACGTGCGCGCGGCCGCGGCCGCGCGCGTCTCCCTCACCACGTTTGACACGCCCGCGGAAGCGGTCAAGCTGGCGCGGTGGCACCCGTCCACGCGCGCCCTGCTGCGCCTGCGGGCGGACGACCCCGCGGCGCGGTGCCAGCTGGGCAACAAGTATGGGTGCGACCCTGCCGCCGCGCCCGCCCTGCTGGCCGCCGCCAAGGCCGCCGGCGTCGCCGTCGTCGGCATCTCCTTCCACGTGGGGTCGGGCGCGTCCGACCCGGCCGCGTTTGTGGGGGCGATCGAGCTGGCGCGGGCGGCCTTCGATGCAGGGACGGCGCTAGGGTTTGACATGTCCATTTTGGACATCGGGGGCGGGTTTGCCGCCCCGTCCCGCGCCGCCGACGGCGCCCTCGACCTCGGCCCCGCCCCCTCCGCCATCAACGCCGCCCTGGATACCCACTTTCCGCGTGGCTCGGGTGTCCGCGTCATCGCGGAGCCTGGGCGCTACTTTGCGGAAGGGTGTGCCACGCTCGCCGTCAACGTCTATGGCGTGCGCGACGGCGCCGCTCCGTGCGGCGCCCCCACCCGCGACTACTGGGTCACCGACGGCCTCTACGGCTCCATGAACTGTGTGCTGTACGACCACGCCACCCTGGCCGCCCGCCCCCTGGGCGGCTGCTTTGGCGCGGGAGGGGGGGTGGCCGCGCTCGGCGCGTGCGGCGCGGGCGCGGTCGCGTCTGTTGCTGTTGATGGTGCTGTGGCCGACGCCCCCCTGCTCGTCAAAGGGGACGTTGACGCCGCCACTGCCTGCTGCCGCCTGGGGTGCTGCGGCCACGTGCCCCCGGGCTGGCGCCGGTCGACCGTGTTTGGCCCGACGTGCGACGGCCTCGACACGGTTCTCCGCGACTACCCCCTCCCCCTCCTCACCCCGGGAGACTGGCTCGCCTTCCCCAACATGGGGGCGTATACGCTCGCCGGGGCGTCCGCGTTCAACGGGTTCTTTGCAGACTCGCCCAGCGTGGTGTACGTGTGGAGCGAGAGATGATCAGAGGATGGGGCGACGACGCGCGTGCGACCTTTTCTACCCCCAACACCCCATTTTTACGTCGATCTTTTTTCCTCTTTTTTTTTTTGGGTGACGCGACACCTAAGTCGGTCCTTCTTTTTTTTTGGCGGGGGGGCAGAGCGACGTGCGGTCCCCACCCGGGGCACGCGCGTTTTGCACCCCCCCGCCCAAAAACAAACAACGGAGAGAGAGAAACGAGAGACAAGAACAGCCACCACCTGTACAACACCAACGGTGCGTGTGCCCAATGCAAAAGAGAACACCCTCCCCCAACGCTCACGGAAAGAAAATTGAAGACAGGGGTGGTGGTGGTGGTGGTGTGGGCGTTGTTTTTTCTCTCTCTCACTCGCGCCGGGTTTCTTTCTCCTTTCGCCACCAATGTCTGCCGCCACAGCCCTGCTCCCGGCCCGCCGTCGAGCCACCTGGCTGGCCGGCCGCTTTAAGTCTACGCTGCCTGTGAGAGGAAGAGGGAGAGGGCAGGAGGGGACGACGCGGCAACAAGGCCATTGGCACGTGCGCTCTCTCTCACCTTCCCACACCCCACTCCACCTCTCAGCGCCTCTTCGACACCGTCGACCTGCCCCCGTCCGTCACCATCGTCGACGTCGGCCCCCGGGACGGCCTGCAGAATGAGCCGACTCCCGTGCCCACTGCGGTGAAAGTGGGCCTGATTGAACGCCTCGCAGCAGCAGGAGTGCCCGTGGTGGAGGCCACCTCCTTTGTCTCCCCCAAGTGGGTGCCCCAACTGGCGGACGCGGCAGACGTGCTGGCGACGTTGACGAGGGTGACTGGGGTGCGGTACCCGGTGCTGACGCCCAATGAGAAAGGGTTACGGCGCGCGCTGGCCGCGGGCGCGACTGATGTCGCCATTTTCGCGGCCGCCACCGAGGCCTTTTCCCGCAAAAACTTGAACGCGTCCATTGAGGAGACTTTAGCTCGCTACCGCGACGTCGTGGCGGAGGCCAAGGAGGCGGGGGCGAGGGTGCGGGGATACGTGTCCGTCGCGGCGGGGTGCCCGTACGAAGGCCCCGTCTCCCCCACCGCCGCCGCCTCCGTGGCCGCCTCTCTGCACGCCATGGGGTGCTACGAAGTGTCGCTGGGGGACACGGTGGGCGTGGGCACGCCGGGAGGCATTGCTGAACTGTTCCGTGCCGCCAAAGCAGTCCTCCCCGTCTCCGCCCTCGCCTCCCACTGCCACGACACGTACGGCCAGGGCGTGGCCAACGTGCTGGCCGCCCTGGGGGAGGGCGTGGCCACGCACGATGCCAGTGTGGCGGGGTTGGGGGGGTGCCCGTTTGCGCCCGGGGCGACAGGTGGGTGAGAGGAGAAGAGGAAACGGAGGTTTTTTCAACTTTTTTCTTCGGTCAACTGACACACACAACCCTCACCATCACCCAGGCAACGTCGCCACCGAGGACGTCGTCTACATGCTGCACGGCCTCGGCGTCACCACGGGAATCGATGTCCCCCGCCTGCTGGCCGCCGCCGACTACATCTGTGGCGCGCTGGGGCGGCCGACATCGTCCAGGGCGGGGCGAGCGCTGCGGGCGGCGGCGGAGAGGGAGGGCAAGGCGGCGACGGCAGCGTGAGAGAGAGTGGGGAAGAAATGGAACAAAGCAAAAAATCAAGTTTTTAAAACACAAGTCAAAGGACTCCCTCTCTCTCTCCACTCCATCAACAATACAGCAGCCACGCCCGTCGCCGCGCAATCATGCGGGTGCACGCCTCTGCGCCGCGCAGGCCGGCTGCAGCGTCGGCGACAGTGCTTGCTGCGCCGTCTGCCCTCCGCGCGGCCGCCGCCAGCGATGCCGCCACACCATCATCCCGGGGCGGGCGCCGGGGGCGCAGTGCGGCGGTGATGCGGCGGGAGGCGGCCATCGCGTCCGACAAAGCGTGCTTGGCAGCGCGCAGGCGGGTGAGAGTGGTCCGCGACGGCCGCCCCGCCACGATGGCGTCCGCCGCGGCGGCGGCTTCCAACGCTACAGCACCGACTCGCTCCTCCAGGCTCACAGTCAGCGTCTCCAGGCAGGCGTCGAGAGCGTGGAGGAGGAAGGTGGTGCCTGCGCCGCGTGCGCGCGCGGCGCGTGTTAGCGCCTGCACCAGTGGTGCCTCCAGCCTCGGTGGCGCACACGTCTCCAGGGCGCCGTGCGGGGAGGCAGGGGCAGCCAGGATGAGGGCGCGGGATGGGGACAGGGCGACGCGGACGCCTTCGATAGCGACCAGGAGCGACCGCCCGCGCTGCGCCAGCAGGCAGGGCGCGGCCGGCGCACCCGGGGCGGCAGGCACCAGCAAGCGTGCGTCACGCTCTGCGCAGTGCAGCAGGGTGGCCAGGGCGGCAGCGTTTGGTGCCTGGTGTGTGTGGGGGGGGCGGGGTGGTGTGTTGGAGGCGTGGGGGCGGGGGCGCCGCAAGTGCAGCTCGTGCACTCACCCCCAACCCTCCCTCTCAACACACTCACTCACCACGCCACTCGACACGGTCCCCTTGTCGGCGGCGTCCACCACCACGAAGGGCAGGGGGGACGCGAAGGGGGTGTCAGTCGCCCATGCCGCACTGTGCGCTGGCGCGTGCGGGGAGGGCTTCGACACGTCGTCGGCCACAACCAGACGCGAGGCGAGGGTGTCGGCGCGTATGTGGCGGGAGCGGAAAAAGGGGAAACAGGCGAACATGCAAAGAGAGGTGTGGCGTTTTCTTTTTCGGTCGATTGGTACTCGACACTCCTTTTTTTCGGTCGATTGTGCACAATGAGGCTCGTCGGCCTCACCGGCGGCACCGGCACCGGCAAGTCCACCGTGGCCGACCGGTGGGCGTCCACGCACTCGCTCACCGTCATCGACGCCGACGCTCTCGCACGCGCCGTCGTCGTCCCCGGCGCGTGGGGCCACAGACGCCTGGTGGCCGCGCTCGGCCGGGACTCGGGCTTTTTCAACGCAGACGGCACGGTGGACCGCGCCAAGCTGGGCACCGCGGCCTGGCACGATGCGGCAACGCGGTGCGCCGTCAACCGCGCGACGCACACCCCCATCGCGCTGGCCCTGGCGCGAGCCCTGGTGACCGCGTGGCTGAGTTGCGCGCTGGTGGTCGTGCTGGATGTGCCGCTTCTCTTCGAGAGCGGGCTGTGGCGCGTGTGTGGAGCATGCGTGTTGGTGGACGCACCCGCTGAGCGTCAGATCGCTCGCATCATGGCGCGGGATGGACTGTTGGCGGTTGATGCCGCCGCCCGAGTCGCGGCCCAAGCGCCCGCGTCGACTAAAAGGGGAAGGTGTGCCGTGGTGATTCAGAATGACGGCACTGTGGAGGAATTGAAAACAGCCGCGGGTGCTGCAGCATCCACTGTGCTGCGCCACGTGGCGTGGCACGCGCTGGTGACACCGCCCGCGATTGTGGTGGCGGTGGCGGTGTGGAGGCGATGAGACGTGGAAAAAACAAACTGTTCTGTTAAACACACTAGCGAAAAACACACAACTAAAAACTCATGCATCCAGCGCGGCCACGATGACGTCAGCTAAAGCCAGGGAAGCAGTCAGCCCGGGGCTCTCGATGCCGAGGGCGACGGCGACGCCGGGCGCGACTTTGCGCACAAAAAAGTCGGCGGGCGGGTCCCCCGGCCCGCACAGCTTCGGCCTTAAACCCGTGTAGTCGACGGCCAGGGAGCCGGGCGGCAGGCCCGGCCACCACGTGCGTATGGCGGCCTCAAAAGCGGGCAGCACAGACGGTGGCACGTCGGGAGGCGTGGGGCCGAGGAGAGGGGCGGCGTCGCCACTACCCGCCTCCTCCTCTGGCCACCACTCGACGTCTGGCCCAAACCGGGTGCCGGGAGTGTCACCCCAGTCCAGGGTGGCGTGCACGCCCAGGCCGCCATCGATGGGGAGAGGGTAGATGAGGCGGGAGAAGGGGGGGTGGCGCAACGTCAGGCGGCAGTACCTCCCTGCCGCGATCCGCTGGCGGGGCATGGGGGGTAGGCCGGCAATCCTCGCCAACAAGCGGTTGGACCCCAGGCCTGCCGCAAACACGGCTGCCCGCGCCTTGATGCGGAGGGTGGTGGTGGTGGTGGTCGCACCTTCAGCCACCTCCACCTCCACGCCTCCACCCTCAATGCCCGCCTTGCCCCCGATCACCGCACACCGGGGTGCAAACGTCGCACCTTCCCTCTGTGCATCCGCCAGCAGGGCGGTGCAGTAGGCGTGCGTGTCGAAAACAGCGGTGCGCGGTGACAGCAGCGCGCCCGCGACTCCACCCGCCAGCTCCGGCTCCAGACCGACCGCGTCGTCGCCCGACAGGCGGTGCAGGTGCGTCACCCCGCACGCGGCCGCGTTGGCGGCCAGCGCGTCCAGGACGGGCAGTTGGGACGGGGTCGGCGCGACGATCAGTTTGCCCAGCTCTTTGAACGTGATGCCGCGGGACGCGCAGTAGGTGGCCAGCTGGTCCCGGCCCTGCACGCAGGTGCGCGCTTTGAGGGAGGCGGGCGGGTAGTAGAGGCCTTGTGGATGGGAGGATCGGGGGGAGGGAAAAACAAGGGGGTTGGCACGCGTCTGTTTTGTCTCACGTCCAGGACTCCACACCACCCTCTCTTCTCTCTTACCTGCGTGCGCCACTTCGCTCGACCGGGACGATGTGCCGCTGCCCACAGCCGACGCCCCGTCCAGCAGCAGGGTGGCGCGCCCGCGCGCCGCGAGCGCGCGCGCGGTGGCCAGGCCCACGGCGCCTGCCCCGATGACGAGGGCGTCGGTGGTGAGGGTGGGGAGCTGGTGGGGGTGGTGTGTGTGAGTCGAGTGGGTGGGGTGCGCGTCACCAACCGCCGGCTTTCCAGGGTGGGGCCGTCAGGTGGGGGTTGGGCAGAGGGGGCCGGTCCAACTAAAACACGACTCACCGCTGCCCACGCCGCCCGCGCTGCGCCGACCATGCTGCGTCAGCCCGCTCTCACACACGCTGTCTTGTAGGGGGGTGGCCGGCCGGCCGGGGAGGGCCGGCGCAGCGCCCAATGTGGCTGACTAGGGCAGAAACAAACCGGGCGCGCCGACTTTTCCGCCGCCGCTGCCGGCCACGGCGCTGGTCGAGTCTGGGCGGGTTGTTAGTGTTCAAAAAAATTTCCCTCGTCTGTTGACGCGTAGATTCCTGCCAAATTTGGCCACGCGCCGCCTTCGCACGGCGGCGTCCCCGACCCGTCGAGGTCACTGTTGTTTCAGTTGACCTGTGTCTTGGGGAGAGACACCGATTTCTGGGGCGCGCGCCTGCGTGATCGGCCTCGTTTTTTTCGCGCCCCCGCGTCCCCACACAAATGGCGGACGAGTGGCCCCCCCCACCCGGCCTCAGCGCCTTCTGGAGCGCCGCCGGCGACGCAGATGTCGATCCTGATGCCCAGCTTGCCGCCCTGGCGGCGCGGCTGGAGTTGGCAGGAGCGTCGGCAGCAGGCGCCGGTCCCTCCCTCCCCCCCAGCCTGGTCCCCCCCCAGCTCCCGCCCTCGCTCTACGCCCCAGACGGGTTGTCAGGCTATGGTGTCCCCCTGTACTCGGCCTTTCCGGGGGCGTACGGCCTGACGGGCCCAGGATATGCTGACGTGCCGCCCCCGCCCCCGCCGCGCGGGCGGCGTCCGCAGCAGGCGCCGCTGGCGCCCGCGGCAGAAGTCAACTACAACAAGATCATCACCAAGAAACTGGCCAGTGCTACTCAGTTTCACCAGGTGAGTGTGTGGATGGAGGGTGGTGGGCGCGCGTTTGGCGGTGACAAAAACGACGAAGACCCGCCGTGTCGGGCCGGGCGGGCGCCGGTTGGGACCCAATCCGCTGCACGCCCCCCCCTTGCATCACCCCAACGCCGCCGCGGTGACGATGCACGCACCCTGCTCGACTGTTGAGTGGGGAGAGTGCGCGTGCGGAAGGCTGGCTGCGTTGGCGCGGGGGCAGCAAAGGGTTCCTTTTTCAAAAGCGGCGTGGATCCCCGGGGGCGAACCTGCTTCTTTCCGCTCACGTGCCCCCCCCAAACCACCCACACACCCACACCAGATCCTGGACACCGTCGCCACGTCGGTCCACATGTTTGACGAGGTCAACGTGGCCACCGCGCTGCACCGGCTGGCCAAGCTGCAGCCGCCCGCCGCCGCGGCGGCTGCGACAGCAGCTGCCACTGCCGCCACAGCGGCCGCGACTGGGGCGCCGCCGCCCCCCCCGGGCCCTCCCGCGCCCCCCACGCCGGCTGCCCTGTTTGCGTCCGACCCGTTTGCCAGGTTGGTGGCGGCCGCGTCTGCGTTGTTGCCTCGGTTTGGCGCGCAAGCCGTGTCCAACACGCTCTGGGCCTTTGCCACCCTGGGCTACCTTCCCCGCGACGACCTGCTGGACCGCATCGGGGCCCATGCAGCGGCCACGATGGCCGGGTTCAGGCCCCAGGCCACGTCCAACACGCTGTGGGCGATGGCCAAACTGGGGCACGCGCCGCCGGACGCACTTTTTGATGCTGCCGCGGCTCGCATTGTCGCCGACATGTCGACCTGCGTCCCTCAAGACATCTCCAACTCGCTGTGGGCGTACGCCACCCTGAGGCGGCACCCGGGCGTGGCCCTGCTGGATGCCGCGGCCGCGCGCGCGGTCGCGGTCGCGCCGCGGTTTAAACCGCAAGAAGTCGCCAACACCCTCTGGTCCTACGCCGCCCTCGGCCACGACCCGGGGCCCGCGCTGTTGGACGCTCTGGCGTCTCACGCGGCAGCCAGGGTGGCCGCCTTTCGCCCCCAGGCCGTGGCGAATGCTTTGTGGGCGTTCGCGCGGCTGCGCTACTCCCCGGGCGCGGCCGCCCTGGACGCCATCTCCGCCCACGTGGGGGCCGGCCTCCACCTCTACACCGCGGCCGAGCTGGCGACGAGTCTGTGGGCGCTGGCGTCGCTCGAGTTTTACCCGGGGGCGGGACTGCTGGATGGCGCGGCGGGGGCGGCCGCCGCGCGGCTCGACGCGTTCTCCCCGGCAGACGCCGCCCGCGTCGTCTCTGCCTACGCCCGACTGTTCCACTCGCCGCCTGGCGGCTCCCTGCTGCGCCGGGCCACCGACTACGTGACCCGGTCGTGGCGGCGGTACAAGCCGGGCGAGGCCGCGGGCGTGGCCTGGGCGCTCGCCCTCCTCCGCGGCGCGCCCCCCCCGCGCCTGGGCCGCGCTCAACGCGCGCCTCGCCACCCTGGACGCCGACGCGCTGGAGGATGGGGACGCGGCCCAGCTGTTTGCCGCCTTCCTCATGCTGGGTGGCGTGCGTGTGGAGGGCGCGCCCGCGTCGGCGAGCGCGGCGTCGTTCCCGCGCGCGCTCGCGGCGCGCGGCGAGCGCGCCTTCCGGGCGGCCGCCCGCCGCCCCCCCCCCGGCCGCCTGGTGGCGGACGTGTCGGCAGCGCTCACTGAGCTGGGCGTGGACCATTCCATTGGAGGCACGACGCCGTGCGGCCTGTTTGCTTGTGACCTGGTCGTCCCGCCCGCCGGGAACGCCCTCCCCCCCCTCATCCTGGACGTCGACCCCCCCTCCGCCTTTGCGTCGGGATCGCGCCGCCCCCTGGGCCGCACCGCGGCGCGGCGGGCGGCGGTGGAGGCGGTGGGGTACCCGCTGCGGTGTGTCCCGTACTACGAGTGGGACGGCGTCGCGGCCGGGGCGGCAGCTGCAGACGGCGATTCAGCAGCACGCGAAGCGCGGCGCGAGTATGTGGCGTCGCTGCTGGCGTCCGTGCCCGGCCTGCTGGATGGCGACGACGGCGACGACGACGACGATGACACCTCCTGGCCCGTTCCCTCCCGCCCGCTCGACGCCTCCGTCGCCCCCTTCATGCCGGGCGCGCTAGACCCGGACGATGGGGGCGGCCTGGCTGCCGCCGTGGCGGGGGTGGCCGTGTCGGGCGATGACGGCGGCGGCAACGACGATGGCAGCCGGTGAAAAGCATTAAGGAAACAGCGACGACCCACCTTACCCACTATGCCCACCCCTCCCCACCCCTCTGCTCCGCCTGTTTGATAGAGACGATTTTGTGCGATTACCACTCAGACCCCTCCCCACACACAACCCAGTCCGAAGAAAAGGGCCTTCCCACCGGGCAGGCCCGTTTTTTGCATCGTCACTCCCCGACTTTGTTTTTTCTTCCTTTTTTAATTTCTCTCTTTTCCTCGCTATCAACGTCTTTCTAGCGATTTGCCTCACATGACGTAGCCACGGGGGGGATTTGCGTCCATCCACCCCTCCCTCCTTTTTCCTTTCTTTTTTCTCCTTCCTCGACCCCTCCCCCCTACCTTTTCCGCCCTTCTTACGACAGCGCCACTACGACACACACACACACACCGGGCGTGAATTTTATTTACATAGCGGCAGCCGTTCTTTTGTCAAAAGAAACAATGTCCGATGTTTTTTGGTACGTGGACTGCCTTTTTTTTCCTCATTTAACCACCCTTTTTATCACCCCGCCTGCTCTGCTTGCGAACTCCATCGTGAGCAGCTCTCGTTATTTTGAATAATCGAATCCACTCCAAGTTTGTGATCCAACAAAACGACTGAAGACATGCTCCGGGGAAGAAAAAAAGAAACCGGGGTCGGTCGGGCGCTCCCTCTTCACTCTCTCGCGGCGAGAGCGAAGGGGGGCATTCGCGTTTCGCCCCGCCCCGCCCACCCTCTCCGTCGTCACAGCACTACTCACCAGTCCCTCACACACACACACACACACACACACACGATGCACACCACTCGACACGCGTCCCGGGCGCCGGCGCTCCGCTGTCGGCGCCGCCGCCGTGCAACATGCGCCCAGGCTGCCACGGTTGACCCGCCCTCCCCGCTGCCCCCCTACCCGGGAGACGCCGCCCCCCCCGCCGCCCTCACAGCTTGGCGAACGGCCACCACCCGCACCATCACGGCCTTCATGCTGCCCACCGCCGCCATCCCGTTGTGCGACCCTCTGCTGACGCTGGTCGATGTCTCGGTCGTCGGGCGGTGCGCGCCGACCGTCGCGCTGGCTGCCCTCGGCCCCAACTCCCAAATCTTCACGTTCATTGGGTACGTGCTGACGGGGTTGAACGCGGCCGTGGTGGCGGAGGTGGCGACCGCGCTGCGTGCGGGGGACAAGGAGAAGGCGGGGCAGTTGACGGCGGCCGCGCTGGCCGTGGCCACGGGCGTCGGCTGCGCCGCGACGTGTGTCCTGCTCACCGCTGGTCCGACCCTCATCGCGGCCACGGGCGCCCCACTGGCCGTGCGCGACCTGGCGCTGTCGTATCTGACGGTGCGCGCGCTGGCGTGTCCACTGACTCTGATCACGGCTGTCTCTCAAGCCGCGCTGCTCGCCGCGCGCAACCCGCGCACACCGCTCGCCGCGGTCGGCATCCAAATCGCGGTCAACATCGTGCTGGACATCGTCCTGGTCGCACACTTGGGAGCAGGCCTGCCGGGTGCCGCCGCCGCCACCGTGGCCGCCCAGGTGGCGGGCACAGTCATCCTGGTGGCAGCGCTGGCGCGGTCTGGCGCGGCCGCCCCCACCCTGCGCGGTCTGCGCGCCGCCTTCTCCCGCAACGGCTCCGCCGTCGCGCTGCGGGCCACCGGCTCCGCCGTCACCGCCGTCCACTTTGCCGTGGCGGCCTACTGGTTGATCCAGGGGGGGGCGAATGGGTTGCCGTCGACAGCGGCGGTGGCTGCCCACCAGCCCGTGTGGCAAGCGTGGACGACGACGTCCTTTGCGCACACCCCGCTGGAGGCGGCGGCCCTGGCGTTTGTGCCGACGGCGCGGTCGCAGGAAGAGCGGACTGCTCTCGTGCGCCTCATCATGTTTCGGTTGGCGGCTGTTGTGGGTGTGGCCACCGCCGCAATAGCTGCGGGCGCTGCGCTCGCGCCCGCGCTCTTCACCGCCGACCCCTCCCTCCACCCCACCATGGCCGCCCTGGCCCCGCAAGCCGCCCTGGCCACTCTGGTGTGTGCGGCTGATGTGGCGGCATCTGGCGCTTTAATCTCGCTGCGCAGGCCGGGCGCGCTCGTCCGGTCGATGCTCGTCGCCGCTGCTTCGGTCGCGGCCGCGCGATTCGGTGCCATCGCCACCGGGCGAGACTCCCTGGCCGGCGTGTGGTGGGCATTGGTCGTGTTTTTTGTGGCGCGCGCGGCGGGCAGTGTGGGATCGTTGGTGCTGGGGGGCGATTTTAGGCGGCAGGTGCAAGCGGCAGCATGATGAGAGAGAGAGAAGAAGCAGGGTGTGTTTATTTTTTTTTCGTTGGTCACACGTGTCGCTCCCGTTTTTTCCGACGAGGAATGGAACGAGCTCGGCCGGGACGCTGTCGCCGCCGTCAAGGCAGCGATGGGGCCCGCCGTGAAAGAGCGCTGTGAAGTCGACGGGCGTCACCTACCAGTGCGCGCTGAAGCCGTGGGACGAGTTTTTCGTCATCGATGAGGGGCGCCGCCTGGTGATGGGCCAAAACCCGGCGTCCGCCTGGCGTGCAGCGGGCAAGTGTCGGGTCCTGGCAGGACACGCCAAGGGTACGTGAAGGCGCCGCCGGCCGGTGAGGGCGAGGAGTGAGAGAGAGAGAGCCACGAACGGAGAGGGATGAGAGCGCACCGCACACTGTTTTGTTGTTTGAAAAAAGGAAGACGCACTTCAAAAAAGGGTGTTTGTGTTTGCAGCATGAAAGGGAGGGTGATGGGGAAAGGGCGGGGGCGGAAAAAATGTTTCGTGGGTCGCGAGGGGGGGAGCGCCTTGCGCAAAAAAAACGGGAACTCTCTCCCGTTTTGCTGCAGCAGTAGAGTACAGAAAGAAAGGGGGGACACACGGAGAGCCGGCGGGGCACCATCAAAACCACGCCACCTCACCATCGCCCCCGCGCGCGCGCCGCCGCACGCCGCTCCCGCCGCCGCTGCCCAGGCCGTCCAGCCGGTCCAGCGCCACGCGGCACCTCTCCCGCACGTCGGCGCACACGTCTGCATCAGCGGCGGTCGCCAGGGCGGCGGGCACGCCGGCGGAGGCAAGCGTGGCCGCGCGGTCGCGCGCGGCGCCGTCGTCATCGCCGTCGCCACGCGCCGCCAGGTTGACGGCCAGCCAAGCGCCCGCCAGGCGGACGCGTTCATCGGGGTGGGTGAGCAGGGGGGGGAGGAGGGCGCCGGAGGAGAGGGCGGTGAGGACAGCGGAGCGCGCCGCGTCGCCGCCCGCTGCTGCCGCGTTGGACAGGGCGTACGCGGCGTGCCTCGCCTCCGCGGCCGCCCCGGACTCGGGTTCGGGGTCCTCGGTGCACGCGTCAGGGGTGGTGGCGGCGGCAGGCGGCGCCGCGTTTTCGTCGCCGCCGTCCCGCACGGCAGCCACCCGCGCACCCAGCACGGCAAAGAGTTCCCCCCCCCCCCCACGCCGCCACCGCGGCCGCTTCCTCCTCCGACGCGTGCGCAAACAGATTTTGCAGCAGGTTGAGCGCTTTGGCGCGCACCCGGGCGTCGGGGTCGGCGGCCAGGGCAGCGGCACGAGGCCACGGCAACGCGGCTAAAAGGGCAGCGCGCGTCGCGGCGGGAGCATGGTACGCCGCATTCTGCAGCCCCCACGCCCCGTTGAGGCGGAGCTCGGGGTCGTCCGCGTCCGCGGTGAGGGCGGCCAGCGTGGGCAGCAGGCCGGCAGCTAGGAGGGCGTCCTTGGCGGGTGAAAAATCAAGCGCAACGTTGCACAGCGCGGCAGATGCCTGCGCCCTCACGTCGCGCTCGGGGGCGGCCGCCGCCCGCAACAGGGGGCCGGCCAGGCGGGCGTCCGCCAGGCCGGCGCGCAGGGCGCGCGCGGAGCGGGTGGCGGCGCGCAGCGCGCCGCACGCGGCGGCGCGCGCGGCCGCGTCGGCGCCGTCCAGAGCGGCCACTATTGCCGGCAGAGCGCCTGATTCTGCCAGCGCGGCCCGGGAGGCTTCGCACGTGGCGCACAGGGCGGCCAGGGCGCGCAGGGCGGCGGCGGGAGGGGGCGGCGTCGCTGCGTCGCTGCTGGCAGCCGCGGCCGGTGGCGCGCGCGCCGCCAGCAGCGCGCACAACCCCGCCACCGCGCCCCCGTCCGCCGCGCCCGCGCGCAGGGCCGGGGAGGCGGCCACCAAGGCGGACAACACGGCCGCCGCATCGTCCGCGGTGGGCGGGTGGGGCGACCGCAGCAGGCGGACGGCGGGGGCGAGGGCCGACCGGCGCGCTGCGTCGGCGCCGGGCGGCGGCAGCAGCGGCGCGATCGCTGTCAAACACGCGGCCGCGTCCAGCCTGGCGCCAGCATCCGCCGCCCGCGTCAGCGTGGCCAGGGCGGCCACGGCGGGCGTGTCGGCGGCGGCCGCGGCGGCGGCGCGCGGGTCGGCGTCTAGCAGCGGGCGCAGCGCGGCGGCCGCCGCGCGCGCGCGGCGCGGTCGCCGCTGCAGCCGCTGCCGCGCGCGAGCGACGCCAGCAGCGCGGTCGTTGCGCCCGCGTCCACGGCGGAGATGGCGACGGTCGGACCTCCTGCGATGGCAGCGGCGGCCAACACGCGGGCGGCGACGTCGGCAGCGCCTGGCGCGGGGGCAGCAAGCAGCGACACCAGCGCGGTCAGCGCGGCGCACGAAAACGCGACGCCTCGCACGCCCTCGCTCACCCCGTCCAGCGCCAGCTTGAGGCCGCGCGCCCCCGCCTCCGCGACGCCGGGCAGGGCGCCTCCATCTGCCAGGGCGGCCAGCAGGGCGTCCAGGCCACCCGCGGCTGCGACCGCGGCCGCCGCGTCGGCGTCACCGCGCGCGAGCGCGCCGACCGCGGCCGCGGCGGGCACCGCCACGTCGGCGCCGCCGCCGGCAGTGGGGTCTGTCACAGCTTCATTCAGGGCTGCCACCAAGGCGGGCACGACGCCAGCACGGACGTACAGCGACTTGCGGGACTTGGCTGCCCCCACGACGTCGTCGCGCAGGGCGCGAGCGGCGCGGGCGCGGGAGGATGTGTCCCGGGAACAGAGACCGGTCAGAGTGGCGTCCATGGAGACGGGGGCGTAGGCGCGGGCTCGGGCGGCGACCATTTGGGGGGGGGGGGGAGGTCGTCGCTTTTTCGAATCGCGGTGCGGTTTGACCGCTGGCGGACAGTCACCCGCGTCGCCCGATGGGAAGCGTGTGGCGCACGACAGCAGTCGCAGGTGCGCACTGTCACCCGATGGGTGGCGATGCGGCGGAGACGGCGAGGCCAGTCCACACACACGGGGCAGAAAAGTGAACGCGTCGTTTCTTCGTCGAGCGAGAGTGTCACGGCCACCATTTTCGGATGAGACTTTGCCCACACCCATCCCCTCTCAACCTCCGCGATGCGTCCTCCTATCCGCAGAGGCGCCCACGTGCACGCGTGGCTGCCCCCATCGGCTGAACGCCCGCACGTCGCCCCCATGCTGGGCGCGTCCCCCCCCCCCCCCCGCGGTAGCGGCGCTCAACCACACGATTGTTAAAACGAGGGACGTGGACGCGACAGCATCCCTGCTCGCCGGCGTCACGGGCGCTCACATCCGCCCGCGCTGGCGCCGCTTCACGCCCGTCGTCCTGGCCAACGGCGTCCTGCTCGACCTGCTGCAATCCTCCAACCCTGGCCCGCCCCTGCACTTTGCCTTTTTGACGAGCGACGCAGGGTTTGACGCCGCGCTGGCCGCGCTGAAATCGCGCGGCATTCCTTTCTGGGCCCAGCACACGGGCGCGGGGAAAGGCGAGATCAATACCTTGTGGGGTGGGCGTGGCGTTTATTTCGCCGATCCATCCTCGGGCCATCTGCTGGAGGTGATGACGGTGGAGTATGGAGACCCCGCGGAGTTGGATGCCGCGGTCAGGCAGAAGGACGGCGTGCCGCTGGGCAGCGAGGAGGGGCACGTGTGAAGAGAGAGACAGAGAGAGGCGAGGCGCGCTTGTTTTGTACCAGGGTTTGTGTTGCGTGTGTTTTATGATGTGTGTACAAGCTAGCAAGGATGGCGGGCGGGCGGTTGAGTTTGAGCTGCGTTAAAACCGTGGTCACTGAAAAAATCGAGACGACCACTCATTTTTTGTTCTTCGCTGTTTCGACCGCCTTTTCTCCCTCTTTCACACACCACCCCCCCGGGTCCCCCAATGGCGGCACCCGGCTCGTCCCCATCAGTCGACCACCGGCGGGAGCCCTGCCCTGACCGCATCCTCGACGACGTCGGCGGCGCGTTTGGCATGGGGGCCGTTGGCGGCGGCATCTGGCACGCGCTCAAGGGCGCCAAGAACTCGCCGGGTGGCGCGCGGCTGCTGGGTGGGCTGCAGGTGAGGAGGAGGAGGGGCGGGAGGCGCGGGGGCCGCGTGGCGACGCTGGCGTGCTGTGCGCGGTGGCGCGTTGTTCTGCTGCCCCACCCGCCCACTCTCGGGCTCGTCCCCCTTTGTGAGGGCGAGCTAGTGCAGTGTGCGCGTGTGGCATGCGGGCTTCTGGCGTGCCAGAAACGCGATGGGGAGAGACTGCGGCGCGCGGTGCTGTGTTGCGTCGGGGCCGCCGTCGGAAATGCGGCGCACACCGCCCTCTCGCTGCCTCCTCCGCGTGCCTGGCGCACGCCCTGTGCCACGCACACACTTGTGCGACCTCAGCCACACGTTGGGGAGGCGCGCAGCAGCCTTGGCCCTAGCGCATTCCCTGCCAAACACGCACGCGGCGCTGACCCCTTCGTCCCTTCCCTCCCCACCCACCCACCACCACAGGCCGTGCGCCGCGAAGCCCCCCGCGTGGGCGGCTCCTTCGCCGTGTGGGGCGGCCTCTTCTCCACGTTTGACTGTGCCTTGATCGCAGCCCGCCACAAGGAGGACCCGTGGAACTCGATCGCGGCGGGCGCGCTGACAGGCGGCTTCCTCCAGCTGCGCACGGGTCCCGCCTCCGCCGCCCGGGCGGCCGCCTTTGGTGGCGTCCTGCTGGCCATGATTGAGGGGCTGGGCATCACGCTGACCAAGATGACGGCCCCCCCCCCCGCGCCGCCGATGCTGGATGTTTCGCCGCCCCCGGAAGCCGCGCCCGCGTCTGCATCCTCCGCTCCCGCGCCCTCCTTCGACGCGCCCGCGGCTGAACCCGCGTCGGGCGGGTGGCTGGGGTCCTGGTTTGGTGGTGGTGGTGGTGGTGGTGAAGCCGCGCCCGCCGCGCCCACCGACCTGTCCAACGACCCGTTTGCGCCGCCCCCGATGCCGGCCGAGCTGGCGGGGGGGGAGGCCGGGTTCCGGTGAGAGAGAAAGAGAGAGCGTGGATGTGCATGCATCATGGAGAGAGAGGTGGTTGGTGGTTGGTTTAGCGGGGCGTCCGAAAAACTGGGAAGTTCTGAAACCTGTGTTTTTTGCCCTTTGAGCGGCAAAAACAATCACACGCACACACGGAGAGGCGGAGACAGTCTGACGAGGGTCTGACGAGAAAAAGGCGAAAAAACACGCTCCACACCTCTCCCTCTGTTCCGCGCCCCCTCGCTCCCGGCTGGGTGGCGCCTCTATTTTCCCCCTTTCCTCACCGTGCGCACAAAGAGACTCCACGCAGCCTGCGCGGGCGTCGTCTGATCGCGCAACGGGCTGCGTTCGCCGCCGGACCGTGACAGACAGACGAGCGCGAATCCGCTCACCGTCTCACAAGCCCGCAATCCGCGTGGTTTGCGCCACTGCTGCCTCGCCCACCCCTCTCAAGCATGCCCAACTCAGGCCCGGATACACCTCCCAACAATGGCGCATCCGGGGGCAGCTCGCCGTCGCCCAAGAAAGCGCGGGGTGGCAGCGGGTCGCCGACTGCGGCAAAAGCGAGGGCCGCAGAGGAGGCACGCCGCGAGAGACGGTGAATTTGGGTGGTGTGAATGTGGGGGGAGGAGTGAGGTTTGAATCGGGCGCTGGAATGGGGGGGAGGACACGAGCGGACGAAGGGCGAAAAGGAAAGCCTCAGAAACGTCGACACCGGCGTCGGCCTGCGCGCGCGCGCCGGTCGGCCTTGCGCGTACACACACACTCACCTCCCTTTCCCTCCTTTCCCAGCCGCCTCTCCAACCGCGAGTCCGCGCGCCGCATTCGCGCCCGCCAGTCTGAGACCGTGGTCACCCTGCGCGCCCGGGTGGAGGAGCTGACGTCTAGAAACGCTGCCCTGGCGGCCGCGGCCGACGCGGCGCGCGCCGCGTGCCGAGACGCGGTCGCCGAGAACGACGTCCTGCGCGGCCAGCTGGGGGTGGCGCTGGCTCTGCAGAGTCAGAGCAAGGAGGGTGGTGGCGCCGCTGCCGCAACCCCAGACACACCTGCTCCAGGCGCCGGCGCGGCCGCAGCGCGCGCGGCGGCAGCGGCTCCCTCCCTGCCCTCCTCCTCCTCGGGCGCCGCGCTGACGACGTTGACGCGGTCGTCTTCGATGCCGTCCGCGTTTGACCCTGTGGCGGCGTCGGGGGGGATGGCAGCTCCTCCTGCTGCCGTCGACCCCACCCCCCATTTCTCCGCCCTCGCCGCCCTGCTGGCCCACTCGGCCGCCCAGCCCGCCGCCCTGGCGGCCGCCCTGGCGGCGGCTGCGGCTGCGACGACGGGTGCAGCCGTGCCAGCGGCGCCACCGCCGCCGCGGATCGCGGCGCCCGTGCCGTCGCGCGGTGGGGGCGCCCTGGCCGCGGTCGCCGCGGGCGCGGCGGCAGCGAATGCAGGCAAGTGAATGTTGGTGCTGCCATCGATTTTATTACTATTTTTTTTCCCTCGATCAAAGAAAGTGACGTCCCCCTTCCTTTTTCTGTTCACCCCAAATTTTCGGGCCTGGCCCCCTGGCCGTCTTTTTTTCCCAACACCACACACACACAACGAAAAGCGCGCGAGAGAGTGATTAATCTCAGACACAACAACGCCAACGCCAACCATTTTCTTTTCCTGTGTGTTTGTGCCCACCCCAAACCCTTTACCCTACCCTACAAACGTTTAGCTTTTTGCTTTCACCCGACGCTGCGTGAGCCCTGGACAATTGTGCTTGGAGCGCGCGTGTGCTCTGTGCCCCTAACCCCCCCCCCCCGTACCACCCCACCCCCCAAACCCTGAACCCTTTCCCCCCCTCCCTTATCGTACTACTATCGTCCCGCTCCCCCCTGTCGTGACCCTCATGTAGAACCCCCTCCCATGCTCCCTTCATGTCGTCCCCCAATCAACAGAAAGAGGCGGGGAGAGTCGCGGGTGTGGTCTCAGCGGGAGCAAGAGAGAAACGCGAAAACAGAGAAAGCGCGTCACTCGCTCAGTTTTGGTCGACCTTTTCGCATTCCCCTCGCGCCCCCTGTCCTTTGCGCCCACGCGCCACACACGCCACCCCGCGGCGGGCGCGCATGCCCACGCGTAAGCGCGACCGCCCCGGCGACGCATCCCCGCCCCCCCCCAAAGCCCCCGCGCGCGGCGCGCGGCGCGGCATGCCCTCTCCGGCTGCGCCCGCGCCGGACAACGGCGCCCCCTCGTCCGCCGCCGCCCCTATCACCGAGGCATCACCCCCACCCTCCACCCTGGGCGACCGCGGCCTGGTGGACAGGCGTGAATACGTGAGGCTGTTGCAGCAGACACTCTCCGACGACCTCGGCCTCCCCGCCCTCGCGTCCGCCCTGGCGGAGGTGACCGGTGTAGCAGCCGAGGAGGGACCCGCCGCCGCCCTGAGGGCGGCGGCGGGAGAGGGAGCGTGGGAGGAGGTGCCGCGTCTGGTGGGCGCGCTCGGGGGGGGCGCGCGTGGCGCGCGCGCGGCGCGCTGGGTGGCGGCCCGCGAAGCGGTGCTGGAGGTAAGAATACAGAGAGATGGTGTGTGTGTGTGTGCGAGGAGATAATGAGAAAAATGAGGCTCATCACTTTTTTTCCTCCTTTTTTCAACAGGCTGTCGAGCGTGGCGACGCCGCCACCGCCCTCAAACTCCTGCGCCGCGACGCCGCCTCCTCCGCCCCCGACTCATCCTCCCTGCGCTCCCTGGCCGCCTGCGTGGCGGGGGGCGACCCGGTGGCGGAGGTGGGGTGGGTGGGCACGGCCGGCGGGTCGCGCCGCGCCGCGCTCGCGGCACTCGCGTCGGCCGCCCCCCCCCGGCGCGCTCCTCCCCCCCCGCCGCCTGCTCACCCTGGTGGAGCAAGCGTTGGATGCTCAACTGGCGGCCGCGGCAGCCGCCAACGCGCCTCCTCCACCGCCGCCCCGGTCTTTACTCGTCGACGTGCGCCCGACGCGCGGCGGCGGCGTTCCCCGCGCCACCGTCCAAACTCTCCTCGACCACGGCGACGAAGTGTGGCACGTCGCCTTCTCTCCGGACGGCCGCTTCCTGGCGTCCGGGGGGGCGGACGGGGTGGCGATTGTTTGGCGGGTGGTGCCGGGGGCGCGGCGGGTGGAGCGCGCGTCGACCCTCCGCGGCCACGCAGGCCCCGTCGCCGTCCTCGCCTGGTCCCCTGATTCTGCCACCCTTGCCACGGGAGGCCCCGACGGCTCCGTCCGCCTGTGGGACATCGACTCCGCCACCTGCCGCGCCACCCTGGCCCACCATGGCGCGCTGGTGACGGCGCTCGCCTGGACGCGCGATGGTACCGCCCTCGTCACCGCCGGCCACGACCGCACCGTGCACGTCGTCGACGCCGCGTCCGGCACCTCCCTCCGCTCCTGGCGCACGCAGCGCGTCAATGACCTGGTGGTGAGCGGGGATGGGGAGTGGGTGCTGACCAGTTCGGCAGAGCGGAGAGTGCGGGCGTGGCGCCTTTCGACCGGCGTCGAAGCGACACGCGCGGTGGTCGTCGATGCTGAATCAGTCGTCTCCATGTCTCTGTCGCGCGACGGAGGCCACCTCCTGCTCAACCTGGCCAACCAGCAGCTGCACGCGTGGCGGCTGCCGCCGTCGCTGGGGGCGCCCCCGGATGGCGTCGCTCTCCGCGCCGCCGTCGCCGACACCACCCCTCCATCCGCCGACGCCCCCACCGCCACCCCGGCCGCCGTGTACCGCGGCCCTCCCGCCCGCGCGGGCCGGTTCGTGGTGCGGTCCACGTTTGGGGGGCTGGGTGACGCCTTTGTGGCGTCCGGCTCGGAGTGTTGCGCTGTCTACATCTGGCGTGCTTCTGGTGGAGCCCTCCTCCACCGCCTGGACGGCCACTCCGGCACCGTCAATGCTGTTGCGTGGAATCCCGCCGACCCCGCCATGCTGGTGTCCGCGTCGGACGACAAGTCGGTGCACGTGTGGGGGCTGCTCGAGGATTGTGTGGAAGGAGGGGAGGGAGGGATGTGAGGTTTTTTGTGTGTGTCTTGTGATTTGTGTTGGTACAATGCGTGCGGTGTGTATTTCAAACAACCATAAAGGCAAAAGCTGGATTGAAACAAAAAAGCGTGCGTGTGGGGTCGGTGCGGGAAAAATGAAAAAAAAAACAAGGATCGTCGTGTTTCTCTGTGCGCGCTCTCTCTCTCTCCATCCTAGCCAAAAAACACACACCCAAAAACTCCCCTCATCCATCATTCACACATCAAACGTGCGCAGGTGGGGCGGCACATAGGCCAGCCCCAGGTGGGTGTAGATGTCGGTCTCACACGTCAGCGGCAGGGGCGCCCCGATCGTCACCCCCTCATCGTGCGGCCGCACCCGCCCGCGCCCACCCGGGGGGCGGCGCCGAGTCAGGACGAGGCCCGAGTCGCCCAGGTGGAAGGAGTCGGCTTCTGGGTGGAGCGCGCGCGCGCGCGGTCGGTGGCGACAGGGGAAGCGCGCGCCCACTGGCGCAGCGCGCGCTGCCACTCCGATCCCCCCACAAAATAGCACACCGCTGTCGGCAGGGACTCGCGCGCATAAAACTTGACGTCCAGGCGGCGGACGGGGTGGCCCGAGCGGTGGAGGACGCCCATCCAGGCGGCGTGCGAGTCGGCGGTGGCAGCGGTCGGCGGCGCCGCGCCGTCGGCAGCCACCGCGGCCGCCACCGCGCGCGCGGCCGCCACCGCGCCGCGGGGGGCGGGGGTGCCCGTGGCTTTGCCGGCCGCCACGGCGCCCTCGACACGCCAGCCCTGGTTGACGCGGGGCAGGATGTCCAAAAACTGGTGCAGGCACACCGCCAGCTGCGCTTTGGACGCGGGGCAGTGCTCCCCCGCGGGCGGCGCAACCAGCATGTCCACGTCCCCCGTCTCCGCTTTGCGCAGACGGGCATAGGAGCCCAGGGCGCGGGCGTGGGCGGGGCCGCCCCCGGTTGCGGCCTCCAGAGTGTGTGGGTCGAGGCGCCACAGCGACGCGACCGCGGCGCGCGCGCCGGCCTCAATCTCCGCCACCTCCGCCCGCGGAATTTTCAGCCGCAGGTCGTCATAGTGGGCTAAGCCCAGGCGTGCGGTGGGGGAGGGGTGCCAGCCAGGGAGGGAGGGGACGGTCCAGCGTCCGTCGGTGGTGGCCGCGCCCGCTGCCACGCGCGACCGCAGGTCGGCCACCGTCGTCACGCCGCGTCCGACCAGGGTGGCCGCCGCATGCTGCCCCACCCCCCACACCGTCATCAGGGAGCGTTCAGCCATGGCGACTGGGTCGGCCCGGTGCAGCACGTTGGACGGGAGGTCCCCTTTCGCCATGATCTCGAAAATGCGGTCCTTGGTGTGGGGGCCTAGGGCGATGCCGTTGGGTTCGACCAGGGCGTCCACATCCGCCCGGATGAGCATGGGGGCGTCCGCCTGCTCGAGGGCGCGCACGCCGGCCTCCGCCGCGCGGCGCTTGAAGAAGTTTTCGCCGCGCCCACGCGGGATCCAGTCCACATGCTCCTGCAGCGCGCTCACGATGCAGAAGGGGCGCGCGCGGCAAGCTGCGTGGCCGCAGCGGCCGGTGGGGGGGGGAAGCGGGGGCGTGGCTGTCGTCGTCGCCGTCGGACGAGCCTCCGTCCGAGTCGGCGTCGCCGCCGTCGTCGTCGTCGTCGTCGTCCGGCCGCGGCGGCGTCGCGTCGACGGCCGCCGCGGCAGCAGCCGCCGCATTGCGCGCCACCAGGGCGGCGTGCCGTTCCCGCGCGCGCTCCGCGCGGGCGGGCCCCAACCAGTGGCCGTAGATCTGGCGCGCGGTGGCGCGGGCGGAGGGCACAGAGTAGGGTTCGACCCACGACCCCCCCCGTCCCCCACGGCACGCCTGTGTTCCCCCCCGTCCGCGTCGCCGGCAGCGGGGCCAGCACGCCCGCCAGCTCGTCAAACTGGGCGTCCAGGGTGGCGAGGCCGGTGGCGCGGCCGCTGGAAGGGCGGGCGGCGGGCGGCGGCGGCGTGACGACTGCGGCAGCACCCGGCGGTGGCGGCCGCGCGCGGTCGCCCTCCAGCGGCGACCCAGCGCGCTTGGCCCCCACCCCACCCTCCTCCTCCTCTGGCGCCGCCTCCCTTGGGGGCGTAGTGGCCCGCGCCGCCGCCGTCCCCCGCCCCCGGGGTCTGGTCCGCGTGGCGGCCGCCGCGGCCGCGGCCGCCCGCCCTGCCGCGCGCTCGGCATCCACCCTCCCCGCCTCCGCAAACGCGGCCTTCAGCCGCTCGCCCTCCGCCGGCATGTCCCCCACATCCAGGCGCTGCTCATGCAGGCAGCGCGTCAGCCAGGCGGTGGACACGACGGGCGGGCGCGCGCCGGGCGCGCCGTAGCGCCACCCGGCGTCGCACTGGGGGGGCGGCCACAGCTTCCACCGCCTCTCCAGCACGGGGCGCGTGATGGAGGCGGTGGAGAAGATGGGGTTGGGGTGGTGGCCGTCGGTGGCGACGAGGGAGGCGTCTTTGGGCAGGTCGGCGGGCGCGCCGTCGGTGCCGAAAATCAGCACGTCCGCCGCGCCCGCAGCGCGCAGCGTCACCGGGTCGGTGAACAGCGCCCCCACGCACACCACGCGCTTGCCATCCAGCAGGCGCACGGGACCCGCCCGCACCTCCACGCCAAACCGGGTGGGCGCGTCGGCGCGGGCGGTGGAGAACAGGATGCGGTCGCCGACGGACAGGCGCGGGTCGCCGGTGGCGGGGGCGGCCGTCGCCTCGTCGGGCACCCTCTCCGGCGGGTCGGCCACCCCCCGCCCCTCGTACGTCAGACTCTGGCCGGGCGGCAGGCGGAACGGGGCGGCCTCCCCTTTGCGGTGGATCCAGACGGCGCCCCCGCGCGGCTGCGCGGTCACCGCGACGCGCGGCGGAATCACCCCAAAGTCGGCGACGCACGTCGCGGCGTCGGTGCGCGAGATGGAGGGGCCCACAGCCCGAGCCCCCCGGGCGGAGCACGCGCCCCCCAGGACCGCAACCCGGGTGACGTGCACGGGGTGGCGGTGTTTGAGGGGGGTGGGGACCGCGGGGTCGGCGGTGGGGGCGGTCAGGGCGGGGTCGTCGCCCCCGCCGACGGGGGCCAGGTGGAGAAAGCGGGCGTCGTCACGCTCGCGCCGCGCTCGCTCAGCAGCCGCGGCGCGGGCGGCGTAGGTGGCGGACCTCATGGGGGGCGTGCCACCGCGGCGCGGGCGGCGTAGGTGGCGGACCTCATGGGGGGCGTGCCACCGCGGCGCGGGCGGGTGGGTGGACTCACAGCGCAATGTGGGTTTGTGCGAAATGTGTGGGCGAAAAAAAAAACAACGCTCAGACTTGTGTTTTTATCCTTACAATCGCGGCCCGATTTCTTCGCGGGCAGCAGCGCTCAACACACCCCGCACGTTGGCGGGGACCCCCCCCCCACACACACACACACACACACACCATGCCCCCCGACCCCTCCCTCGCCGCGGTGCAAACCGCCCTCGCATCCACCACCCTTTCCTCCTACCTCGCCTCCCGCCCCCCCACCACCGTCGTCACGGTGGCCGACTGCGACCGCCTGGAAGCCGTGCTGGCGGTGTTCACCAGCCGCAAGATTCTGAGCGCACCGATTTTCAAGGCGGGGTCCTCCGTCTGCCTGGGCTTCATCTCAGTGGCCGACGTTTTGCGGGCCGTCCTCTCCTGGGCGGCCGTCGGCACCGACGCCACCCCCGCGTCCCGAGCCGAGGGCCTGGCCCGCGCGGGCGCCCGCCTGGCGAGGGAGCGGGTGCGCGACGTGCCGCGGTCCAACGACGGCGCGCTGCTGTGGCGCGCGGCAGACGGCGGCATGTCCCTTCTCGACGTGGTGCGTCACGGCTTTCTCAGGGGGGGCACAGCACCCCCCGTGCACCGCATCGCGGTGTACGACGTGCTGGATGACGATGGTGGAGGCGACAGCGCAGGCGCGGACGACGCGCCTGCGCCATCCCCCGCCCTTGCAGGCGCCCCCATCCGCGTCGTGGCCATGCTCTCCCAAACCGACATCGTGGCGTTCATTGCCAAGCATGCGCCCGCGTCTCTGGGGGCGCTGACGACGGCGCGGCTGGGGGATCTGGGCATCGCGTCCGCCCCCGTCGTGTCCGTGCCGCAAGGCATGCCCGCCGCCCACGCCTTCGCCGCCCTGCTGGCGCGTGGAGGCGAGGTCAGTGCAGCTGCTGTCGTGG
Organism: Choricystis sp. odSpoLacu1; assembly: GCA_958009055.1. Lineage (NCBI taxonomy): Eukaryota > Viridiplantae > Chlorophyta > Trebouxiophyceae > Choricystis > Choricystis sp. odSpoLacu1. The sequence continues at coordinate 230,011 of OY253658.1, forward strand.
CCACTGGAGAACCCGGCTGTGTGGACGGCTCCGTGCTGGGCGACGCCTCCGTCTCGTCGCTGCGCGGTCTCTCCTCGGCGCGCGTCCCGTCCCTCGCCTCCCCCATCCTCGACTTTCTGCGCGCTCCGGCCACCACCCCGGGCGACGCTGACGCGGCGGGCGCGTGGGGTGTGCGCGGCGCGGACGCAGCCCCCGCGCCGTTGGCCGTGGTCGCTCCCGTGTGCGTCGCGCCTGGGGCGCCGTTTGAAAAACTTTTAACACTGGTCGCGGGCGGCGGTGCCCGGCGGCATCGCGCGTACGTCGTGGATGGACAGGGACGCCCAGAGGGCATCATCTCGCTGACCGACGTGCTGCGCCTGGTGAGTAGAGAGTAGAAGTGGTGGTTTCTGGAGAGAGAGGGAAGCACAGTTTCGAAGAAAGTGCTGGTTTTTTTGTTCGACCGTTTGTCGTCGGTTGTCTCTTCAACACACAACCCACCCTCTCTCTCTTTCTACTCCACCCTAAACACGCGCACACTGCCTTCGTCACACCCCACGACACAGCCCGCCTCCCCCCACGCCAGCGCCACCGCGTCGGCGGGCAGGGTGGCGGATGCCGCGAGCGCGCCGCCGCACGCGTAGGGCGACAACACGTGCAGCGCCCGCCCCGCCGCCGCCACGACGGTGGCTCCATCCTCAGACACCGCGATGACGTGGTAGGGTTCGGTGGCGCCGGGTGGAGCGGTGGCGGTGCCCGTGACGTGGGGTTCGGAGGCAGGGCCAGCCACGCGGCCGCGCGGCGGCGGCGGCACGTCAAACACGCACACACTCCTGTCCCGCGACGCGACCGCCACCGCCCTCCCCGCCGCCGCGACCGCGGTGGGCGCCCCCCCGGGTGGCGTCAGGGAGGCGATGGGGCCAGTGACTCGGCGGCCGGAGACAGAGAAGACGGGCAGCGACGGCGCCAGCGTGGCGATGACGACGGTGCGAGACGATGGCGACGCGGCCGCGCCGCGCGCGCGCGCACGCCGCCCGCGGCCACGGGAGGCGCGGACGCGGGGCCACCCACCAGCTCCAGCGTTGCTTTGTCGGTGATGGTGACGAGGTGCGAGTCAGTGGCCACCAGGAAAGCGGGTCTGCCGCCGTCTGCCGCCACCGCGGTCGACTCTGTTTCATTCCCCTCCCCATCAAACGACACCACCTCGCCCCCACCCCCCGCACCGTCGCGGGTGAGCACGCTCCAGCCACCATGGGTCGTGGCGGTCACGTCGGCGACAGCCACCCCAGTGGGGGCGAGGGTGAGGGTGCGCGGCGGCGTGGCGCGCGCGCGGCCGGTCGCGCGCGGCCACAGCCGCACCGCGGCGTCCGCACCAGCGACCGCGACAGCACCATCGGAGGCGATTGCCACGCTGACCACGGGGCAAGGCAGGCTGTAGGAGGCGGCTTCTGTCAACCGCGGCGCCGGCGCACGCGCCTGTGGCTGGTCGGGGGGTGACAGGCGGCGCCGTCTGGTCGGGCGCGCCGTCTCCGGCTCCGGAGGCTCTCTGCTGCCACCAACCTGCCCCGCCAGAGAGGCCGTCAGGCGGGCCACGCGGTACGCGGTGAGGAGGGCGGTGGCAGCCAGCGACGCGGCCAGCGCGCGCGCGAGGGGGGACAGGTCGCTCAACGAGGTGGGGGGAGGCGGAGGCATGGTGTGTGCGTGTGGGAGGGTTTCCCTGCGACGCTAGGTTGCTTGATCGCCGGGGCGACAGAGGCAGCGGCGGCAAACACGTGCGATTGCGCGAAGTGTGATGCGAGGACGCGGCACACACACCAGTCTCGTCGTTTTTTTCTCTTTCCTCTCTCCTCCCCGGCACACACCCCGCCTCGCTGCATGGGTACCAAGCTGCTGGAGGTGAGACACCACGCCCCTGCCAGCTGTGCAGCACGTGGCAGCGGGAAGAGGCAGATGCGGGTGTGGCCAGCAGCTCGCGGCCCGATCCGTGTGCCAGCGCGTCCCACTGACACCCTCCTCCGCTCTCCACACACACGCACACAGGTCTTCAAGTTTGGCGTCTACCTTGCTGTGAGTTGGAGGGGGTGGGGGGTGGGGGGGGGCAAGAGAGAGAGAGAGAGAGAGAAGGAAGGAAGAACGGGCGACGCCCAATTCCGTGCGCAGCGACCCTCGCACCGACCCTCTCTCTTCTCTCCCCCCACACAGGTCCCCGCCGCCCTCACCATCCTCGTCGCCACCAACGTGGACGCCGTCAACGCCATCATCGGCCGCCACTCTTACGTGGTGTACCCCCCGGAAGGCCCCCGCCCGCCGCCGCCTGATCAAGTGAGGGCCGCTGCCAAGCGTTGAAAAAAACAGAGTTTTTTTTTCTGTTCAACCACATCCACACACACCCACACACCCATGCGCCGCGCCTCCTCCAAGTCGCGGGCAGCGTCTGCAGCCCTCCCTCCCCTGCCCGTGGCCCTGGTGACGGGGGGGGCGGGGTTCCTGGGGCGGCACTTGGTGCGTGCTTTGATCCAAAGCGGCGACTACTCTTCAGTCCGCGTCTTTGACGTCCGCCCCTCGCCTGATGTGCCCCAGGCCGACTCCATCGTGGGCGACCTGCGCGACCCTGTGTCCGTGGCGGGTGCGGTAGCTGGTGTGGCCACCATTTTTCACTGTGCGACTGCGTCGCCCGCTGCGGCCTCCGCCGCTGACTGCGCCCTCATGACCGCCGTCAACGTGGACGGCACCCGCCACGTGCTGGAGGCCGCGATTGAGGCCGGCATCCCTCGCATCGTGTTCACGTCGTCCGCGTCCGTCGTGTTTGACGGCAGCGACCTGGATGGCGTGAATGAGGACGCCCCCTACGCAGCCCGTCCCCTCGACTTTTACACCGCCACCAAGATTGCCGCTGAAAAGATGGTGCTGGGGGCCAATGGAAAGGCGTTGGACACCGGCCGCGGCGTTCTCACCACAGTCGCGCTGCGCCCGTCCGGCATCTTTGGCGAGCACGACGCGCTGCTCGTCCCCACCGCCGTCTCCAAAGCCAAGGCCGGCAAGATGAAGTACATCATTGGGTCCGGCATCAACCTGATGGACTGGACGTACGCGGGCAACGTGGCGGACGCGCACGTGAGCGCGGCGCGCGCGCTCAGTCGCGGCGACGCCGCCGTCGCGGGCAAAGCCTTCTTCATCACAAATGATGACCCCCGCCCCTTTTGGACGTTCATGGGGGACCTGCTGCAGCCCCTGGGCTATGGCAGGCCCCACATCAAGCTGCCGTTTTGGCCCATTTACGTGGTTGCTGTGTTAATTGCGTCCCTGTCATCCGCGTTGAAACGCATCAACATCAACCTCCCCCAAACCGACTTCACCCCCATGCGCGTCACCATTTCCGCCGCCACTCGCCGCCTGGACTGCGGCGCCGCCAAGCGGGCGCTGGGGTACAGGCCGGCTGTGAGTGTGGAGGAGGGGTTACAACGCACGGTGGCCGCGTTTTTGCACTTGGCGGCGCCCGGGGCGCCCATTCTGGAGAAAAAAGGGGGGCGCAGCCGCAGCCGCAGCCGGGGGCGGGCAGGGTGAGAGAGAGAGAATGGTGTGTGCAAAAGGATGTTTTCCATACAGTGAGCCACGTGTGTGTGTTTCGATCTAAAACAAAAAACAAAAAACAGACAACTAACCACCCATCATCATGCGCGTCTTGATGTAGTCCGCCGACCACGCGTCCGCGGGGCCGCGCGCCACCCGCCACAGAGGCCGCAGCGCGTCTCGCTCGTCTCTCTGTGCCGCCTCGTCGGACGGTGGCAACGGCTCGACGCGCGGGCGCGCGTTGCGGCCGGAGCGGAAGACCCACATCGCCCTCTCCAGCGCGGCTTTAGCATCCTCTCGCCGATCGCCCTGTCCCACAGCGACTGCTGCGGCTTCGGCCGCGATCTCGGGGACGAGGAGCAGGTCGTCGGAGATGGAGGAGACGTGAAAATCGACGGCGGAGAGGGGGAGGTCGGCGGGCGTCAGCCGGGCGCTTGGGTCGGCGGGCAGGGGGCCGGGGGCGGACGCCGCAGTGGCCGCCACATAGGCTTGCCAGGTGGTCAAAGGCGGCGCGGCTGTGGGAGCACCGTTTTTCATCGCGCGCGGCGGGGGTGGCGCGACGCCCGCCAACCGCGCCGCCCACACTCGGGCCGCGGCATCCATCATCCTCACGTCGCACGGCATGCCTCCGTATGCTGCCCGAAAGTAGAGGCAGCGCGTGAGGAGGAGGGCGCCTGTGTCGCCGGACGCAGCTAGTGCAGCGGCCGCCGACTCTGCCCCGCTGTTGCCACCGCCACCGCCGCCGCCCCCCGAGAACAGGCCGTCCAGCGCGTCCACCAGCTGGGGCTCATCCTCCACCGGGGGCCAGGCCGCGGGGTCGTCGCGCACGGGGGACGCGGCTGCCGCGGCTGCCAGGCGGATCAGAGTGGAGATGGAAGCGCGGGGCGGCGCGTAGCCTTTCCCGATCGCGGCCATCACCCACACCGCGTGAGGGAGGGCGGGGTGCAGGATGGCATCCTCGATGAGGATGATGGGCTGGGAGGGAGGGAGGGATGGTGTGGGTGAGACGGTCTCTCGCACACGCGCGTGCGCACTCCCCCACACCCCACCTCCCTTGTCTCACCAGCCGCCTCGCCAACTCGCCCACATCCAGCCTCGCCAGCGCCGCCGCCACGGCTGCCGCGGCCACCACCCGCCCCAGCCGCACATTCTTCTGCAGCGCTGATTTGAGGAGGGACGCGCCAAACCCCGGCGGCGGCGGCGGCCCCGCCGCGCGCGCGGCGGCGGCGTCTGGAGGCACGTTGGTGGCCAGCCTGACGGTGGTTTTGGGCCCGCCGCCACGCGGCTTTCCACCGCGGGCCGTCCCTCCCGGGGGCGGCAGTGCGAGGGCGATGTCGGCAGACCAGGCGGGAGGCGGCAGCCCTTGCGGCGGGCGCGCGCAGTCAAACCAGTGCCAAAACCAGAGCCCCTCCCGCCTCTCCGCGTAGAAGCAGTGTATGCGGGATGCATCCCGCCCCGCGCGCATGAGTTCTGCCAGGACAGAGGGACGGGCGGCGGTGGTGGAGGGCGCGGCGTCGTCGTCATCGGCGTCGGGTGTCGGCGACCGCCACGGTGGGGGCGGTGGCGCCGCCGGCGCCAGCGCGGGTTGCGACCCCGACACCCCGCCATCACACTCGCGCGCGTGAGCATCGGCCAAAGCCAAGGCAACGCTGCCGCCGCAGAGGGGACACACAGCAAACGATGAGCCCTGTGTGTGATATTGTTGGTGCGTGAGATAGAGAGCGCGCACACACGGGTGCCTTTCTCTCTCACTCAGCTCTCATCTCACTCACCTCGCGCGGCGGGCGTGGGGGCGGCGGCGTCCCCGATTTGCGCTTGCGCGAGCGGGGGGCTGGCGCCGCACCGGCGCCCGCGCGAGCCGCTTGAGAGAGGACTGAGAACACGTCCTTCTCGGCGGCCATGGTCTGTGTGTGTGTGTGTGTGTGTGTGTGCGAGGCGCGGTTGTGTGTGTGCGAGGCGCGGAGGGGCGCCGCGCCCCAGGACAGAGAACAGAACAGGATGCGCTGTGTGTTTCGATTGACGCGTCACTCTGAAAAACTTTTCACACAAAAGAACGCTGTCGCTCTCGCTCTCCCACGGACTGAGCGTCCCTCCAAAACGGGGGCACGCGCACTGCTGCGTGCTCCAGCACCAGTGCTTGCTCGTGTGCGGCCGCGTGCGGTCGGAGCGAGCGTGTGGTGCCTGCGTGAAGCATACGCATTGGGGAGCGACGACACCGACGCGTCATCCCCTCCACCATGTGCACCGCCTTCTTCGTCTTTGACGTCCACCCCTCCCTCCTCTTCTTACTCGTCTTCAATCGGGACGAGTTTTTCGACCGCGCCACCGCGCCCGCCGCCTTTTGGACGGGCGTCGGCGCTCCCGACCTGCTCGCTGGCCGCGACCTCAAAAACGGGGGCACCTGGCTGGGCGTGACCCGAGGCGGGCGCTTCGCGCTGCTGACCAACTTTAGGGAGGCCAACCCCAACTCGGTGGCGGGCGCGCCCTCGCGCGGCGCGCTGCCGACCGATTTTTTGACGTCCGACGCCTCCCCTCTCTCCTACCTGGCCTCCCTGGACCTCGCCTCCCACAACGGATTTAACCTGGTGGTGGGCGACCTGGCGGCGAGGGAGGTGGCGTACTTGACCAACAGGGGAGGCGACGCGGGCGGCGCGCGCGGCGTGCCGCGCGCGCTGGCCCCGGGTGTCTACGGCCTTTCCAACGGCACCCTGGGGTGCGCGGGGTGGGCCAAGGTGGACAGAGGGGTGGCGGCGATCACGGGGTTGCTGGCGCAGGGTGGCGCGCTGAGTGATGAGCGCGGCGCGGCCTCCCCCGACACGCTGCAGTGGGCGCCCCTATTTGACGGTGTCCTCTCCGACTCGACGCGCGCCCCCCCCCACCTCCCTGCCCGCCACGGGAGTCCCCCCCACCATCGAGCACGCACTGTCCTCCACGTTTGTGCCCCCCTTTGACATCTTTGGCAGCGGCGCCACCTACGGCACACGGTCGCAGACGGGCGTCGCGGTGTGGCGCGACGGCCGCGCTTCGCTGCGCGAGCGGTCGGCCGCGGCCGCGACCAACGTGTGCTGCGAGCGTTCGATGCATCGTGGGCAGGCTGGTGGTGATCATCCTCCGTCGCCACGGCCACACACACACGAGTGCCCCCACACGCATGAGTGTGAGGGCGGATGGGTGACAGTGGAACACCGTTTTTTGGTCAAGCCGTTGGCGACGGCGGAGGCGGGGCATGGCGCCTCCGCGTCGCGGGGGCGGCTGGTGGTGGATGAGGAGGGGGAGTGTGCGGGTGACGCGACCGAGTTGGCGTCGAGCGTTTGAGAAGCGCATGTGTCAAGATAGTTGTTTTCACTTTTTTTCCACCAATTCCCGACACCAGCTGCCGCTGCGCCAACCCCGCGCCAGTCCCTCAGAGCGGCGCTCACTCCAATGCAGCTGCCCCGGCGCGCATTGCGGCGCCCGCCCCCCCGGCTTGTCCGCGCGGCCGCCACGCCACGCGCCGACCCGCTCGCCGCGGCCGCCGCCCGCGCTGCCGCCCTCGCCCCCCTGGACATGCACGCGGGCGAGCTGGCAGCAGCAGCTGTGGGGCGGGCGGCGCCTGCACCGCCCCCCCCCCACGCGGCGGCCCTGGTGGCCGCGACCACGCTCGCCGACGGCGCGCTGCTCTCCGCGACCGACCTCGCCTGCCTGGAGGCCGGGGGCGCTGAGTACCGCCAAGCCGTGCTGGTGGGGCCGGGCTTGGACACGCGCGCGTCACGGCTGGCGTGGCCGCGGGGCGTGGTCATTTATGACGTGGCGCCGGGAGACGCGCACGCGGTCGCCGCGTGCGCGCGCGCAAAGTCTGCCCCCTCCTCCTCGCCCTGCCCCTCCTCCGCGCCGCCCGGCTGCCTGCACGTCCGCGTGGCGGCCGATGCAGCCGACGAGCGCGACGACATAGCGTCCGCCCTGGCGGCGGCCGGCCACCGGGGCGACCGGTTGAGCGTGGCCGCGCTGTCGCTGTCCCACCTGCCGCGCGCGGACGCGCGGCGCACGCTGGCGTCCATCGCCAGCGTGTGCGCCCGCTACTCCCTGGTGGCGGGGGATGTGAGTGCGGCTGAGGCGTCTGAGGCGGCTGATCTGTTGGCTGAGGCGGGGGTGACAGCGCGCGTGGCGGTGGCGGGTGGGGAAGAGACAGAAAGCGGCATTTTTATGTTCACGGGTCAAGTGCGCACCCTGTCCAACGTGGAGAGGGACACTCTGGACGCGCACGCGGCAGCGGCGGAGGACGCGGAAGGGTTTTTCGTTTGAAAACAAAAATCATCTCCCCTTCCACTCCCTCCCACCTCTCTCTCTACACACACACACAAGCCCCACGCGCGCCGAACTTCAGGTTTGTCTCACGAGTGTGGGGACGGGGGGGGTCGGGGGCCGGCGCGAGTCGTTTCGAGCTGCCCCCCGAGCGGCCGCCCCGCGTCGTATGCTAACCACCCGTCTGCCGGCCGGCCATTCCACCCGACTCGCCCCGGTCGCCGTGGCGGGGCTGGTTGGGCGGGGGACCGCGCGGGCCGCCGCCCGCCGCCGCAACGCTTGCTGTGCCCGGACAGGGAGCGGGCGGCCCGTGCTGGAGAGGGGGGTGGCCGCGCTGGCAGTGCGCGGCGCGGCGGGCGGCGAGACCGTGTGCACCGCTCGCGCGGTGATGTTGTCGGCAGGGTGGGCGGGGGATGCACTGGATGGAGCCAGAGCGAGGTTTTTGTTGCAAAGTAGGTTCAGGTTTTTTATATTCCGTTCACCAAAAACCCAAGGGAAACAATATCAGCGTGTGCGCAAAAGAGCCGACGAATTAGGGGGGGCAAATTCAGTACAATCAAAACGTCGGGAGGTAAAAAAACAATTCGGTCGACACAAAAAGAAACAAAAAACGCGCGCAAAATGTAATAGGGGGTCCCTATTCCATTGCCCCTGGCAGCGCCCGCCGCCTGCGTGCCCGCGCTGCATCCACCCGGGGGTGAGCGTCCTCCAACGATCTCAAAAATTCGGCCGACACGCCTGGCGACGCGACCGCGAGCGAGCGCAGGCGCGGCAGCGCACGCGCAAGGGCGGCCACTCCACGCTCATCGACGCCCGCGTGGACAATGTCCACCGCGGTGAGGCGGGTGCAGGCTGCCAGCCCGGCCAGCAGGGCGGCGGCGGGGGGGGGGGCGGGAAGGGCCCAGGGGGCGCAGGGCGTGGGCCGCGTGCTGCGCGCCACCGCCGCCGCGCGCGGGGAGGGGGGGCAGGGCGCGGCCGACTCCTGCATCGTATTCGTACACCGCCACGTCTGCCAGTCCTGGCAGAGCGCCCAGGGCGGCGTACAGGCAGGGCGTCAGGCCGGCGCCCTGCACCTGGAGGGCGGTGAGGCGGTTGGCGCGCGCGAGCGCGGCGGCGGTGGCCGCGCCCGCCGCGCCGGCCGCCTCGACCCCTAGCGCCGCCAGCCGCGGCGCGGCAGCCAGGGCGGCCACGCCCGCGCCCCCAACGCGTGTACCTTGCAGCTGCAACGCTTCCAGGGAGGTGGCGTCGGACGCCAGGACGGCGGCGATGGCGTCGCCGACGTCGCAGTTGTGCAGGTTGAGTCTGGCAAGCCGCGGCGCGGCGCGCGCCAACGCGGCCACCCCCGCCGCCGTCACGCGCCCACAGTTGGACAGGCCCAGAGCCGCCAGCTTGGGCAGTGCGGCCACGGCGGCCAGGCCGGCGTCCGTGATGTCCTCTCCGTGGAAAGCGACAGAGGTGAGGGAGGGCGCGGCGGCCAGCGCGGCTGCTCCCGCGTCCCCCACCCGAGTGAACCCGGTCTGCAGCGCGGCCAGCTTGGGCAGGGCGGCCGCCAGGGCAGCCAGCGTGGCATCCGTCACGCGCACGCAGCCGTAGACGTCGACCGAGGTGAGGCTGGTCAAAGCCGTCGCAAACTCCAGCCCTGGATCCCCGACGCGCGGACACCTCGTGATTGCGAGAGCACGCAGGCCCGTCAACCGGGTCAACGGGGCCAGCCCATTGTTGGTCAGGCTGCAGCAGTCGGACAGGGCCAGGGAGGCGAGGCCGGTGAGGCGGGCAAGGGACGCGGCCCCCGCGTTGCTCACCCGTGGTTTGCCGGGGGCGAGGCTCGCGCCGCCCCCCAACGCCAGCGCGCGCAGCCGCAGCCGCGACCGCGCCAGCACCGCCACATTGCGGTTGCGCACATTTGGGCAGGCCGACAGGTCGAGCGCGGTGGCTCCCGGAAACTGGGCGGCCAGCGTGTGCATGCGCGCGCGCGACGGCGCGAGCGACGCGACCGCGCCATCGACTGCCGCCCGCCAGCGCCTGCACACCAGCCTCGCGCGGCGCAGGGCGGGCGCATCCAGGCGCGCCACCACGTCCGCCAGGACGCCCTCGGGCAGCCAGTCCCAGGAGGCGCAGGGTTCGGGGGGGGCGGCCGCCGCGAGCGCGGCCGCACGCGCGGCGACCGCGGCGGCTGCAGCGGCGGAATCGTCCGATTCGTCCGAATCGTAGGCCGCGTCTCGGCGGGAACGAGAAGTGACGAGGCCGTGTGGCGAGGGGGCCAGCAGGTCGGACGCCGGGCGGCGGCGTGGGTGGGGGTGGTGGTGGCGTGAAGGCGCGGCGGGCAGGCAGACCACGGGGCAGGCGGGCGACGGTGGCGGCGCCGCGGTGGGGGGTGCCGTGGCGTCGTCACACTGTCGTGCGGTGTCGGCGGGCGGGGCCAGGACGCGGAGCGGGGGGCGGGGAGGGGGGGAGGGCGGCGGGGCCGACATTGGGCAGCAGCGCGCGCGTGGCGCGAATTGTGTGTGCGCTCGCCTGGGGAGAGGCCTCCCGCCGGGGTGTGGGAGGGCGTGTGCGGAGGTTTCAGGTGACTGCTGACGGCGGCATGTGGGGAGGGCATGCGCAGGCGGGGGAGGAGAGAGGTGCCCTCACAAACGTTTTGAGAAAGCACACGGTCGTGTTTTCGTTTGCGGTTGTAGGTGTTCATTCCCCCAGGATCCACGTTTATCAACCCTCAAACTTCATTGTCCCTCGCCACGCGCCTGGCAGAGCATGTATGTCTGTTTGTGATTGTTTATCGCCACCTCCAAAGAAAGTCACACACTTTTATCGACCCACACACACAAAGAATAACATTCTCTCTTTCACGCCACCCGCGTCGGCAGCCCGCCCCCCACCATGGCCGCCTTCACGTCCCCTATCGCCACCTCGCCCCTGTGAAAGATGCCCGCCGCCAGCGCGGCTGACGCGGCGGTGGCGTTGAACACGTCGACGAAGTGGGAGGGGGCGCCAGCCCCTGAGGATGCGATGACGGGAATGCTGACAGCATCCGACACGGCAGCCACCAGCTCCGTGTCAAACCCTGCGCCCGTGCCGTCGCGATCGATGCAGTTGAGCAGGATCTCGCCCGCGCCCAGGGCTTCCACCGCGATCGACAACTCCACAGCGTCGATGTCGCGCCCTTCGCGCCCGCCCTTCACGGTGCACTGCCACCAACAGTGGGTCTCTCCATTGGGCCCAGGCACGGTGGTTTTGATGGTGGGGCGCTCCGTGTCCATGGGGTCAGCCACGTAGACGCGGCGCGGGTCGACAGACACGACGACGGCTTGAGCACCGTAGGCCCACGAGATCTGTTCAATGCTCGACCCGCCGTCTGCGGCTCGCCCCGCCGCGTACCACGCTTGGGCGGCATCCACCGCGTCCGACCCGATGGACACCTTGTCCGCCCCCGACCGAAAGTATTCGGCGGCGACGTCCAGGGCGGAGTGGTGGGTGCCGTCAGGGTCGGTGACGGCGCGGATGCCGCCCCCCACCGTCAGCGGCACAAACACGCCCTCCGACGTCGCCCTCAGCACGGCCAGCATGGGGGCATCGTTGAGGGGGGCGTCCCGGAACCCGGTGATGTTGAGGAAGGTGACCTCGTCGGCGCCGTCGGCTGCGTAGCGGACGGCCAGGGCGACGGGCTTGCCAAGGTTGCGCACGTCCCCGCCGTCCTCCTTCTCCCGCACATCGTACTGGTCCCCTTTCGTCACCACCAGGTCGCCCGCATCGTTGGCGCGCACGTCCAGGCAGGCGATGACGCGGCGGGCGAGGCCGTGGGAGGAGGTGGAGGCAGGGGATGGGGAGGAAGCAGCCCCCGGTCCCTCTAGAAAGCCGCGCAGGACGTCCAGCCCCGCCGCTCCGCTCTTCTCCGGGTGGAACTGGGTGCCGCACACGCCGCCCCGGGACACGGCGGCGACAAAGGGGGAGCCATAGTCTGAGGTGGCGGCCACCCATTCGGCATTGGATGCATCCGGGGTGGCTCTGAAGGAGTGAACATAGTACACACGCCGCCCCCCCAGCCTCGACAGCAGGTCAGTCTCGCGCGTCGGCACCGCCTCATTCCAGCCGATGTGGGGCACGGGGTGGCCGCGGGCGGGGGGGAAGCGGGTGACGCGCCCCGGGATCAGGCCCAGCCCGGGGACGCCCCCATTCTCGTCCGACCCGTCGAACAGGATCTGGAGGCCGAGACAGATGCCGAGAAAGGGGCGGCCAGACTGTGTGGAAAAGGTGGGAAGAATGGGGTGTGAGTGGAGTGAGACAAGGCAGTCGTGCTTTCCGTCTCCCGACCCCTTTCCTCCTCTCTCTTCTCTTTCTTTCCCTCACCTGCAGATAGTCGCGCAGCGCGGTCGTCAGGCCGCGCTGGGCCAGGGCGCCCATGGCCTGCTCGAAGGCGCCGACCCCGGGGAACAGGAGGCGGTCCGCGTTGGCAACGTCGGCGGCGGACTCGACCTGTGTTGCGAAGGGGGGCGAGGGTTGAAAAAGGGGCGTCTGCTTGCTGTATTTTTGTTTCGTTGCCCTCTCTTTCCCCCTCCCCTCCACCCCCAATTCTCTCTCTCACCTCTTTCAGCTCATACCCCAACGCCTTGACCGCGTTGCGCAGGGAGCGCACGTTGCCCGCGCCATAGTCCAGCAGCGTGATTGAGGGGCGGTCGGAGGACGCGGCGGCGGCGCGACGCACCGCGCGCGCGCGCCGGCGGCTGGCGCCGGTGGCGCCAGGAGGGCGTGTGTCGCGTGTGAGGGTGCGCATCGCGTGTGCTGTGGACAAGGGTGGCTGGTTTTTGCGGCCGGGCGCGGCCTCCGGCGAGCAGAATTCGGCGCACTGTGGAACCGGCTTGCGACCGCCGGGCGGCACTGTTTTTTTTTCCTTTCTTTCCCTCACGCGCCCCTCAACACACACTCCCCCCCCCCTTTCCATCACCGATGGGCGACTCGTGGGAGGACGCCGCCGCCGACAGCGGCGGCCGCGCCCCCCCTCCCGCCGCCGCCCCCCCCGCCGGCGGCTTTGCCTTCAATCCCAACTCCTTCAACCCGGGCGCCTCCACCTTCAACCCGGGGCCGCCGCCGGCTGCGCCGCCGCCGCCGGCTGCGGTGCCGCCGCCGCCCGCGTCGGCGGCCGATGTTGGTGAGTGGAGGGATGTAGGAGTGGAAAGAGGGAAGCCACACGCAGTTGCTGCCTCGGGGGCGCGGCGGCTGCGCTGTCGGTGTGGAGTGTGAGCTTGGAGAAGCTGTCTGCTCGCCCGATCAGGGGGCGAGAGAAGCGGGGGTAGAGGAGGCAGACACAAAACGCCCAGCGCGTGCGATTGACCCCACCCTCCACCCAATCCACAGCTGCCGCTACCGCTGGCGTCGCCGCGATGTCGGTCGACCCGCCCGCTCCGCCCAAGCCCAAGCCTGTGGTCGCCTCGCCCAAGCCGGCGCCCGCCGCGGCGGCGCCGGCGCCCCCCAAACCCGCGCCCCCGCCCCCGCCGCCAGACGAGCCTGAGGAGGAGCCTGAAGACGCAGCGGCGCGGGAGGCCGAGGTCAAGCGCGTCATGGACGAGATGAAGAAGGAGGAGCCGAGGTGAGTGGGAAGGGTGGTGGGGTGGGGTGGGGCGTGGGTGGGTGGGTGCCTCCCTTTTTGCCCCCCACACTCCTCTCACGTGCCTCCACCCCACGCACTCCCCCACAGGGACCACCTCAACATTGTGTTCATCGGCCACGTGGACGCCGGCAAGTCGACGACAGGAGGGCAGATTCTTTTCCTCACGGGTGGTGTCGACGACCGCACCATTCAAAAATACGAAAAAGAGGCCAAAGACAAAAACCGGGAGTCGTGGTACATGGCCTACATCATGGACACCAATGAGGAGGAGCGGGCGAAAGGCAAGACGGTGGAGGTGGGGCGCGCCCACTTTGAGACGGCGGCACGCAGGTACACGATTTTGGACGCGCCGGGGCACAAGAATTATGTGCCCAACATGATTTCGGGCGCCTCCCAGGCCGACGTCGGCGTCCTGGTCATCGCGGCGCGCAAGGGCGAGTTCGAGACTGGGTTCGAACGCGGCGGCCAGACGCGGGAGCATGCTCAACTGGCCAAAACGCTGGGCGTGGCCAAGCTCGTGGTGGCTGTCAACAAAATGGACGACCCGTCCGTCGCGGGCCCGGGTGGCACCTGGTCCCAGGCACGCTACGATGAAGTCGTGGCCGGCCTGACCCCCTTCCTGCGCGCCTGTGGCTACAACGTGAAACGGGACGTCGTGTTCCTGCCGATGTCGGGCCTGCACGGCCACAACATCAAGGACCCCCCGCCCAGCGGCACCGCCGACTGGTACGACGGTCCGACCCTCTTCTCCGTGCTGGACGCCGTCGACCCCCCGCCCCGCGACCCGGCCGCCCCCTTCCGCATGAGTGTGATCGACAAGTATCGGGACATGGGGACCATTGTCATGGGCAAGAGTGAGGCAGGGATCGTGGCGCGCGGCGACCGCCTCCTCATCATGCCCAACCGCACCCCCGCCACCGTGGCCGCCATCTACCGGGATGAAGTGGAGGTGGCGGCTGCCGCGGGGGGTGAAAACTTGAGGCTGAGGCTGGGTGGCGTGGAGGAGGATGACGTGGCGGCGGGGTTCGTCGTGTGCTCGCGCCGCGCGCCGGTGCCCGTGGTCGCCGCGTTTGACGCCCAGCTCCAAGTCCTGGACCTGCTGGAGCACAAAGCCATCTTCACCGCCGGCTACAAAGCCATCCTGCACGTCCACTCCGTGGTGGAGGAGTGCGAGATCACGGCGTTGCTGGCCCAGGTGGATGTCAAGACAAAGGAGAAGAAGAAGGTTAAATTTGTCAAAGGGGGAAGCGTCGTCATCGCGCGCGTCGCGGTGGACAAGCCCGTCTGCGTCGAGTTGTTTGACGCCGTGCCCCAGCTGGGCAGGTTCACGCTGCGGGATGAGGGACGCACGATCGCCATCGGCAAGATTGTGCGGCTGCCCAAGTCGGCCAAAGCGGGGGGAGGGGGTGGCGGCGGGTGCGACGCGTGATGGTGTGTTGGTGTGTTTGATCTGTCGTTTCTGCGTGCGTTTTTTTTTCTCTTGTGCTCTGTTCTGTTTTCGTGTGCGAGACGCGCTCTTGTGTGCGCGGTGTGTGTGAGAGGAGCCCCCGGTCTTTGAAACCAACAAAAAAAACAATTACATTCACAACCACGGCAGCCCGCCCCACTTTTTCTTTTGCACCGGCACGATGCCCCCCACCCCCAGCCTCCACGCGTCCAGCAGCATGGTGACCAGCATGCCGGCCGCTAGTGCGTCGGTGGCGGCGCGGCGCAGGGTCCACTTGTCGCCGCGGCGGCTGCGCCCACCCTCCCCCTCCTCCTCTTCATCCATGGCGAAAAACCACGGGAACGACACAAAAAAGTAGAGCGCGTAAAACAGGCTGCCCACGCTGTACATGCGGTCCCTGTCCACAAACCTGTAGTGCGGGAAGTGGGCAATGGTAGCGGTTTCGCCGTACGCGGTCGCGTAGGCCAGGCTGACAATCACAGCCGCTTGAGCTGCCACCACCGCCGCCCGACTGCCACCAGCACGGCGCACGCTGCGCACGGCGGCACGCTGGGCCACGTTGGACAGGGCGTGGTAGAAGAGGAAGTAGGCGTGCGTCATGAGGTACAAACAAAATGGGACATCATTCAAGCGATGCGCGGGGAACGTGTACTCCGCCCCCAGCAGGGTATAAAAGTAGTGCGTCCAAAAGTAGTTGCCGATGTGGGAAAAGGTGGCGATCCAGATGGAGGCTTTGACCCAGTAGCGGCGGTGGAGGGGGCGGTGTGCATCGGCCGCCCCTGGGAAGAGCAGGGGCAGGGCGACCGCGGGGGCGGCGGTGGCGGCGCCGATGGCCATGTAGCCCCACTTGTCGCAGCGCTGGAGTTGGTGAAGGGCGAGAAGGGAGAGAGGAGTGTTAGTTGTTGCGGAGTGTTGTTGAGACCACAGACCGCGCAAACACCCACCGCCCACAACATACACGCCCACTCACTTCATATAGTTTGAACGGCACCACGATGCACAGCGCCCATACAATCCAGAAGGGGGAGTAGGCCAGGAAGAAGGCCTCCGCCCACTGTTTGGACGAATCGTCCGCGGCCCAGACGGGGAGTGTGGTCGCGGCGGACGCTCGCTTGGCTGGGGCGGGTGACGCCGCGTTGGACGAACGCCGACCCCGGCTGGGGGCGCGCCGGGTGGCCACCATGGGGGGTGAGATGGGAGTACAGGAGGCGCGCGCAGGGAGAGAACGGCGTGATTGGGAGGAGTCCTGTTCATTTGTTTTTGATTTGGTTAAAAACTCTCTCTTCTACTCGCCAACGTCCGCCCCCTTGGCCTCCAGTTCCGCCGCAAACGCTGCCAACCTGGCTTCGTCGTCGGCATCTTCGTCGCCACCCGCCGCCTTGGGCCCACTTTTTACCTTTTCCTTGCCCTCCGCCAGAACGCCAAACCTCTCCTGACCGTCCCACAGGTCGCACTCGACCTCGCGCCCGCGCCACGGCCGCCCGCTCAACCGGCTGACCGCGCGCGCGGCCGCCTCACCGGTGGCGAAGCGCAGCACGGCGACGCCGCCGCAGTGCACGCGGGCGCGCACCATGCCGCCGCCGCCGCCCGCGCCGGCGCCGAGGGCGGCGAGAGCGCTTTCGAGAGCGCGCCGCTCGGCCGCGTCGCTGGCCGCGCGTGCCTCATCAAACGCGCCCCGCACCACCACCGTGCGCGCGGTGACGGGGTCGGCCATCGCATCGTCATCCCCCTCCCACCCCAGGGCGCGGTCCACGGCGGCCGTCATGGCGCGGCGCGCTTTCTTGGACAGCGGCGGCGGCGGCGCGCGGCGCGCGGTGGCGCCATCGCCACGGTCGCCTCCGCCACCCTCTCTCGCAGTGAACTCGGCCCGGGTCACGGTCAGCACGTGCCGCTCATCTTGTGGCCGAAAGCGGGCGCCATCCAGCAGGGTGAGGGCCAGGTCGACTGAGGGAGGCTTCAAAAAAGTGACAACGCCGTCGCCTTTCAGTGCCCCCGTCGCTGCGTCCCGGTACAGCTTGACCCGGGGGCCGCTGCCATCCAGGGCGGCTTTCAGCACGCCACACTTGGCAAACACGGCTGCGACTTCTTCAACGCTTGTGTCGGGGGGGAGGCCAGACACATACACACTCACGCTCGACGTCTTGGCGGCACGCGCCGCGTCCCACTCGCCCGCGGTGGCCGCCGCCTCGCGTGCCCGCTTTGAGGCGGCCGCATGCTTGGCGATGACGTCGGCAGCGGTGGGCTTGGAGGGGCGGCGGGGAGGGGGGCGCGCGGCGGCGGTGGTCGTCGCGCCTGACGGAAACGTCATGTCGTCTTGATTGTAGGCTGGCCGCTCACCGCCACCTTGCCGAGGCACAAAGCGGCGCAGGCCGCCATCCCATACAAAGTGGGTGCCATCGTCGTCCACAAACTCGCGTTCGTCGGTGGGGGGGGAAGGCGGCCGCGCGGTCGCTTGTGCGGTCGACACCGCCGCAGCCCGCCCGCCCAACTGCACACCCAGGTGGACCGACGCGTCAGAAAGCGGCTGCCAGGCGCCCCCAGCCACTGTGGCGCAGTAGACGGGAGTCGTCGGCGGCAGCACGCCCGAGGCCGCAATGTCGCGAAACTGGGGCCGCGGGTACGGCCCCACCGACCCGCCCCGCCCGTCGGCGTAGAACCAGGCGTCGGGGGTAGGGGTGGTGGAGGTTGACATGTGGTTTGGAGTGGCGGCGCGCGCGCCACACACACAAGCGCCGCGGAGAAACGAATTGGGCGGTCTGCCGTTTCTTTGTCGGCCGGCCTCTTCGTCCGCCCCCGCCCTTCCTCCGCACCACGCGCACACGCAAAAATGCGAATCCTTGTATCACACAAAAAAACTGCGATCCTCATTCTCTCACTCACACACTCTAGCCCTGCTTGCCCAGGTCCACCTTCTTCTTCAGCACCTGCCTCCCCGAGTGCACCAACCCGTCCAAGATGCCGGCCACCGTAAACACGCCCCCGATGACGGCGCACGTAGAGGTGACAAACCTGTAGAATAGTTTGGGTTGCTCGGTGACGACAATCTGAATCGGAGACATGTCGTGCGAAAACTTGGCGGCCGGGTGGGTGGCGCCCCCCTCCGCCACGTAGGCGTGCGAGTGGACGACGTACTCATATGCGTCGTAGCCTGCATCCGTGGCGCGGCGGCCACGGGGTTCCAGGGAGGTGAGGACGACCTGTGGTTGAGAGGGAGGGAGGGTCAGTGTTTTTTTTTTTTTTTTTCGTTAACCGAGAGCGCGATCCTTCTCCCTCCCTCTCCTTCTCTTCTCTTGCCTGCGAGTAGTGCTCAAACGTGGTGTGGGGTTGAGGGGAGAAGAAGGCGGCGTGGGCCAGTTTGTCGGCCCAGTCGTCGGTCAGGCCGAGCGGGTGCATGGACTCGAGCGACTGTGTGGGAGGAAAGGTGGAAAGGGGAGGGTGAGAAAAACAACAAACACAAAAAGATCGAAACACGCCCAGAAAACACACACCATCCACAATCCAAACCACACTCACCCGCTTGCGCCGCGGACTGGGTTGAGACCCAAAGTAGTAGTGGTGCACCACGTGGGACAGGTTCATGGAGGCGGTGTCGAACGAGTGCCCCGGCGCACGCGCGATGAAGTGAAGGGTTCCAGGAACCTTCTTCACCAGCGCAAACCCGGACAGCGAGCACCCGGACGTCGCCGCCATGCGGGTGACGCCCTCCACGTACTGGCCGGGCTCGCCCGCCGTGGCGGCCAGTGTATCGGCAAAGGCTGTCAGAGCTTCCACGGTGCGGTCGCCGCGGTACGACTCGTGGTCGCGGAACCCGTGCACATTGACTTCGTCGTGCCCCGCCCGAAACACGCGGAGGGAGGGGTAGCCCGTGACCGCGTGCTCGCGGCACAGGTCGGCTTCCAGGGTGCAGTCGACTTTGGCGAAGCGGATGCGGCGATCTGATTCAGGGTAGCGCGCGTGCACGGTGGCCGTCACCGCCTCCCACGTGGGCTCCAGCCGCTGGCACCAGGGGCACCAGGGGGCGTAGAAGTTGATGACGACGATGGGGTAGCGGGACAGGGTGGCGGCAAAGTGGGCGGCGTCGATCGGTGCGGTGTAGTCGATCGCAGCGAAGGGATCACCCCCCACTGAACCCGCGGGGAGGATGCTACCCTCATCATCATACTTGACGTCCCGCCGGGAGGCACCGTCATCGTGCATATAGTACCCCGCCCGCCGCATGTCCTCGCTGATGGGCAACTTGCGCACCGTTTTGGTGAGGTTGAGGCGTTTGGTGCCGAGCGAGTCGGAGACATCTAACGTCGCAAACTCACAAGAAAGGGAAGGGAACGACACGTTGAAGTTGACGCGCAGCAGTTCGCCCGGGGGGGAGCGGTCCACGACGAGCTCGTCGCGGTAGACGGGGGTGAGATAGCCGTTGAGTTCCTGTGTGGGTTGGTGGGTGGGAGGGTTGGTGGAGGGGAGGCAAGAGAAGGAAAACACGCGTCGGGCGCGTGTTGCTTCGTGCGCTCTCTCTCTCCTTCTCTCTCACCATCGCCAGCAGCATGATGATGGACACGGTGGCCGCCAAGCTGAGCGAGGCGCCGGTCAGCGTGGTCTCCGTCAGGTCGCTGTGTGGGAGGGAGGGAGAGGATTGGTGGAAGGATCGCGCGATGTGTCGCAATGCGTGCCGCGCCCCACGACCACGGGCGTCTCGCGCCACGCCTGCCCGCCCCGCCACGACACAAGGGACGATTGTATTCTTTGGCTGCCACAGCGGCCAGCGCGGCAGGTGGATACCAGGGACAGAGACGCGCACACACGACACACCGACCGATCCCCACCCTTCTCTTTCTCAACCACGCACGTCGGAATCTTGCGGTAGAAGTCGACCGCTTTGAGGCGGGACAGCAGATGGTTGCCCGCCATGGTGGTGTGGGGGGAGCGGGAAGGGCAGGAGAGAGGCGCGGAAGAGAAACACGCGTGCTGTGTTTTTTGTTGTGTGCGTCTCGCTTTGTGTTTGCACAGGGTCCGAAAGTTGTTTGTGCCCCAGGCCGACCCACCCGGGCGATGGTATCCCCAAGAAACACAGAAGAAAAGAGAGAAGCAGCAGCAGCAGCCAGAAGAGGAAAGAAAGAAAACGCAAAAAAAAGGCACCCTCAAATCAAGCCAACAGCGCCACAGCGTCGGCCAGCGCGGCGGCCGCCGCCTGGGCCGCGCCCTCGTTGCCGGGGGCCGCGGCCGTCAACTCCGCGGTGGCGGCCTCCAGCAGGCCGGCGGGCAGGGGGGCGCCGCCAGCGCGCGCGGTCGCCGCGGCGCGGAGCGCGCCCAGCGCCGCGCCGCACCGCGCGACGGCGCGCGCCAGGGCGGCTGCGTCGCCGGGGGCGGTGGCGAGGCTGTCACCACCCCTCACAGCCGCCAGGGCTGCCACCGCGTCCCGCCAGGCGGCGGCGTAGGGCTGGGACGGGGGAGGCGGCGGCAACGGGCCGCGCGGCGCCGCGGCGCGCCGCTGCGGCGGCAGCTCCCCCAGCGCGGCCGCCACCTCGCCATCCGCTGCGGCCAAACCCGCCGCCGACTCCAGGGATGGGGCAGCGGTGAGGGCGGCCACAGCTGCTGCGCGCCGGGCGGCCGCCGCCGCCAGCGCGGCCGCGCGGTCTGGTGAGACGGCAGCGACGACCGCCGCGACTGCTGTGGGCGGCGCCACCGAGGGCGACCGGGACAGCATCCCCTTGGCGGACGCCAGGGGCGGGCGGGGTGGGGGCGGGGCCGAGTCCGAGGGCGCGACACACGTGGCGGCAACGAGGTGCACTCCCAATGCGTCGTCATCGAACTGAATGCGGTAGGCTCCCGGGGGCCCGGCCGTCAGGATGACGCCATCCGCCAGGGCGCGGGCGTGGGGGTGGCGCGCGGTCACGCGGCCGCCGACGGGCAGAGGTGGGGGCAGCGGCGCGGACGCTGCGGCCGCACGCGCCGCGGCGGGGGTCACGGGCGCCCCCCCCCACGACGCGCGCGCGGCGGCTCGCCAGGCAGCCAACGAAGCCCGCTCCTGCCTCAAAAAGGCGAGCGACAAGCGGCGGGGGCGCCCCAGGGCTGAGCGCAGGGCGGCCCACTGCGCGCGCTGCGCGCGCGCGCCGGGCGCGACCACCCCCGCCGCCTCCAGCACACCCACCAGCCCTCCACCCGCGCTGAACCAGGGGGCATCAATCGCTGCCATGAAAAATTCGGCGGCCGCCCACCTGCGGAAGCGGGGGGAGGCCAGCGCGGCGCGCAGGCGCAGCTGGGAGGGCGGGGCATCCGCGGGAGCACTGCGCAGCAGCGCGCCGGTCGCCAGCCCCGCCACCACGCCCTCGCTGCCGGCGGGAATCGCCCGCTTGGCAAACAGGGCTTTGCCGTGGGCGTAGTGCGGCAGCGCGCGCTCGGGCGCGGCCTTGCGGCGGCGGCGGCGCAGCATGGAGGGGGGGGGGCGCGCGTGCCCGCGACGGTGGCGCGGGAGCAGCCGCCCGCACCCCACCCCCCTGCTCCAGCGTCACGGACGCGTGCGGGCGGAGCGGCGGCGTCCGCGTCGCGGACGCCGCCGCGTCGCCCGCCGCATGAAAACCACCGCCCCCCACCGAGGGCGACCCCAGCGACGGCGTCAGCATGGCGCGACCATCCACTTCGCCATCATGCAGGCTGGCGGCGCGATGGGCGGTCTTGGGGGGCCGCTTGCCGGAGCGCGACCCTGGAGGATAGGGCTTGACGTGGCGCCCCGAGGGGCCCGACCGCCGCCCCGACCTCGACTTGGCGGGGGGGGACGCCAGTGGCAGGTCCTCCCCCGCTGCTGCCGCCAGGGCGGCCAGGGAGAGCAGGGCGTCCGCCGCATCGTCGTCGTGGGGGAGGGGGGGCGGCGGCGCGGCGCGCGGACGCTTGCCGCTGCGCGATGAGGGGGCCGCGTCCGAGGCGGCCCCATCCCCTGCACCACCATCAGCAGCATACCCCAAGTCGCCCCCCTCCCGCAGGCGCACGGGGACCGCGCGCCGCCGTTTGGGGGGGAGGGGTTCAGCCGCCCTCTCTGCAAAGGGGGGGGGCGTCGCGCCCCGCCTCGGCCGCCCCCTCGGCCGCTTGGGAGGGGGAAGGGCTTGGGCAGGCGCGCCCTCCGAGGCCGCGGCCGACGAGTCGGCGCCGTCCGAGGGCGGGGGTGCGGCCGCGGACGCGGCGGCCGTGAGCGCGGCGCCGTCCGAGGCCTCGGAGCCAGCGTGTGTCGTCGTCGCCAGCGTCGGGGCAGAAGTCGCCACGCCGCCACCTCCACTGCCCGCGTCCCGCACCATGGCGGCAAAGGCGACGGGGTGCTGGAAGCGGGGGGGGAGGGACAGGTACGCAGAGTGCTGTGACGCGAGGGCGGCACAGTCCTCCCCACTCACCCTGCCCCCCACCACCGCCGCCACCCTGTCCCAGTCGGGGCCGTGCGCGGCGCGCGCCTTGAAGAAGGCGTGGGCGGCGGCTTCTGTCCAGGGCACGGGCGGGCGCGCGGGGGGCGCAGCAGCCACTGCTGGGGCGACGGCGGGTGTCACAGGCTTGGAGGCGGGGGGGCGGGGAGGCAGGCTGGGGCCGTGCCCGTTGGTGGTGGCGGGCGGCGGTGCGGTGGCAGGGGGGCAAGGCAGCGGGACGTGCTTGGCGTCGCGCGGCGACGCCGCGCCATTTGCGGCGGTGGGGGGCGCGCCCCGCGCGGGGTCGCGGTCCATCTCGGCGAGACGCTGGTTCTGGTCGCCTGTGGTGAAAAGGGCGCGTGTGCGGGGGCGGGGGGGTGAGGAGGGGGGCGGGAGGGCGAGAGGCGGGCGCGACAGCTCCTGAACGCGGCTAGGGTGCTCTTGCGCACGCGCCTCCCCCCCATGTCCTCCTTCCCTCTCGTTCTCACTCACCCGCACCTTGCACGAGTCTGCAGACTTTAGGCTCTGCGCGCAGGGAGCTCTGCAGCGCGGGGGAGGAGGAGGCGGCGCGGGGAGGGGTCACAAGCGGGATGGCAAACTGACAGCACAAGCCGCAGGCTCCTCTCCCAGGGTAGGAGTGCGCCGGCCCCCGGCCAGCCGTGGGGGCGCGGGGAGGACGGTCTCCAGGTCCCCAACGCCCGTGAGGGAGAGTTGGGGGGGCAGCGGCCGCGCGCAGGGGAGAGCGGGGTCCAAAAAAAGAGCGAGGTCTGTCGCAGCGAAAAAAGCTTTCTTCACTTCGTCGAAGAACGACGTTGCTCGGCAGTTTGCGCACACACGCGCCTGCGCGCAGGGCGTGTGCGTTTGCGCACCACGGGCGACGCGCGTCACTGCCCCTGCCCATCCCAATGCCACACCGCCTCGTGGGCGGCCCCGCCCCCCCCGCCGCGCGCGTGGGGCGTGACAACCAGCGCTACGACGTGCAGGGACGGCGGCTGGTGGCGGGGTGAGTGACGGGCTGGCTGTCGCGGTGTGGTTGTGTGTGGAGCCTGTGCGCTGCCGTGAGCGGCATCGGGGGCCGGACGTGGGGGGCGGCGCCGCCGGCGGCGGGCGCCAAAAGCGCACGCCCAATCGAAAAAAACGCTGTCTCCAACCTCTCCCCCTTCCCACCCTCCCCACAGCTGCGTCCCAGTCCGCTTCCCCACCGACACCCCCCCCACCCCCGCCACCGTGTCCATCCTGCTCGTCACCTCCCGGTCAGGCTCCGGCCTGGTCCTGCCCAAGGGAGGGTGGGAACAGGATGAGAGCGTGGATGGTGCTGCTGCGCGCGAAGCTCTGGAGGAGGCCGGCGTCCGGGGCGACCTGCAGCCCGCGCCTTTGGGGCCTTTTACTCTACCCGCCAAGCCGGGAAAACCGACCTCAGGAGGCGCAGCCACCATGTTTGCCCTGGTCGTCAAGGAAGAGCTCCCCTCCTGGCCTGAATCCACGCAGCGCGCCCGCGTCTGGCTACCCCTGGCCGTGGCCGTGTCCGCGCCCCGGCACGAGTGGATGCGGGACGCTGTGGTGGCCTGGGCTGCGCGCCAAGGGTGGAGCGTGGCGCCCAGTGCGGAAGGCGAAGCCGCGGCGGCCGCGGCAGCGGCGGCGGCGGTCGCTGCTGCTGCTGCTGCTGCGCCGACAGCAACAGCATAGCGTGTATTGAGAACAAGCAGTGGGGCTGTGTTTGGTGCGGGTTTTTCTTTCCTTTCTTCTTTTTTGGCAGGTGGTGTTCAGCCCTCGACCCCCCACTTTCTTCTGCCCTGATTTTCTTTATTTATTTTTTGTCCTTGTGTCCCTCTCGTTTTCTTAGCATTTGTGTAGGCGCCATTCCCCAACCACCATAAAGTTGACAGAGGTTCGTGGGGGGGGGGGGGGGGGGGCTGTCGGGAGAAACAAAAACGAAACACAAAAAGTGTCGACACACACTCTCGCAATAATCTTTGCTGCCCCTGTTGCGGCGCGTCGCGCGGTGCCACACCCACCCACCCCACACGCGTCACCTACACTGTGCCTACCCACCGTGTGCCGCCCCCCGCCGTGAACCTCGCGTTTTCTTTTCTGGAAAACAATTCGCAATGGGCGACGACGACCGGCCGACCGACCACCTGCAGCCGCCCGCCAAGAAGCGCGGGTCGGACAGGCAGCTGACCAAGGACGACGCCAGCGACAGCGAGGGCGGCGAGGTGAGAGAGAGGAGGAGGAGGGGTGGCGGAAAACGGCGCCGCAATTGCGATGCGACGTCTCTTTTGCGAAAGCGCGCTGGGGGGACAGGCCGCCGCGATGGCATCCGTCGCGCCCACCCGGGACCATTACCTGGGCGCTGCAAACGGCGTCTGCCAGGGACCGCGGGTTTGGGAGAGCGTGGGGTGGCCCCGATGGATGCTGACATTCTTTTTGAACCCCCCGAAAACCCCACAGGTCGCCGACCCCGGCACCTTTGCCCGCGCCCCGGACGCCGTGCTCAAGACCCGCAAAATCATCAAAGCCCGCCGCGCCGGCGGCGGCAGCGACGGCAGTGGCAACGGCGGCGGCGCCAACCCCTTCGCTGGCGTGTCGCTCACAGCGCCGACCATGCCGCCGCCCGCGGCTGCGGCCATCGCCGCCGCCAACCCTTTCCTGGCGGTCAAGAAGGACGAGGGCGGCGAAGGCGAGGCCAAAGGAGAGGCGCCGCCGCCGGCTGCCGAGCCAGCGGCGGCGCCCCGCTCGCCCGCGGCAGCACCCGCCCAACCCGCTGCCGACGACGACGCCCCGTCCGCCAAGCCGGCGGACGACAAGCCGGCTGTGACTGCTGCCGCCCCCTCGTTCGGCGGTGGCGGCGGCTTTTCTGCCTCGGGCAGCGGTTTCGGTGGCCTGGCCGCCGCTGCCGCCACCTCGGGCGGCGGCTTTGGCGGCGGTGGCGGCGGCTTTGGCGGTGCCGCCAGCGGCGGCTTTGGTGCGCTGGCCGCCAAGGCGGGGGCGGGCGGAGGGGCCGGCTTTGGGTTTGGCGCCGCGAAAAGCGACGCCGACGCGCCGCCCCCCGATGACGACGCGACCAAACCCGCCCCGTCCTTTGGCTTCCCCGCCGCCGCTGGGGGCGGCTTCCCCGCCCCCGCCACCGTGTTTGGTGGTGGGAGCGGCGGCGGAGGTGCCGCCACCCCCCCCCTGCCCCCCGCCGCGGATGCACCCCACCTGACAGGGGAGGAGGGGGAAGACACCGTCTTTGCGGGCGACGGCGCCCTCTTTGAATACGACCCCCCCTCCGCCCCCGGCAAGGCGGGCGCGTGGCGGGAGCGGGGGAAAGGGGAGCTGCGCGTCAACGTGGGGGGTGGTGCGAGCGGCGGCGCGCGCATGGTCATGCGGTCGCGCGGCCACCTGCGCCTGTTGCTGAATGCGGCGCTGTGGCCCGCCATGAAGGTGACGCGCATGGAGGGCGGGAAGGGGTCCACCTTTGTGGTGGTCAATGCAGCGGCAGGTGGTGGTGGTGACGACGTCAAAAAAGACGCCCTGTCCGGCGGCGACGGCGACGCCCCCCCCCCCAAGCTGACAACGTACGCGTTCCGGGTGGGGGTGCCCGCCAAGCTGGACGAGTTTGTGGCGGCGGTGGACGAGAACAAGGGCAGCGAGTGAGAGTGTTGTTTGGTGGTGTGGTGAGGAAATGAAACAAAAATGTGTTTTTCTGGTCCAAAACCCTGCTTTTCTCTCTTGTTGTTGGGGTGCGGTGTGCGAGTGATGTTTTTGCGCGCCAGTCGAAGGCAGTGGAGAAAAAAACAACGCCACAAAAAACACACACAACGGCCTCTCTCTCTCCTTCTTCACTTGCCGCCCGCCGCCGCGTAGCGCTCCGCCACCTTGTCCCAGTTGATGAGCTCGTTGACGAAGACGCCAATGAACTCGGGGCGGCGGTTCTGGTAGTCGACTGTGTGTGGGGGGAGGGGAAAGGAAACTAAACGTTGAGCAAAAAAGGGGCAAACACACACGCACACCACGACACGCCCTCCTCTCTCTCTCCCCATATCCCTCTCTCACCGTAGTACGCGTGCTCCCACACATCCATGGTCAGCAGGGGCGTCTGCCCCGGCACGCACAGCGGGGACTCCGCGTTAGGCGTCTTCGTGATTTTCAGCTTGCCGCCCTCCAGCACGAGCCACGCCCACCCCGACCCAAACTGGGTGGCGCCCGCGGCGGAGAAGTCTTTCTTGAAGGCGTCCAGGCCGCCCAGGTCGCGGTCGATGGCGGCGAGGAGGGGGCCAGAGGGTTGGGCTGTGGGGTGTGGAGGGAAGGGAAAAAGGTGAGCGTGCCTGCGTTCGTTTTGGGCGCGCAAAAAGCCTCTCCTCCCCACCCCACACCCCCACACCACTCACTCTTCTTGGGCGACATCGACTCCCAGAAGAAGTCGTGGTTGAAGATTTGGCCCGCGTTGTTGAAGGCGGGGGTCGGCTTGCCCCCGTTCCAGGCGGCGGCAATCACTTCCAGCAGCGGCTTGCCCTCCAGCTCCGTGCCCTTGATCTGGCCGTTCAGGTTGGTGACGTACGCCTGGTGGTGCTTGCCCCAGTGCAGGTCCATGGTGGCTTTGGAAATCTTGGGCTCAAGGGCGTCCTGTGGGGTGGGTGCGGGGTGGGCGAAGAAAGGGGGCTACGGACACCCCCGCGCGTCGTTTCGTTTCGGTCGCCCTCTGCCCGGTGTGGCCAGCCAGTCGCCACGACGCACTCCCCCCTTTGATCCGCCAGTAGCCAATGCACGTGTTTGAGGGGAGGAGGAAGGATTGCAGGCCGCGGGGGGGCGCGCACCCTAGCAAGTTCTTTCTCTCCGTCGTGGCACGCTGAATTCGCGCAACAACCTGCTTTCCTGCAAACCCTGGTTGTTTTTCTCTCCCCCCTCCACACCACTCACCAGCGCGTACGGCGGCGGCGTCAGGGTCAGCTCGGCGCGGGCGGCAAAGGCGCGCTGTGGGTGTGGGTTGGAGAGAGGGGGGTGAGTTTTTTCGCGCCAATTCACGCACGGGCGATCTGCGCCCCCCACCCACAGACACACACGCACCGCGCGCGCGGCTCTGCACGGGCGCGCGGGGCCGGCCAGGCGGGAGAAGGTGCGAGCAGCGAGCATGGCTGATTTGTTTGGGGGGGGGGGACGGGGAGGGCGGCGGGAGTGAGAGTGCCGCGTAGCACTTTCGCTCGCGCTCCGTGAACACCTCCCCCCCCCCCCACCTGCACAGCCGGCGCACACCGCCCCGGCGCGCACGCCCGCCGCCCCGACCGCCCTGCCCTGCGCGCTGCGCCGTCTGCCGCCCTGTTCATCACGGGACTGCCCCCCCGACGCCGCGCCGCGCGAGGATGACGTGGCAGCAGCAGCAAGCGGGGTGGCAGCGGTCGCGGCCAGTTCCTGCAAGCACACTACATCTGCCATGGCAGGGAACCTCACACATAATCAAAATAAAACATGTTTCACCCGCCAAGGCCTCCATCAGAAAAAAACGGAAGCAGAGTGTTTTTTGGACGGTGGAGCGCGAGCCGTGCGAGGCGCACAAGCGCGCAACCGCGCGAGCGCGCGCCGACCCCATGATCTGGCTCAGTGAGTGTGACGGAGGGGAGAGGAAACAAGCAAAGAGAGTGAGAAGAGGTTTTTTGAGGTGCTCTTCTTCACCGTTTCTACAAAAAAACTACCCTCCCTCGATCCTGCACTCTCACGAAAACAGGGTCGTGAACGCCATGGCAATGCACGACACTGCCACCCACGGGCTGAGGCGTTCGCCTGGGGATGGATGGGGAGGGGAGGGATGGTGTGTTGGTGAGTCGGAGAAAAAGAAAACTGATACAGCCAGCATGCACACCCATCCACACACGCACCTATCCGCGCCGCCTTCCAGAACAGGCCCCGGAACCTGATGGGAGGGAGGGAAGGAGGAGGGAACGAAAAGGTGAGTGTGTGTGTTGTGAACAAGCAGTGTGTGTCGTTTCTCTGCGTTTCGCCCCATCAACAAGCAGCGCACACGCTGAAGCCGAGTCAGAGAGCTGAGTCGCGCCCACACGCTGGAGAGCAGGAAACGCGCGGGAGCATGGCGCACGAAAAACACGCGATGCCTCCCCATCACAACGCACCCCGTCCGCTCGCTCAGCACGGCGGGCGCCCGCATCTTGACGTAGGTGCAGGTGCAGATGGTGAGCAGGACGACCGATAGGAAGGCGTTGAAATCGAAGAGGGCGGACATTGGCGCCGGCGTGGAGACAAACGCGGTCCGCGCGATGCGAAGGAAAAGCGAGAAGTGAATGAAACACGACTCTTTCTCCTCCCACTCCCGAGAGACACCAAACACAGCGGGGTGACGAAGGACAGGTAGTTTTGACACACACGCACACACACACAGCACGCCTTGATGTTGTCCGGTGCGAAGAAAGAGAAAGAAAAAAACAGAATCAAACCCAACCCCACCGAAACTCTTCAGAAGTCTTCGTCCGAGTCCCACCCCGGCCCCCCATCCTCGTCCGCGCCCTCAAACTGGGTGGGGTCGACCGCGTACCGCAGCAGGCCGCCAATGCCACCGAAGCCACGGCAGAATTGGGACCCTTCCTGCGACCGGTTGGTGACAAACTCCAGGGCACACCCAAACTTTTTGTAGTTGTTGGCCAGCCACTCCAGCATGGCCGTCTTGTCCTGGACTTCCAGTTCAGCGCCGGTGGCGGGGTCGACAAAGGCGCCCGGCGCGGCGGCGGCTTCCGGGGTCATGAATTTGATTTCTGTCTCCCCCGTCACCGTGTTCTGCAGCGTGTACCGCCCCACGTCCAGCGACTCCCACACGATGAGCGTCTCCACGGCGCCCATCTCCAGGCAGGCCAGCGTGTCGGACACGCCAAAGATGATCTTGCCGGTGTCTTGCGCAATCTCATCGAAGAATTTGGAGATGAGCCTTTTTTCCTGGACAAATTTGACGTTGGCCAGTGCGTCGGCGGACAGCTCGATGGCCTGGTTGAACCCGTTTTCGCCACCTGGGTTGAGGAAGGGGGACGGGAGGTGAGTTAAAAAAAAATGCTGCCCACACAAGGGCGTTTTTTCATGTTGCGCGCTCGTGGGACGGCGCACAGAGCCGTGACTGGCTCCAGCGCGCCGGCCCCCCACAAACGCGACGCAACGCCTGCCCCTTGTCACGTCTCCAGTGCGAATGGAGGGAAGGTGGAAAAACAGGCGCGCACAGGGCTTCATGTTGGGTAACCGCCATTTGATCTCACGCCACTGGTGCCCCCGAGGGGGTCACAGGCAGGAAATTGGTAAGGCACCCGTTTGGGGAGGTGTGGGGGTGGGGGAAGGGGAGGGAGGCAGCGCCGCACACACACACCCACACACACTCACGCCCACCAACCCCCCTTTCCTCTCTCTCTCACACACTCACCGTACGACACATCCACCACCGCCACCACGATCGACTTCAGCCGCGCGTCAAACAGGTCGGAGTCGGCCAGCTCGTTCTTGAACTCGGCGGAGCCAGCCAGGACAAGGCCAGCAATGTTGGGCCGCTCCCCGCCCGGCACAAACACCTGAGTCGCGGTCTCTGCGACTTTCCTCACATAGTTGTGCCGCTTCTCCAGGCGCAGGCGGGCGAAGCGCAGGGCGGACTGGCCACCCCGCCCATGCTTCTTGGGCAGCTCGACCGAGAACTTGTGGAGCACGTCGCGCGTGTTGCCGGAGAGCGTGCCAAAGAGGGACCCGTTGCCGTCCATCACGATGAAACCGTACCGCGAGTCCGACTCCAACAACTCAGCCAGCGACTCTGTGTGGAACCTGTTGTCGCACAGGTACAGCGACGTGTTGATGGGTTTGAAGGGTTCAAAGTCGATGTTGAGTTTGCGCTCCTTGCCGTCGTCGGTGACCACCGTACCAGTGAAGAGGACGAGCCCGTTGTCCGGCACGCGCGAATACAGTTTCAACCTCTGCTGGCACGACGTGATGGCGCCCAACACCGACTGCCGGTTGACGCGGGACTTGATGTTGGAGGCGGTGCCGTACTCGTCGGCCAGCATTTTTTGGACGCGCGAGATCTGGAGGGTTGAGAGGGATGGCAAAACAAAAAAAATGATTTTTTTTGTTTCGCTCGTTTTGCTTTTTCTCTCCCGTCCTCCACCCTCTCCCACTCTCTCTCTCACCTGGTCGCGCGGCGGCAGGATGAGCGAGATCATGGACGTGCCGTTGCCGCGGGCTTCGTCCAGGCCTTTGATGAGCTGTGGTGGTGGTGGGGTGGGTGAAGAGTGAGGGTCGAGAGCCAGCGCAGAGGAGGCGCCCGATCCCCCCCCTCTTCCCTCTTCAACTCACCCGCTTGATCTTCCAAATCTCGATCTGCTTCTCCGCGTCTTCGGCGCCCTTGTCCCCCATGGCGGCACGCGGGGGCGCGGAGCGCGAGGACGACGCGGGGCGCGCGTGTGTGGGGGGGGGAGGGGGGCGGCGGTGGGTGGACGCCGAAGAAAAAAAAAGGCTGTGGAAAAAAGGAAAGGGTGGTGGTCAGCGCGTGTGCGCACACCCGGGCTCTGGCACACTGGCGTGTGTGTGCGGTGGGTGGGGGCGGGGCGGGGCGGGCGGGAGGCGTCGCAATTGGCGCGGCGGCGGCAGCCGATTTTAATGGCAGGGGGATGCGCCGGCCAGCGCGCCGTCGGCCGCCGGCGAGTGCAGGCACGCGTACACACACACCACACACACCGCTGACTGCAGGTGGGGGGAAAGGCACACGTACCGGGAGCGAGTTGGCTGAGCGGAAAAAAGGGAGCAGACTCGTCCCTTTTCACTTTTGTGTCTGCCGGCTGCAGTTCGACACTAGTTTTGTCTCTGTCTGTCTTTCTCTTCGCCGCCGCCGTGTGCCAAGCCACTCGTGCTCGCACACCGGCCACTCAGACTCCCCTTTCTACCGCCTGGGGGGAGTCGCGCCTGGAGCTCGCTCCAATGGGCAACCCCCCGTCGACCGCGGCGGCCGACGCATGCGCGCCGCCGCCGCCCACCACGCCCGCCCAGCCGACCGTCGCCACCGTCTCTGCGCCTGCTGGACGTCAAGCCGAAGACGTCAACCTCGTCTCTGCGGCAGCGACCGCGGCGGCGGTGGACGTGGAGGCGGTGGACACAGACGCCGACTCGGACACAGTCGCAGACGCGCTCGACCGCGTCGAGTGGGCAGGTGAGAGAGAGAGAGAGAGAGTGGAGAGAGAGAGAGAGAGAACTAGAGAGAGGCGGTGGGCGGAAGAGAGTCACGGGGCGTTCTTTTTCTCACCCCCCCCACTTTCTCTCTCTCTCTCAGGCTCGCCTCGCGCCGCCACCACCACCACGCCCGCCGCCAACCACACCGCCGCCGCGGCACTCGCAGCAGGCCTCTTCGACGGCGCCCTGCGTCGCTCCTACCGCCACGCGTCCCCCCCCTCCTCGGACGACGACGACCACCACCACCACCACCGCGGCGCACGTTTCGACGACGACCGCCTGGCCGCCCTCGGCCCCGCCTCCTCCCGCCCGGGGGGCGCGTCCGCCGCCGCCCGTGCCGCGTACACCGCCTCCCGCGCCGCCCGGCGGGCGGGGGCGAGGCGGGAGCGGGACAAGGCGGATCGAGCCACCGTCGAAACCGTGCTCGACCCCCGCACCCGCCTCGTCCTGTTCAAACTGCTCAACGCGGGCGTGTTTGCGAGTCTGCATGGCTGCATCTCCACGGGGAAAGAAGCCAACGTGTACTTTGCTGTGGGAGGCCCCGCGACCGGCCACTCGGCATTGGCGGTCAAAGTCTACAAAACCTCGGTCCTCGCCTTCAAGGACAGGCACCGCTACGTGGCGGGCGACTACCGCTATGAACGCGGGTATGGAGGGGGCGGCAACGCGAGGCGCATGGTGCGCGTGTGGGCCGAGAAGGAGGCGCGCAACCTGTCGCGCTTGGCAGCCGCGGGTGTCCCCTGCCCCACCGTCGTCACGCTGAGGTCGCACGTGCTGGTGATGACCCTGATTGGAGATGCGGTCACCGGGGATGCAGCTCCGAGGCTGAAAGATGCAGCCCTCTCCCCCCGCCGTGCGCGCGCCGCCCACCGCGACGTCCTCCTCTCCACGCGCGCCATGTACGCCCGCGCCCGCCTGGTCCACGCCGACCTGTCTGAATACAACCTACTCTACCACGGCGACCGAGCCGTCGTCATCGACGTGTCACAGAGCGTCGATCTCGACCACCCACACGCGTTTGACTTTTTGAGGCGCGACTCGGCCACCGTCGCGTCCTTCTTCGCGCGCAAGGGCGTCGTCACCCTGTCCCCGCGTGCTTCATTCGACTTTGTGACGGACCCGCGGCCGTTGACGGTGGAGCAGGAGGAGGCGGTGTTAGATGCTGCCCTGGCGGCGGCTAAAGCCGCGGCCGAGACAGCCGGCTCCACCGCCGCCCCCCCCACCGACGCAGGCGCGGAAGCCGTCTTCATGGCGGCCCACATACCTCGCCGCCTGGGCGACGTGGCCGACCATCAGCGCGACACGGCACGCTTGGCGGAGGGCGGCGCAGCAGCAGAAGGCATCTTTTATCAGGCGTTGGCCGGCATGACAGAGGACATGACGAGGGTGAAGGAGGAGGACAAGGAGGAGGGCGGCGACGGCGATGAAGAGGAGAGCGACAGCGACTCTGACGAGACCGACTCGGACGCGTCCTCCTCCTCCACCGCCTCCTCCTCCTCCCGCCGCTCCTCCCGCCCCCGCCGCCCCAACAAGGGCGCCCGCGCCTGCACCCTGCCCCCCGACGAAGCTGAAGCCGCGCGCGTGGAGAGGCGGGCGGCCAAGGCGGTGGTTAAAGAGGCCGCGCGCGAGCGGCGCCAGACAAAGACGCCGAAACACGTCAAAAAGAGGGCGGTCGCCAAAGGCAAGAAGAAGCGGTGAGTGAATATGGGTGTGTGTTCTGTTTTTGTTGTTGTTTTCCGTTTAAAAGCATGAAGAAACCTGCAAATTCTACCGGTCGGGCGACCCCTCGCGCGACGCACTGCCGCTCCCCCCACTGCGCAGCGCGCGCACCACCGCCTCCACGTCCCGCCGGGCGCTGGCCCCCGCCGCACTGCGCCCGCCGCGGGGGGGGTCGCGATACTTGGCCAGCACGTCGGGGAGGTCGGGGCGGGCGAGGAGGGCGGCGTAGGGTGAGGGAGAGTTTCCACCGGTGTTGTCGCCACCACCACCGCTGCCGTCGACCAACTCCCTCACGCGCCCCGTCGCCAGCGCGTGGCACAGCTGGGCCAGGGGGGCCAGGCCAGGTCCAGCGCCTGCTCCTCCCCCCCCAGCTTCGGCCGCGGCGGCCAGGGCGGCCACGTCCGCATGCAACCGCGCGAGCGCGTGCGCGTTGAACGCGGGCACACCAACCCCCCGCCTCGCCAGCACGCGCCACAGGGCGGCCCCCGCAGCGGTGGCTGCTGCCCCGGACACGCGGGCGGCGGAGGCGGGGGGCAGGACGGCGGCCGCAGCGGCCGCGGCGGCGCGGATCAGGGAGGCAAGGGCAGCGCCGTGGCGCGATGTCGCGTCGCCGCCGCCCGGGGGGGGCGGCGCGTCGGGCGTCCACACCGCCGCCACCGCGCGCTCGGCCAGGGCGCGGGCAGCGGCATCGATGAGGCGGTCGGCGGCGGCGGCGGCGGCGGCGCGGAGCGAGTCCCAGGGCTCGGCCGCGACAGCGGCGCCCGCGGCGGATGGTGGTGGCAGCACGCTGCCACCGCCGCCGCCACTCACTGTGGCCACTGTGAACGCGTCCAGCGATGCAGACGCAGCAGCCAGAGCTGACGCATCGGCCTGCACAGACAGCGCGGTCTCCAGGGCGCCCGGGGAGGCGGGGTCGAGGCCTTCCAGGCGCGCTGCGAGCAGGGGCGCCAGCGCGCGCGCGGCGGACGCATCGCGCGCAGCGCGTGCCGCCCGCAGCGCGTCCGCGTGCGACCCAAGGCCCGCGCCAAAGGCGGCGACATCGATGACAACGTCGCGCAGGGCGCGGGCTAGGGCGGGGGCGGCGGAGGTGAAGCGGGCGTGCGAAGTGGGTGCAGCGCCGGCAGCGGCGACCGGGGGGGCGCGTCAGCCCTAAAGCCGCCACCGCGCCCGCGTCGGCTGGACTGGCTGCCGTGTACAGAGGCGGGTGCGTGCCCTTGGCGGGAGGCGCGCACGCGGGGGCAGCAGTGGCCGCTGCCGCGCGCGCCGACGTGGTCGCGAGCGCGGCGCGCCCGGCGGATGCCGCGCCGCGAAGATCATCCCCCGGCCGCCCCGCCGCGTCCGCTGCGTCCGCCAGCAGCAAGAGAGCGTCCTTGATCTCTAGCAAAGCGGCCGGACTCGTGCTGGCGCCTGGCGCGGCCGCCCAGGCTGCCGCCGCGACCGCCTCGAACGCCGCGACCGCGTCGGCCCACCGCCCGCCATCGCCATCGCCGCCATCCAGCGGCGGCGGCAGCACGCGCGCCGCCGCGTCAGCCGCATCGAACGCGCCCGCCAGCACGGCTGCGTGGGCGGGGGCCGCGCCCGGGGCTGCTGCATCACGCGGCGGGGCGGCCGCCAGGGCGGCCAGCACGGCGCCGCGCTGCGCGTCGAAAAAGGAGGCCAGGGACGCCGCGTCGGCGGGGCCCAGGGCCGCTGCCGCGCGGGCGGCGGCCACCAGGGGGGCTACATCGGGTGGAGGGGGCGACGCCGATGGAGGGGCGGCCAGCAGGGCGGCGGCAGCGGGGGCGGTGCGAGCGGAGACGCGCGCGCCGCTGCCGCCTCCACCACGCCGAGCCGCGGCACGCGCCGCGGCAGCAGTCCGCCTGGCCGCCGCCAGCCGCAGCACGCCCCGCCCCACCGCCCCCGCGTCCGCGCGGGCGGCGGCAAGCCAGTCGGCGACCGCCGCGCGCGCGGCCGCGCGCGCGGCCGCGCCGACGCCCGCTGCAGCCGACGCCGCGTGCGGCGCCAGGCGGGCCAGGGCGGCGTCCGAGGCGGCATCGTCGCGAGCAGAGGTGGCCAGCGCCACCGCGCGCGCCTGCCTGCCGTCGGCCGCGCGTGCGCGCGCGGCCGTCAGGCAAGCCAGCACACGCTGCGCGCGCCGTGTGGCAGACCGCGCGGCCGCCACGCCCGCCTCCGCGGCCCGCAGGGCGGCAGCATCCTCCAGCGCGCCCGCCAGGCCGCCACCAGCGCCCGCCAGGCCGGCCGCGCCGTCGGCCAGGGAGGCGCGCAGCACGCGCGCGCGGTCGGCCAGGGCGCACACGTCCGCCGCAGCCACCAGCAGGGTGCCCCCCTCCTCAGCACACAGGGCGCGGGCGTCAGCATCGGCGGCATCGGCGGCAGCTTCCAGGGCGGAGAGGACGGGGGTGGCGGCCGCCGCGGCGGGGGGGGAGGGCGGGCGCGGCGCCCGTCGCGCGTGGCGACGGCGCGGGCCACCCGCCCGGCGTCCCCGGCGGCCCCACGCTGGCGCGAGGCGTGGCCATGCCACTCGCACGTGGCGTGGCCAGGCCGACGTCTGACGGCCGTGCACTCAACCGCGGCGCGCGCAGCGGGGGGGGCGGCGGCGCGCGGCTGCTGAAGGCAGCGCGCACGAGAGCCGTCACGTCGTCTGCATCCAGAGCAGCGATGACGTCCGGCATCAGCGGGACGGGGGCAGCGGGGCGGAGGACGCGCAGGAGAGCGACATTGGTGTTTGATGGGGGGGGCGGGAACGGGTAGCGTGCGAGGGCGGCACGCGGCGGGCGTGCCTCCAGCGATGGCGTGGGCTTGTATGGACGCGTTTGAGAGGGAGAGGGGGAGAGAAAAGGGGGAGCACAAGGGGAGGATCACGACCCTCCCCTCTTGTTCGATCGGGTGTGGTCGACCTCTCTGAAAAACGCGCTCAAGTGAACGCCCAGCCGGCAAGCCGGCGCGATGATTTTTTTGATTACTTTTCTAACAGTTGAAAGGCCACCACTAAAACAAAACACACTGTCCCCATCACTCAACATGCAGTCGCCGCCCCGCCGCCTCCACGCGCGGCCGCGCGCGCCCGCCCCCGCTCACGCCCTCCACCAGCGCCGCCAGCAGGGCGGGCGTGGCCAGCGGGCGCCGCCCGCCGGACATGCGGGGGTAGACATCCTCCAGGAAGTAGTAGAGATGGCCTGTTGTGGGGAGAGGAGGAGTGGGGTGGGGAGGGTGGAAAGGGGAGGGGAGGCACACGAAACACACACACCACAGCCCCCTCCCCCCACCCCACACACTCACCTGCTCCCATGCCCAGCACATCCACCGCCGCACTGGACCGCAGCAGGGAGGAGAGCGCGAGCAGGACCCACGGCAGGTAGGGTGCGGTAAAAGTGAGAATGCCCAAAAAGGACAGCGACACGTGGCGGTTGCGCCGCGACCATACGTACACCATCATGAAGGCGAGGGACGACCCCAGGAACTGGACGCCGGCGAGGGGGGCGGCGGCGGCCAGGGCGGCGCCCCCCAGGAGGAGCATCCACAGGAAGTCAGCGGCGCGGCCGCGGAAGGAGGCTTCCTCCAAAGCTTTGGCGTACTTGACGAGGAAGAACATGTGGAAGACAAAGTCGAGGTCTAGGTGTGTGTGTGGGAAGGGGGGGGGGCGTGTGTGGTGTGTGAGCGCACACAGGAGGGACGCGCCGCGCGCGCGCTTCACATCCCTCCCCCCCTC
This sequence comes from Choricystis sp. odSpoLacu1, assembly GCA_958009055.1. Lineage (NCBI taxonomy): Eukaryota > Viridiplantae > Chlorophyta > Trebouxiophyceae > Choricystis > Choricystis sp. odSpoLacu1. The sequence goes on from OY253658.1 coordinate 266,877, forward strand.
CTCCCCCCCTCCCCTCACTCACTCAGCGACCCAAAGTACAGAAAACTGGTGACCAGGCGCCACACTTCCCCCTTTTGAAAGATGAGGCGCGCGTTGTAGTAGATGTTGAAGGGAGCGATGAGCTGTGGAGGAGAAACAAAGGGTGGTCACACAAAAAAAACAAGGACTCCACCACAACAACAGCACCGACACCACCCGTTTTCCTTACCTCCAGCGCGCACGCGGCCGTCGTCAGTATGCACAGCGTGACATAGGTGCGGGTGACGGGCGGCAGCTGTGGAGGGAAGGGGGAGTGGGGGTGAGGGTCAAGGACAGAGGGAGAGACTTTTTTCTAGCCTGCGCGGCACGTGCTTTCCCACACACATGCGCACCTGCTTGTACCAATTCTCGATGGGCTGTGGAAAAGGGGAGAGAGGGGGGGAAGTGTTGAGACCTGTCTGTGGGCGCGCGGTGAATAGGGCGCGCCAAAACAACGCGCGCACGATGAAGGCGCCCACCCAGCCAACGACGCACGCCCACGCCGTCAACAGCGTGTTCAACACAAAGGCGTGCTGCCGGAGGCGCCAGCTGCGTGGCGCGGAGCGCGTGCGCGCAAACGGGAGAGAAAGGACACACCATTGCAAGACGCTCGGGTGGGTGTGGGGCTCCGTCTCGCGCGGATTCGTGACGCAGAGCTTGGACGTGTGTGTGTGTGTATGTGTCGTGTGGGGAGGGCGCGTTGCAGCAGAGGCGTGTGCGCCACGCGCGGACTCAGAGAGAGAGAAGAGAGAGAGAGGAAAAAGAATGCGAAATGACGAGAGTGAAACGAAAAAAAAAACACCAATCACACCTTTCGTTCGCCTGCTTTCTGCGGGCAAACTACAGGCGCAGGGGGCGTGTGCTGCACCCCACGTCGCGACAGCAATGCGAGCAGTCGCCTGCATTGCCGCGCTGGTCGTGGCCGCGGCCGCGACACGACCACCCGCGCCACCGCCTCTCCCCCTCATCATCCACACCTGGCCGTGGCGCGTCGCGACAGAGGCAGGGTGGGACGTGCTCTCCAACGGTGACTCCCCCCTGGACGCGGTCCAAGCGGCCGCGGCCGCGGCCGAGGCTGCGCGCTGCGACGGCACGGTCGGCCCTGGCGGCTCCCCCGACGAAACAGGGGAAACAACACTCGACGCCATGCTCATGGACGGTACCACCATGCGTGCTGGCGGCGTGGGCGACCTGCGCGGCGTGGCGGGCGCGGTGGCGGTCGCGCGGCTGGTGATGGACACAACCACTCACACCCTGTTGGTGGGCGAGTCGGCGGCCGCGTTTGCGGTGGGGCTGGGGGCTGAGCCCTCCAACCTGACGTCACCCGCCAGCGCGGCTGCGTGGCGGGCGTGGCAGGAGGGCGGGTGCCAGCCCAACTTTTGGCGGTCGGGCAGCGTGGCGCCGGACCCTCGCGCGTCGTGTGGGCCGTACCGTCTGACTGGCGATGATGCTGCAGTCTTCACAACACTCTCGCTGCCCCCGCCCCACCCGTCCCGCCACTCGCACGACACGATCGCGGCTGTTGCAGTCGACGCCGGCGGCGCGATCGCGGCGGGTGCCTCCTCCAACGGCGCCTCCCACAAGATTGCCGTCCGAGTGGGCGACGCCGCCGTCCCCGGGGGCGGCGCCTACGCGTCCCACGCTGCAGGGTGCGGGTCCACGGGGGATGGCGACGCTCATCTTCGCTATCTTCCCTGCGCGGTCGCGGTCGCGGCTGTCGAGGCAGGAGCCCACCCGTCCGACGCGGCGCGCGCCGCCATCACCCGCATCGCACGCCGGGAGCCCGGGTACAGGGGTGCCCTGGTGGTGGCCGACTCGCGTGGCAGGGTGGGGGCGGCTGCAGCGGGGTGGGCGTTTTCGTATTCGGTCGCGTCCCCCGCGACGGGGGGGGTGCCCCGCTTTGTGAGCGTGGACCCGATTGATGGTGGTGATGGTGGTGATGGTGGCAGCGTAGTTTAGCAGCAGAGAGAGAGTTATTGTATCATTTTTTTCGCGAAGAAAAAAGTGGATCGTGAAACAGAGTCGAAGAAAAAAAAATCTGGCAAACAAACACCCTCCCCCCCAAAACTCACTCGTACCCCATGGCCCGTCTGTACGCCGCCTCCTCCAGCGACGTGACCCGATCATCCTCCCAGTGCCCCGAAGACCCGCGGCGCGAGAAGTCGCGCGGCGGCGCGCGTGGGGCACCGCCGCCGACACCATCCCCAAACACAGCCTCCAGCGGCACCGTCGTGCCACGCGCCGCAAAGATGGTGTCCGGGTCGACACGCGCCTGAGCCGCCAAGGCAGCCCTGAGGGCGGGCCCGCGCGCCCAGTCGGGGACGGGTTTGGACGGGCGTCCGTCCGAGGGGGGGGCTTCATCGTCGTCGTCGTCGTCCGCATCATCCGACTTGTAGGGCGAGATTTCGTAGGTGTCCGGGTTGGCGGGGGGTGGAGGGCGAGCAGGGGTGTGGCCAGCAGCGGAGGGTGCAGCGACTGGCGCGGGTGCCACCCCTGCGCGCGCGTCGACAACCACCGCCGGCTTGCCGCCACCCGCTTTGCCGGGGGTGGCGCCCGGCCCACCCACGCGCGCCGCCTTTGCGGCACGGGCGTCCTGCTCCGCCCCTCTCCGCTCGGCGGCGGCCGCCTGGGCTGCATCCAGGGCGGCCAGCGTGTCGCCTGCGGTCGCCACGCGCGCCGCTTCGTCCGCGGCCCTCCGCGCCGCCACCGCGCGCCGCGCGCGCTCGCGCTCCGCTGCTTCCCGCGCCGCGGCGCGCTCGGCGGCGCGGGCTTCCTCCACCGCGCGAGCAGAGGCGGCCGCCTCCAGCGCCCGAATCTTGGTGCGAGCAGAGGCGGGCGTCGCGGCGACTAGAGGCACCGCCGCCTCTGCAGCAGGCGACCCCGCGCCACTGCTGTCGCCCGTCGAGGGAGGCGCCGACCCCGCGTCCGACGGTGCGGGCCGCTTCGACGGCAGCAACAGGGTGGACTTGGTGGGCAGGGGCGCCCGCTGCGGCGCGGTGGCGGTGGCAGCGGCCGCCGCTGGACCGAGCCGCGACGGCACGGCTGCGGGCAGGGCGGCCGCCCCACTGACGCCAGCCGGCGTGCGTGCGGCCGCGGCTGCAGCCGCTCCTCCGTCGGGTGTGTCGGCGTAGGGCACCAGGCCCGCCAGGCTGGCGCCTGCGGGCGACGCGGGGGACGCGGGCTGGGGCGCGGCCGGTGGCGGCGGCTGCTGCTGCGGCGCGGCGGGTGCAGGCGGCTTGGCCGCCTGTGCAGGCGGCTTGGCGGTCTGCGCAGGCGGCTTGACGGCTTGCACGGCCGGCGGTGCTGCAGCAGCCGGTTGCGGCGGCGGCGCCGCCACCGCCTTGGCAACCGGTGCCACCGCGGCCGTGGGACGCGCCGCCGGCGCCACGACATTGGCAGGCGGGGCGGCCTTGGTAACGGGCGGCACAGCAGCAGGCGCGGCCGTGGTGGTGGCAGCAGCAGCGGGGGGCGGCGGCGGTTTGGCGGGGGGCACGGGCGCCGCCGGCTTGGCAACCACCGCTGGACGCGCGTCTGGAGGCTTGGCTTGCACGACAGGAGCAGCCACAGCCGGGGCAGGGGCAGCAGCAGGTGGGCTTTGGGCGATGGCAGGTGACAGCGGCGGCGCCGCCACCACTGCCGGCTGCCTCGCCTCCACCTCCTTGGCCGCCGCTGCCGCCGCTTCCGCACTGGTCGCACGCCGTGTCTCCAGGACGGGCGTTCCGGCCAGAGGGGCGGGCACTTCGGGCGCGGGTGCGACTGCAGCAGCAGCAGCCCGCCGCGCGCGCGGCCCAGCCGCCGCGGGCGCCGGCTTGCGTCCGCCACGCGCCCCGGCACGCGTCTTCTTTTTGGGAGGGTTTGCGGCTGCTTCGGGCTCGTCCAGCGCGGCGGGGGGCGCGGGGGCGGGTGGTTCAGTGGCGGCGGCGACCGCCGCCGGCGCAGCCTCCACCGGCGCCTTGCCCCGCGCCGCCCGTGTCGGGCGGCTGGGCGCAGCAGTCTTCGTCGCCTGCGGATCGCCAGCGTCGCTGGGCTCAGCCACGGCCGCGCGCGGCGCACGCGTGCCCTTGGCGCGCGACACCGCGGGCGCGGCCGGGGCCGCCTCTCGGCGCGCGGCGCGAGTGGCGCGCGAGTTGGCCACAGGTTGAAGGTCGTCTGCGGGTGCAACCGGGGTCGAGGACGTGGCAACGGAGGGGCGGGAGGCGGGCGCCGATGGTTTGGAGGTGGAGGGCTGCGTGTGGGAGGGAAGAGGGGACGGGGAAACGGTGAGTTTTTTATCGAGCTGGTGGCGGTGGCTCTGTGTGCACACGCCAGGCGGTGCAACGCGGCCAGCAGGCGGGCCAGGGAGCGCGCGGGGAGCGCTGCGCCGTTGCGCATGGGGCGCCACTCGATTCGCGCGCGAAACCGCGCGCGCGCGCGCCCGCCTGGGGCCTCCCGCTGCATCTCTCCTCCAATTGCCCCCCCCCCCCCCCCATCTCGACTCACCTCGCCACTGCTCCACTGCGCCCGCGCCGCCGCAAAGGCGGCGGTCAGCGCCGCCGTGCACCGCACCGCCTCGTCGTCGACGCGGGCGGTCGCGGCCGCGCGCAGGGCGGGCGCCTCCTTAAGCAAGGCCAGGGCGGCGTCCGAGGTCAGCATGGTGTGGGTGTGTGAATGTGTGGGGAGGAGGAGGGGGGGGCACTCTCTCCCACACGCACCCCGCGAGCGCGAAACACCGGAAAGCGATGTTGGGTCTGCGCGTTTTCGTTTCTCGCACACTCACACACCCGCGGCAACCCAGACCCGAGAGCCACAACGTGAGCTTTGCGGTGCCTTCAAACCCTGGCACCTGCCTCCACACGCTGCCGCGTGCAGAAAGTGGAGCCCAGCGCCCGTCGGAAGCGCCGTCGGCGGTGTTTTGTGTCTCCGAGACGCGCCCTCCCTCTCACCCCCCTCTCTCTTCCCCACCCCAGCCCTCTGGCTCTGCCACCATGACCCGCCTCCTGCTCGCCCTCCTCCTGGCCGCCGCGGCCGCCCAGTCTCCTGGCCAGCTGAAGCAGGCCGTCCTCGACTCCCCCCTGCGCGCCGTGCTGGCCTCCCACCCGCCCTCCGACCCCGCAGCCGCCTGCTACGCAGCTGCCGTGGCCACGCTGCGCCCCGACCGGTGCGTGGACGACCTGAGGCCGGCGGCGCACAGTGTGCTGGCCATGCGGCTGCTGTCTTGTTACGCTCTGGAAACAGGCGAAGCGGCCGCCCTGCCGCCCTGTGCCGCCACAGTGGCGGCTGAAGCCGCCAAAAAAGCGCGCTCTGGCGACGATGCCACCACCATCGACGTCGCCTCCTGCCATGCGCGCCTACCCGACCGCCACGCGGCAGCCTATGGGAAACTGTGGCTGCACACCGCCACGCTGTGCATGTACTACCATGCTCGGGCGGCAGCTGAGGGCAGGGACGTCCTGGTGGACGACCTGGCGGCCGCCGTGGTGCGGGCGACGACCACGCTGGCCGACGTGAGCTCGGGGCTGGTGGCGCTCGTCGTCGACGCGGGCGCGATCCGCGTGTCGGTCGCGGAGACGGCGGCGGCGCTGGCCAACCTGGCCGCCGACCAGGCGGCCTTGGGGCTGGACCAGAGCGCGCGCGCCGACCGCCTGGCGCGCGCGCTGGCGGCCGCGGAGGCGAAGCTGGGCGCGGCGGTCGACCGCGCGGCGGTCGGCGCGGTGGCGGCGGCCACCGCCGCCACCGACGCGGCGGCCGCGGTCAAGGCGCACAGAGTGGCCGTCGACAAACTGTTCGAGTGAGTGCTGTGTGTGATTGGCGGGTGGAGAGGAGGGCGGGTCAGGGTGTTGAGTGGGACGGGGGGTGGGGGTTTGGGGGGTTGGAAGAACGCGGGCACTCGTCTTGTGGCCTCCCTCCCCAAACCCTCCCCTCCTTCCTCACCCCTCCTTCCTCCCACCCAAACAGGTCCCTCACCTCCCTCATCACCCCCATCTACCCCGCCCTCCTCACCGTGCAAAAGCACGTCGTCTCCGTCTCCTCCGCCGTCACGTCGCACGGCCTGCACCCCCTGTCCCTGCCCACCACGGTCGCAGCACTCGTGTTCATGGCCGCGTCCCCACGCCGCCTGGCCGCCGCCCGCCTGCCTGTCGCGGTGTCCTGGGTCCTGGCCTACCTCATGGATGCTGGCGTGGCGAGCGCCCTGCGCCCTGTGGCGCCCCGGGTGGCTGCGACACTGGCGGCCGCGGCGTGGCGTGGCGCGGCTGCAGTGGCAGCGGGCGCGGTGCTGACTGTCGCCTGGAACTCGCCGCGCTGGGAGGATGTGGTGGGGAGTGCGCTGGCGGAGGTCAAGCAAGCGTTGGCGGCCACAGCGCCCCGGCGGGGGACGAGGGCCGCGGTGCTGGGGCCGGCCACGCCGCCGCCGGCCGGTGCGCGCCGGCGGTCGGCGCGGATGGAGGCGCAGCGGCTGGCGGGGTGATTGTTTGTGGGTGATGATGTTTTTCCTTTTTTAGCGTTGCGTGTGTGTTTGTGTCGTGTGGTGTGAGAGGAGAGAGAAACAAAGGGTTGGTAAACGACGAAAAAGGGGGACCTGCCTCCACTCACACTCCCGCTGTATCACCCTCCTCCTCTCCCCCCTCTCTCCACACACGCACACACACTCCACAACACTCAACCATGCAAGCCTCCCTCGCCAAGCCCCTGCGCGCCGCCCCCACCCGCCGCGTCGTCGCGTCCCGCCGCGCGGTCGCGCCCAAGGCCTTTTCCGACGTCAACACCGTCATCGGGGGCGGTGAGTCTCCCCCCATTCCCGGGCCCGGTGCCAGCGCGCCCCGACACTGGGCGATGGGGAGGGGTTGGGGGAATGGAAGCGGTCGGCACGGGCGCACGCGCGGCACCAACGCAAGAAGATAACGCGGGCGCGCGCGAGGCGCGTTTTGGCCGGTTTGGGGCGGCGGTTGGCCACGCTCTGCCCGCCCGCCCACCCTCGTGTCGGACGGAGGGTGACTGCCGACTGATGGGGCCGGGAGTCGCGGTGCTGAGTTGGGGGGGGGGGACTGCGCGCGGGGCGGGGGCGTGGGAGGCTCGATGCACCACCCCCCGCTCGCTCGGTCTCCGGGGGTGCCCCCCGACCCCCCCCCCCCCCCCCCCCGCGACCCACACCACACAGCCACCATCGCGTCCCTGGCTCTCGGCCGCTTCATCATCATGCCCCAGCAGCGCGCGTGGAGCAAGCGGGCGGGCCTCCCCCAGCAGAACGGCAAGACGCACGCCGCCGCGGGCGACAAGCTCGCCAACGAGGCTGCCTTTGCCCTTTCCACCAACGACCCTAGCGGTTTCACACTCGTGGACACCTTCGCCTACGGCGCCATTGGCCACGCGCTCGGTTATTTTGCGTTGTCGACCGCCTCGCTGTCGGCCGCGGGCTTCGACGCCAAGCCGTTTTGATTTGAGGAGGAAACAGAGAGCGGGCGGGGTGCGGGCGCCGATTTGGTGCGCCGCCGCGACGCTGTCGGCGGCCGGCTTTGACGCCAATCCGTTTTGAGAGGAGAGAGAGAGAGCGGGCGTGGCGCGGGCGCCGAGTGGCGCGCCCGTGTGTCTGTTGAAAGTGCGTGGGTGTGTCGAGAAAACAACAAAAAACGGTGAGACCCAGCGCCCCCTTGTTCTTCCCCCCCGCCCGCTTCGTCTGATGATGTAAATGGTGCAAACAGGCAAAAGACAACAACAAGAGAAAGAAATCAGCAACACTAAACAAAAAACACAATCTTCACTCATCAGCCAGCTTGTCCGCCCTGAAGAAACGCTCGCGCAGCCCCCCCGTCACCACCCACAGCCCCGCCGCCACCACCGCCAGCGCGGCGGGCGGCACGCCCGCCACCACCACCGCCCGCGCGCCCGCCCCCGCGCCCGCTTTGGCGGCGGCCAGGCCGACGGAGGCGCTCGTGCCTGCCAGCGCCAGGGCGGCGAGCGCAAGCCGCAGCTTGTCCAGCCTCGCCAGCGCGCGCTGACACACGGCGCAGTGCGCGGTGTGGCGGGTGTAGTGGTCGAGGACGTCGGCGCGCCCCGGGGCGGCCCGCGTCAACAGGGCGCGGTCTGCATCACTCACAGATGGGTCCCAATCCACGCCGCCGCCCGCGCACTCGTTGACCCACTTGTGGAAGGCGCCGACCCCGACGTCGGAGGGGGTGGCCAGCCAGTAGGCGCGGGAGCCAGGGCCGCCGCGGCCGGACGCGGCGGCCGCGCGGGCAGCGTTTGCATAGGCGCGGGCGACGCCAGACATCGCCAGGACGTCTTGATCGCCCAAAGCGTGGCCCAGGACGTGGCCCGTGGCGGAGGACAGGGCCCACCGCATGGCGCGCTGGGCGAGGGTCGGTTTGAGCGGCGATGCCGGCGCCGGTGCCCCGCCCTGCGCCTTTTTAAAGTAAAACGCGCCAAACACTTGGCACTCGCCGGGGCGCGTCGGCGTGAAGTAGACGACCGCGATCTGGGAGGGGCGGCCGTCGGGGTAGGCGTAGTGGGTGCGCAGCGCGCCGGGCGCGACAAACGTCCGCGTCGCGACCATGCCCGCCGCGCGCGCCGCTTTCGTGTACCCGGTGTGCGACAGCGTGAACCCGCGTGGCGACACGCCGTCAGGGGACGCCGCCATCGCCATGGGTGCCGCACCTGCGCGCGTGTTGGGGCCCATCACTTTTTCGTGCAGGTATGGCGCGTGCGAACAGTCGGTGCTGTTCTCCGTCATGAGCAGCCAGTCCACGGGCGGGCGCATCGTGGAAAAGGGGGCGGTGGCAGCTTCAGGATCATCCCACAAAGGAAGCGGGGTCTTCGCCGCGGTCGCGGCAGCGCCGGGGCCTTCCTGTGGCCAGATCCACAGCACACCGTTTGCCTCCGTCGCTGGCAGCGAGCGCAGGCGCGACCGACGCGACGCCTTGACGGACGCTGCCGCTGCTTCGTCGGTCGCTTGCGGGCACAGCACACACTTGGCACACCCAGCCGCCTCATCATGCGCAAACCGCCACCCATGGTACCGGCACTCGAGCGAGGCACCCCCATCAATGACGCGGCCGTCCGCCAGGCTGGCCAGGCGGTGGGGGCAGGCGGCGTGGGCGGCGCGCCAGGTCGAGGCGGGGGCGTCGTACCAGGCCACCAGGTCGGCGCCGAGCAGCGTGACGGCGTTGGGGGCATCGGTTTTGAGGTTGTCGACCAGGTTGACCGGGTACCAGTGCGCCCGCCACTCAAAGGGGGTGGTGGAGTCGGTGGGCCAGGGGGTGGGGCCTGTGTGGTGTGTGTGTGTGGGGGGGGGGAGAGGGGCGGGGCAGTGGTTGGCGGCGGGCCGAAAAGGAAAACGGTCTGTCGACGATGACGCGGCATTGCTGACGCACCGGCTCCTCTCCCTCCTCCGAGCCCCGCAGCCCTCTTGCAAACACACACACACACACACACGCTCTCATGCGCTCTCTCCACTCCACCCCTCCAAACACTCACAGTCAACCGGCACCGCGTCCACGGGCGGTGCGACGGGCCGGCCCAACACAGCAGCATCAGTCGCCGGCGCGGACGACGCCACCGCGCGGGGCGGCGCAGGGCGCTGCGTCCGCGCAACAGAGACTGTGGTGCGTGCGCGGCGCGGTGCCGCGCCGGGGGGCGTCGGTTTTTGGGAGGCGAGGCGCATGGTTGCGAAAGACGCGTTTTTTTTGTGTGTGTCGCTCTGTTTTCTTCGTCACACCTAAACGCACAGAGGGAACGCGCCCGTCCTCCCCACCACAGCCCCGACAGCGCGGGCACGTTGTGCACGCCAGGCTCTCGGACCCCACACAAGCCAAACACCCCTCTCTATCATCATGCACCCACGCCCCCCCCTCGGTGAAGCGACCAACCGGTCCTCCGCTGACGACGCCGTGGCCGCCGCCCTCAAAACGCCCGCCGCTGCTGGCGTCACCCCTGGGTGGCAGCCCAGAGGGCGGGCCGCCTCGCTGCGCCCCGCCCCCGCGCGCGGCAGCGCGGGCGCGACGCCGCCCGCGCATGCGCCGCGCGCGGACGCGGGTGACGGCGATTCCGACCGCGCCAAGCTGGCGGCGAGGTCGGCGCTGGCCAAGCGCAGGACGCGGGCGACTGTGCTGGTGAGTAGGGTGAGAGCTGTGGGTGGAGGGAGGGCGGCGGAAAGAGGCGCATGTTGTTTGTTTTGCGGGCGCCGCTCTCTCGCCGTCGGCCTAGCGCCTCGGCCGGTGTACTGCACGCTCCTGTGGGATTGAAACATTGCACAGACAGTATGCGTATGGAGACGATGGAGCGTGGAGGCCGCGTGTGAGCGAGAGAACGAGATGCGCGCGCGCTCGCGCCGCGCGCGGACCGACGCGCGCGCCCACCGAAAACCAACCCACGCCTCCCTCCCCCCTCCAGCGCCCCTCCTCGGCCGACGCCGACCTGTCCTCCTCGGGCGGACCCTCAGACTGCGACCCCGACGACGCAGACGCCACGGTGTGCCTGGCCGACGCGCGGCGGCGCGCAGTCGCGGCCGCGCCGAAAGCCGCGGCCGCAGGCGGCAGAGTGCGGAGGCGGGCTGCTGCTGCGCCACCCGCTGCAGCCCCCACCCCGCGCCGGGCGGCCGTCCAGTCCCAAGTCGCCGAACTCAACTCGCTGGCGTCTGCCCTGCTGCCCGCCGGCACGCCCGCCGCACGCGCCAAGGACGGCACGCCGCTGCGCGAGCGCCTGGCGCGCGCGTGGAATGGAGGCACCTACTATGAACGGTTGGTGGCGGAGGCTGGTAGTGGTGTTGGTGTTGGTGGCGGCGCCCCGGCTGCTGCCGCCTCCAAAAAGCTGGCCCTCACCCCGCCGCGCGGCCCCCACCGAGTCGCGTCGCTCGCGCCACGCCCGCCCCCCGCCAAGCTGGTGGCCGCGCCGCCGCCCAAGCCGCCCTCCCCCGGGCGCGGCGGGCCAGTCGCCGCTGCCGCGTCCGCCCGCGCGGCGGGGCTGGAGGCCGCGCTGGCGGTTGAACGCAGCCGCGCGGCCGCGCTGCAGAGTGAGTTGGACGCGCTGAGGAGTGGCCAAGGGGGCGCCCCCTCCTCCGCTCCTCCCGCCGCCGTGTTGAGGGCGCTGGTGGTCAGATTCGGCAGGTTGAAAGCTGAAGTGGATGGCGCGCTGGCTGACCTGGAGCGCGTGGTGGCGACGTTGGAGTGAGAGTAAAAATGAGGTCCCTCTGCAAAAACAAAAAACAAGGCAAAAACGTTTCCCTCTAGAGACACCCAACACAAAATCAAACTACGCTTTGTGTGCCTCCAGCACCACCGTCAGCCCGTCGCTCGGCGCCAGACTACGCCTCGCGCGCCGCGCCACGCGCCTCCAGCACCACCGTCAACCCGTCGCGCGGCGCCAGCGTGATGGTCTGGCGCACGGGCAGGGGGACGGGCTGCCCGTCCACCGCGCGCGGTGTCACCACCCGCAGCAACGACGCGAGCACGGTCTTAAACTCCAGTTCAGCCAGGCCGCCCCGGCCCGACCCGGCGGGACACTTGCGCGCGCCCTCGCCAAACGGGAGGAACGCTTTTAGTGCGGAGGGGGGCGCGGCGGCGGGGTGGCCCGGCAGAAAGCGTTCTGGTTTGAAGTCGAGCGCGGACTCGCCCCACACCGCTGCGTCGCGGTGTAGCACGAGCAGCGGGGTCGCCACCCACGTGCGCGCAGGCAGGGCGTGCCCATCGACCACTGAATCCGCCCCCAACTCCCTGGCCAGCATGGGCGCAGGCGGATACAGGCGCAGCGTTTCGCGGAACACGGCGTCGAGGTAGGGAAAGGCGGAGGCGGAGGTGACGATCTCGGCGAGCTGGGAGGTGGGCATGCCGGCGGGCGCGTTCGCATCGATCTCTGCCACCAGCTTTGAAAGAACCTCCGAGTCCTGTGTTAGACAGAATACCGCAAAAGTCAATGCGTTGCCCGTCGTGTCAGTGCCCGCGAGGATGGCGAGAAAGCACGACTGCACTATCTCGACGTTGTCAAAGGGGAGGCCCGTTTTTGGGTCCACCGCGCGGGTGCACACGTCCAGAAACGAGCCTGGGGCCACGCCGGAGCGGAGCGACTTGACTTCGAGTGTCTGGGAGGCAGTAGAATCACCCGCAGCAGCGACGGCGGCCCGGTGGTCGGCCAGCAGGCGTTCAGCGACGGTGATCACACGGGCGCGGGTCGCGCGCAGCCGTTTCAGCCCCGCGTCGGGGAGCACGGACGCGCCGAACCGAATGAGAGGGGCCGCGACCGGGAACAGCAGCATCAGAGCACCCCACACCGAGAAGGACAGGCCGTTGACGGACACGATTTCGTCGATGGCGGTGCGCAGTTCGGCGCCGACGGAGCCTGGTTGGGCAGCGCGAAAATCGACGCCAAACGCGATCGACCCAATCACGTCGAGAGTCGTCGACTTGAAATCGGAAGCAGCGTCCCACTGGCCCCCAGCCTTGGCCGCTGTAGCCGCGGCACGCTCAGCCAGGGCGTCCGCGTGCGCGGCAACCACGGGTTTCGCCGCATCCAGCGACCCGCGATAAAACATAGGCGACCACAGGCGCGACCGCAGCGCGTGGTGGTGCGCGTCGCGCGCGGACAACAGGCTCGCTTTCTCGAAATTAGCATCCTTGCTGCGCCCCCGCCACAGGGTTTGAAACGCGGGGCGGTTGTAGTTGGTCAGCAGCGTGTGTCGCACCGCGGACGGAGCCACCGTCATGAAGAAGGGCCGAGTTGCCCCCCACGAGAGCCACGACGGGCCAAAGGCGGCATGGTCGGCCGCGTGCACGGCGGCGGCGCCGCGCGCACGCAGCACGCGCACGCCGCCGATGAGCCAGGAGGGGGGGCGGCCGGGGACAGAGCGCAGGCGGTAGCGCTGCCAGGGGTGAAAGCTGTAGACGATGATGGCCTGTGGGGTGGGTTAGGAGGGTTGATCAGGCGGTGATTTGAGGGAGAGAGACAGTGCCGCCGCGCCACCTGGTGCCGGTGGGTGGTGCAGCTGGTGGCGGCAGCTCCTCTGACGGCACCGCCACAGCCACAAAAATAAACCGGGAGTGTTGGAGGGCCAGCTGGTCGAGACGCCTCGCGTCGAAGCATGCCACCCCCTCGCGCGTCTAAATACGCACCGCAACTAGTGCCGCCACAGCCACAACGAACACGCGGACAGCGTCCGGCATGCCGGCCAGGGTGGCGAGCATTTCGGCGGTTGGAGAGGGAGGAGAGCGGAAACCTCACGGACGACTAAAATTCGCGGCGGTGTGTTTCGCTCTCGGTTTTCATTTTCAACCTCTAAACAAGCCCCCTCTCTCCCAACAAAAATCAAAACTCTCTCAAAGTGCATCTCACTCCTTGGGCGGCGGCCTCGGCGGCGGCGGCGCCGTCCTCACCGCGTCCCCCGCCCACGCTGCCGCGGCAGGCGGCAGCAGCTCGACGTCACCGCCGCTGGAGCCGCGCCGCGGCGGCGCCCCCGGCGACCGCCCCCTCGTCGTCCGCGGCGCCCGGGACGGCAGTCGAGACCGGGCCGCTGCCGCGGCTGCGGCGGCCGCCAGGGCGTCCATGTCGGGCGGGCGTTGTTGGTGCTGGGTGCGCGGCGTGGAGCCGTCGCCCGACGCGGCGCCGCGCTCGACGTCGCCGGGGGCGGACCACCGCCCGACCGGGCGCACAACGACGGCAGGGGCGCTGGAGCCAGTACCACCTCCCTCCACGTCACTGGCTTCTGGAGACGCCAGCACGGCGGACGCGGCGGGAGACGCGGCAAACACGCCGCCCCCGCCGGTCGGTAGGCGACTTTCATAAGGCACTGAAAACAGCGACACCGCCGCCATGTCGCCGGGAGGTCCCAACCCCAGCAACGGGCGTACAGAGGATCGAGCATCCATGGAGAAATCGTGCACAATGTCGGCCACAAACGAGTTGCAGGAGCGGCGGCGCAGGCGCGCGCGGTCGGACGCGGCGGCGCGTGGCGGCGACGCTGCGCCGGCGGAGAGTGCGGGCGGGGGGACGCCCGCCCGCCCGTCGGGGGAGGTGCCCAGCGGCACGTCCGACCAGGGCGCGGACGGCGTGGGGGCCGACCCCAGCACAGCGGCTGATGTGGCGCCAGGGGAGACGGGCGCGGCGGCGCCACCGTCGGTCGAGGGCGGCCGCCCGTCTGGCGACACCGTGCGCCGCGACGGCACGGGGGACGCTGTCCGCGACGGTGGCCCAGGCTTGCCGTCGGAGCCCAGTTTGTCGACTGCCACGATGGCGGCGGGCGTGGCGGCGGCTGCGGTCGCGTTCAGGGGGTCGATCGAGGCAGCAGCTGTCCCACCTGCCGCCGCCGCATCGGCGTCGACGTCGCGCCCCGCCGGCGTCAGCAGCCACACCCCCACAAACACGAGCCCCACCCCCCCCGCAAACATGAGGGCGGACAGCGTGGTGAAGGAGCGGTACTCACGATAATAAATCATGCCGGAGACGATGGAGAAGAGGGTCCACGAGATTTGCATCGTCGGTACAATGACGGTCGCGGGGAACAGCCGCAACCCTTTGTTCAACCTCGACACCCAGAACACGGCTGTCAGAGCCAGGGCCAGCAGGCTGACCCAGAAGAACCAGGACCCCAGTTGCGATTTGCCGTGCAGGGTGGTGCGGAGGAGGGTCGACAGCGCTTTGCAGAAGAGGACTGATTGGGTGCCGAGCAGTCCTGAAAAGGCAGCATAGGAAATCGGCAGCGACCGGTGCCACCGCGACCGCGCACGAGGCGGTGTGGCGGGATTGGCCACCGCCTTCTTGCCCGCGCGGTACAGCCAGTAGGAAAGACCAACACCGACAAACATGAAGACGAGGTAGGTTATATAAGCCGGGTTTCCATACGCCCGCACCAACTGGCTCGCCTTCAACAAGTCAGACGCGTGCGACCCAAAGGAAACGAGCAGGATGCAGCCGCCCACGATGAGGGCGGTGGCGCCCAGGACGCGCCAGGTGACGCGCTCCCCCAAGACGAAGCGCGCGAAGACGACGTTGGACACAAACTGGACTGAGCCCAGGGCGGCGAGCAGGGATTGAGCGGCAAAGCCAAAGGAGACAAAGTTGAGGATGTTGCCGACGGCGAAGAGGGAGATGCCGGCCTGCCACTCGTGGAAGCAACTGGTGTGGGTAGGTGGGGGTGGGTGAGCCGCACACACACAACGAAATCCCTCACACACCAGCCCACCCCACACACAAACACACACTCACCGCACGGGGCGGGCGGGCTTGCCCGCGTCCTCGATGGCTTGGCGCCGGTTGTGGCCCAGCTTCATGAGGTTCTGTGAGAAAAGAGGGAAAAGGGTGCGTGAGAAAAACTGCCGACCAGAGGGAAGCGAAAAAAGACACGTACACACGCTCTCTCAACACCATGAGAAGGCTCACCGTGCCCAGGTTGATGAGGACGGACCCAATCTGTGTGCGGGGAGGGAGGGCGCGCGTGTGTCAGAGAGAGCCGTTGTGGTGTGGGCGCCGCGCGTGTATACACGCGCACAACGCTTTCTCCTCCCACGCGCCCGCGCCACGACAGCATGTGGCTGTCTCCCAGAGCGCGTCAACCAGACAGCTGGACGCGCGAGTGGCGCGGGGGAGGAGGGGCGTGTGTGTGCAGCACACAGCAATGATGCGATGCCCTCCACTCGCACCAGGTTGACCACCGCGCCCACGACCCAGGTGGGGGCCATGGTCGCTGGGATGGGTGAGGGATGCCGTGCTTGGAGACCAAGAGGAGCGAGAGCGGTTTTGGGGGGGGGGGGGGGGGGGGGGGGGCGGGGGGGAGAGAAGTCCCCGCGTGGTGAGAGGGACGCGCTTTTCGTCGACACACCTGCATTGGCTTTTCTCTTCGCCCTGTGGCGTGGGCAGCGCACCGCCTCTCTCCCGCCAGCGCGGTGGGAGAGAGAGAGAGCACACGCTCCCATACACTGCGCCCCCACCCCACACCAATGGCCACCACCCCCGCGCCGCGCTCGGCCGCGACCTCCATTGTTGCCGAGTTTGCGGCGCGCGCGGTGGGCGTGCTGGCGGGCGCCCGCCTGGCGAGTGAGGAGGAGCGAGGCGGCAGCCCTGCGCCCCGGGCGCGGGTGTGGGTGAGTGGAGGGTGGTGGTGTCGAGAGAGAAGGGTGACGCCGCGCGCCCCTCCTCTGTGCCCCGACACGGTCCCCCACACCTCACCCTTCCTACCCACACACCACAGTTCAACCTCGACGCCCCGCCCCCACCCTCCGCCGCCGCCGCGGTGGCGGGCGTGCGCGCCGCGCCGACCGGCCCCCCCATCGTCGTCGACGTGTTGTTCGCGCCGCGCGATGGCGGCGCCTCTTCAACACACGCCGCCACCACCAGCGCCTGCCCACCCCCCCTCGGCGAAGCAGAGGAGGCCGGCCGCACCCTGCTGGAACGGTGGTGGGTGGTGGTGGACGCGGTGGAGGCGCAGCGAGGGTCGTCGACGTCGTCGTCGGCCGCTGCGGCCGCGTCTTCATCCCCCACCCACCACCACCACGACCCCACCGCCGCCCTCTACAAACGCCTCGCCGTCCTCCTACGCTCCGTGGCCGCGCTGGCCACCTCCTTGCCCGCTTCTCGTGCCGCGGCAGGCGCTGCGGCGGGGGCGCCGTACAGCATCGAGGTGCGCGTCTCGCGCGGCGTCGGCGGCGGCGCGGGCGTCGCGCTCTCCGACCGCCCCGCCGCTGCGGCCGCTGCGGCCACGGGCGGCCGGTTCGCGGCCCTCGACCTGCCCCCCGTCCCCGTGCCGGGGGGAGGACGCGTGCGGGTGGGGGTGGCCCACCGCCACGCGGCCGCGGTGGCCGCTCTCGACAGCGCCGCGGGGGGCGGCGGCGTCGTCGTGGGGGGTGGCGGCGGCGCGACCCGGCGCGCCTGCCCCCCTCCCCTCGCCCCCCCCCCTCCTCCCTTCCTCCCCCTCCCCCCCCCCACGCCGGGTTTTGGGGGGGGCGCGACCTGGCGCGCCGGTCGTGGAGTGGGCGCGCCGCGAGCGTGGGCGCGCCGCCGTCGCCGCTCGCGGCGGGCGCGGTCGCCGCCGCCTCTGCCGCCGCGGGGGCGGCCGCCGCTCTAGTCACGGGCATGTCTGACTTGTTAGCGACTGCTGCCTCCAGCGTGGCCAGCAGTGGCGCGTCTACGCCGCGCCGCGCGCCCGCGTCGCCCGCGCCGCAGGCGGTGGCGCCGGCGCAACAACCGCGCGCGGCCGCCGTGCCGCCGCCTTCAGCCCCTGTCTCCATCCCGGGAGCGCGCGCCTACGCTGTGCGCGCGGTGCGGTCCACCGCCGACCTGGCGGGGCGGGCGTCGGCAGAGCTGGCGCAGGGCGGAGGGTCGGTTGGGCGCCCCCCGACCGGGGGTGGCGGCGGCGCCTCTGCGCCCGCCGGCTCTGCACCGCGCGCGTCCACCCGCCTGGCCGTGGCGCCCTCTCCACCCACAGCGGTCGGGTTTGTGGCACCCAGCATGATGGCGTCGTCGCCCGCCCCCCGGCGGTCGTCCCCGCTCGACCCTTCATCCTCATCCGCTGACGCGCCGCCCTCGCTCGGCCGCCCGCCGCTCGCGCGCCCCTCGCCCTCGCTGCCGCCGTCGCCCGTCACCCTGCCGTTTGTGTCGTTGCCTGATTCGCCCGCGGTGGGGGGTGGAGGCGGCGGCAGCAGTGGCGGCAGCAGCGCGCCGCGCGGGTTTACCCAGCCGTCCCTTCTCTCCGCGCGCTGGGGCGGCCTCTCACGCGCGGCGTCGGGGGACGGCCTCGCCCCCCCCGCCTGGCCCCCACTGTCCGTGTCCCCTCTGTCTAGCAGCCTGCTGTCATCCTCCACGCCTCTGGGGGCGGCGGCGGCTGCGGCGGCCGCGGCGCGGGGGGGCGGGCGGCTGGCGTCGCCCGGGGCGGCCGCGTCGTCGCCTGCGGCGCGCCGCGGCGCGGTCGCCCTGCTGCCAGCGCCGCCGCTGCCGGCCGCCACTGCCGCGCCTCCACCCACGCCCCCTCCCACCCTGCTGGATGGTGGCGACGACGGTCTCCCCTTTGCGCTGGACGCGGACGACGCACCCCCCCGGGCCGTCGCAGCCCTGCTGGCCTCCCTCGACGCGGCCGACCGGGCGGGCGGCGCCACCGCCGCCGCCTCCGACTCTGACGGCGACGCGCCACTGGGGCGTGTGCTGACGGTGGCGGACGGGCTGGCGCGCGTGGCGGCGCTGGGGGCGGGCTTTTCTTCTTGATTTTTATTTTTATTTTTATTGTTGCCGCCAACCACCCCCCACACCTGTATCACTTTTCACACAATCAACCCATTTGTATGCTTGCAAACCACATCCACTCACACCCACACATTGAATAAAAAAGGCGCAAACTCTCGCGCCGTCGTTTAGTTTTATCGTTCCGCCACAAAAACCAAAACCAAAACCTCGTTTCCGTTCTTTCTCTCTCTCTCTCATCATCAATCAGACATGGGGCTGCGCCCCCGGCGGTCGCCACCACCGCCGCCCGCGGGCGACCGCCCCCGGCGCGGTGGCGAGCGCGACGGGGAGCGGCGGCGCCGGTCGTCGCGCGGGGGGGTGCGGCGGCGGGGCGGCGTGCGTGAGCGCCGGCGCGGCGCGTCGCGGCGCGGCGACCGGGAGCGCGACCGCCGGTGGTCGCGGCGGGGGGAGCGGGACGAGCGGCGCCTGTCGTCGTCGCGGCGGCCGGCGTAGCGGCCGCCGCGGTCGTCGTCGCGGCCGCCGTAGCCGCCGCCAGAGTAGCCGCCGCGGTCGCCGCCGTAGCCACCGCCGCCATACCCGCCGCCGTAGCCGCCCCCGCCGTAGCCGGCCCCGCCGTAGCCGCCCCCGCCGTAGCCGCCACCACCGTAGCCGCCACCACCGTAGCCGCCGCGAGCGGGGGGGGCACCCCAGCCGCCACCGCCGCCGCCCCACCCGCCACGGCGCGGAGGCGGCGGCCCGCGGTCGCGTCGCGGCGCCCGCACCGCCTCCACGGGGCGCAGCTCCTTCTCGGCGGTGCCGTCGTCCCGGGTGACGCGGACAACAGCATCCGTGCCGCGGGAGCGGAGGGGGGCGCCGTCCAGGTCGGACACCGCGCGGTCGGCTTCTTCGGCGGTCGCGAAATCGACCACACCGACGAGGCCCGCCTCACCACCCCCCTCCGCCGCCGCGGGCGCGTGGTACACCTGGGTGTGGGTCACGGTGCCCGCTTTGCGGGCAAAGTCTTTGAGGTCTTGCCACGAGGTGCCGGCGGGGAGGCCGTCGACGCGCGCGCGGTGGTCGGTGCGGCGCGTGACGGTGCCCGCGCCGCCGCGCTTGCCGCCGTGCGCCAGCTCGGCGCGCAGCGTGTTGCCCTTCATGTCGGAGCCGGTGATGGCGGTGACGGCTTCGGTGGCTTGGGACGCGTCGGCGAGCTCGACAAAGGCAAAGCTGTGGTGGGAGGAGGGAGGGGTCAAGAGGGGGGGGGGGGGGGGGATTTTTGACGGCAGCGCAAAACACCCACACGCCTCTCTCCTCTCTCCTCTCTCCCACACAACCACCACCACCACACTCACTAGGGCGGCCGCGACAGCTTCTTCAAGTCGACCGCGGTGACGGTGTAGGCGGAGAAGGCAGTGCGCACGTCTTCGTCGCTCACGTCTGCGGGCAGGTTGCCGACGAACACGACGCGCGAGGGCGCGGGGGCGGCGGCACCGGTGTCTGGAGGAAAGTGTGTGGTGTGTGTGAGTGCGAAAGGGGGTGCGAAATCGGGCGAGGTGAGAGGCGGGAAGGCGGGCGCGGACGGCGACCAGGGCGGCATGGGCGGGAAGCGGTCGGCGCCGTGCGCCGTCGCGCTCCGCCCCACACGGGCGCCGCGTCTCCCGATCCGGAGGCACTAGGGCTGCTGCCCGTCCAGGACGCACCAGACATGGGGCGCAGCTGCTTGTAGGAAGCGTAATCCGCGCGGAGGAAAGAGAAAAAGGGGGGGAGAGTTTGCCATCTGTTTTTCGTTGCTGCCGTCTCTCTCGCTCACTCGCTCGGTCCCCCCCCACCCCCACCCCCCAACCCCCCCACCCTCTCCTCTCCTACAGCGCTCTCTGCCCCGCGCGCCGCGCGCCGCGCGCGCCGACCACCGCCGCTGCCAACCCGACCACCCCGCCCACCGCCAACCACCGGGCCGACTCCAGGGGGGACGCGACAGCCGCCAGCACGGCTAGAGGCGTGACCGCGATGGCGGCCAGGGGGTGGGGGGGGCGCCCGGAGCGCCACGCGCAGGGCGCGAGCACAGCGTGTGGCGCGACTGCCGCCGCCACCAGGAAGGCAGCCCTGGCGGCCGCGGGGCCGTAGCTGCTGCGCATCATGCCGCTGCCGCCATCCAGGTCGGGGAAGCCGGCTGCCGCCGCCTGGACGCGGGCGTCCGCGTCGGCCGCGAGACCCGAAGCAGCGTGCCACGCGAGTGTCAGTGCTGCCGCCGCGGACGGCGGCCCATACCGCGCCCCATCCTCCAGCCAGGGCGCCAGGGCGGCGTCCGGGCCCAGCAGGAGCAGGGCGACGGGGGCGACGGCCAGCAGGGCGGGCGGCGCGGTGGACGGGCCTCCAGCCGACGCGAGGAGGAGGAGATAGCCTCCGACCGCGGCCGCGTTGGCCGCGGTCGGCAGCCACGCCAGCCCCGCCGGCGCCAGCGCGCGCGCGGCCGCGCCCGCTGGGCCGGCTGTGGTGACCGCGGCCGCGGCCGCGGCAAAGGGGACGGCGCCGGGGGGGAGGCAAGCTGCTAGGAAGGGCGCGAGCGGCGCGGCGGCGCCGCGGCGCGAGCGGGCGCTGCCGCCGGCATCGCCTCGCGCGGCAGCAGAACAGCGCAGCTTGAAGGCAAGCGCCAGAAGCAAGCACTCTGCCGCTGCCACGGTCAACAGGGCGGCCCGCGCGGCGGCGGCTGCATCGTCGGCGGCCGCCGCGTCGGCGTCGGGGAAGAGGCGCGGCACGGTGTGCGCGCGCGGCGGGGACGCGCGCAACGCGAGGCCTGCTGCCGCTAAAGCACCAGCCCAGCCAATCAAACACACCACCAGAGCGGCGCCCGCGGCCCGGCCGCGCGAGCGGGCGGTCAGGGTGGCCAGGGCAAGGGCGACGGCTGATGCTAGCAACCCCGCTTGCGCGGCGGGCACGCCCGGCAGGCTGGCCCCCGCCACGTACGCGCCCACCGAGGCAGCCGCCCCCGCGGCCAGGGCCACCGACTGGGCGGCCGCCAGAGCGGCTGCGCGGCGGGGGCGGCCGCCCGCGGCGGCGG
Source organism: Choricystis sp. odSpoLacu1 (assembly GCA_958009055.1). NCBI lineage: Eukaryota > Viridiplantae > Chlorophyta > Trebouxiophyceae > Choricystis > Choricystis sp. odSpoLacu1. The sequence continues at coordinate 288,061 of OY253658.1, forward strand.
CCGCAGCGGCCGCGCCACCAGCGAGAAGCAGCCACCCGCCGCCCGTGGCGCCGTCGCCGCCGTCGTCCAGTGTCCAGACGCCCGCGTCGGGGGTATGGCCGCTATCCCACAGGGTGGAGTTGATGGTGGATGCAAAGGCAGAGGGCAGAGCAGGCCCCAACACCAGCGCCAACGCCCCTGCTGCCGTCGCGGCGGCCGCGACGCGGCGTTGCGCGCCCCCCACCCCCGCCGCCACCGCGGCCGCCAGGCAGGGGGCGGCCGCCGCCAGCAGGACGGCCCCCGCTGCCGCGCCGTCGGAAGGAGGGAAGCCGGCTGCGTCGGCGAGAGCGTCAAAGGCGATGGTGCGGGCGCACCAGGCGACGCCCACGGCAGCCGCGCTCGCCACGGCCGCACCGCCCACAGACAGTGTGGCGGCGCCACCGCCCTCACTCTGGCGCTGGGCCCACAGCCCGCGCACAGCGGGTGTCACGGCAGCCGCGTACGCAGCGACAACGGGCGCGGGGCGGGCGTCGGGCAGGAGGACCATGCAAGTTTTCGCAGCGGCGACGGCTGCAGCCACCGCGGCGACCGACGGAGGCGCCAACCCAGCCCGCCCCAGCGCCCGCGCCGCCAGCACCAGGGCGGCCGACGTCGCTACCACCGCGTAAGCGGGGTAGAGTTCGGGCCCCGCGTCGGCGTCGGGGGAAGCATCTCCCGCAAACAGCCGCTGCTCCACGACCGTCAACGCGGCGACGCACGCGATCAGCGCGCACCCCGTGGCCGCGCGAGCGGCTGCGCCCGCGCTGCCGCACCCCCCGCGCCTGGCTGCTGCTGTCGCCGCGGCGGGCAGGGCCAGGGCGGGGGCGGCGAGGGCGACCGCGGCGGTCACAGCAGACCGCAGGGCAGCACCATCCGGGGTCGCGGGATCCAGAAAGCCGTAGTGGTGGTGCCCAAACCAGGCGAGAGAGGCGAGGGTGCCGGCCGCAAACACGGTATAGTCGCGCAGGGAGGACGATTCCCAATAGAGAGCAAGGCCTGCGGCTGCCGCGAGAGGCGCGGGCACCGCCCACACCTGCATGCCTGCCGCCAGCCCGCCAGCCCCCGCCGCGATGACGAGGGCGGGGCCGACGGCGGCTGCCGTGACGGCATCCCCGAGGGAGGGGCCGGCGTCGGTGGCGTCGGTGGCCAGGCCGGCTGCGTGCAGGGCGAGCGCCACGCCGGCCGGCAGGGCGGCCGCTGTTGTGACGACGTAGGACCAGGGAGGAGGCAGGGCGATGTACTGGCCCGCCGCACGGAACAGGACGCGAAACTCAAAGCCCAAGACAGCGGCGGCGGCGGCGACGATGACGAGCAGACGGCGCAGCGCGCGCGCGCCGCGCGGGGAGAGAGGCGCCCACCACAGCCCGCTGGGGGGGACCGCCAGCGCCAACACTGGCGCCGACGCCAGCAGCAGCAGGGCGGCCGCATGCACATCCTGGGCCAGCAGGCGGCGGTGGATGCAGGTGTATTGGAGGGGAGGAAGCAGAATGAACAAGACCGCCGCGCGTGCTGCATCGCCTCGCGCCACGACAGGCCTCGCCGTGCCCCCCCCCGCCGCAAACGAGGATGGCAGGGGCGTCGCCAGCGCGTGGTAGAGCCCCCCCAGGGCGACCGCCGTGGCAAAGGGGGCGGCGTGGGGGGGGAGCGAGGTGAGCGTGGTGAGGGAGATTGCGGCCGCGCCCAGCGGCAGCGCCGCGCCCACCACCGCCCGCTCCAGCGCCAGCGTGACGGCGGGGTGGTGGGTCTGCACCCACCGAAACTGCAGGGTGGCCCACCCGCCGGCGGCGAGCAGGGTGATGCCGCTGAACGCGGTGGCCAGTGCCGCGAGCGGCAGCGGGCGCCCGCGCGGGGCCGCGGCGCCGGTCAGCAGCAGCCCGGCGTTGGTGATGGCCAGGGCGGCCCACACGGCGCCCAGGGCGCCTTCCCGCACGCCGGCCGCGTCCAGCAGGTAGGCGGCAGCGGCGCCAGCCTGTGGGGTGGGGGGTGGTGGGGAAAGAGAGGGAGTGGGGTCGAGGTTGCCGCCCTCTCTCTCTCTCTCTTGTCCATCCATCCATCCACTCTGCCCTCTCTCAAACTCACCAGCCCCACTCCCAACACCGCCCTCTTCGCGCCCCCCGCCACGACCGCCAGCGCGGGCAGCAGCGCGGCTGTGACGCGCCCGTTGTGGCGGAAGCGGCCGGCGGCGAAGCGGACGCCCGTCATTATGGGGTGATTGGTTGTGGAGAACAAACGACCTTGGCCCAACAGCAAGCGACGAGTGGGAGTGCGCGGGGAGGGGCAGTTCTGTCGGCGTCAATGGGATCGGCAGCCTCCAAAAACAGGTCTGTCTCTCCACCCGCTCGCGCGCCCTCCCTCAAATGTCAGCACCAGTGAACAGGTGCGAGTCTTGTCCACACCTGCCCGCCTGCACACGGGTCGCGGGCGACAGAGAGGAAAATTTTCTTTGTGCTGAACAAAGAAAATCGGCAACGCGCCCGATTTCCACTCTCCCGGTTTTCGTTCTGGCTTCCGCGACGCAGAGAAGTCTTTCGCGCCTCGCACGCAGCGTCAGCACACACACACACACACACACACACACATACACCCTATCACACCATGCTCGCCTCCAGCTCCGGCTCCGGCTCCGGCGCGCCCACGCTGGAACAATTCAAGCGGTGGTGGCGCTCCGAAACGACCGACCCCGCCAAGCGGGCGGCCAACCTGGTACGTATGCGTGGCGTGTGTGTTGAGTGTGAAGTGGTGTGGGCGCGCGCGTGCGGGGTGTGTGCGGAGGAGAGAGCACGCAGTCTCTTCAGGCGGCGCGATGGGACACACACACTCTCACGACGCACCCCAACCCACTCCACACCACACAGAGCCTGCTGCGCGCGATCGGCCTGTTCGTCGGCGGCATCATCATCAGCCGCAACTTTGGGGAAGCGTTCAACGTGTGAGAGAGGCAGGGAGAGAAAGACGTGAGAACGCGGGGAAACGTTTTCCGACCCGAGCCCGCTCGTTCCTGCCCGCCCGGCCAAAGCATTTTCCCCTCTCTTTTTTGTTTTGTGTGTTGTTGTGCTGCCTCTTGTGGCGTCAGAAGAAATCGCACGCGTTTTGATGTAGAGACGCTCGATCGTTCAGAGAGAGAAAAAAGTCACTCCTTGCCTCTCCCACACAGCCGAGGGGGAGGGGAGTCGCGACCTCTCGCCCCCCTCTTTACCCCGCATGGAGACCACCGACAAAGACGCCGCCCGCGCCAAGTGGCGCGCCAACAGGGCGGCCGCCGCGCGTGCACGTGGGCGCGGGCGTGGTGCGCCGCCGTCGCGGCGGGCCGCGGTGCCCGTGGACGAGCTGGCCAGCAACGCAGACAGGTGTGTGTGTGTGTGTGTGTGTGTATGTTAGGAAGCGCGAGTGCAGGGAGGAGGAGGGAGGGTGAGAGACGCGCGCTTGGCACCACCCCATTGAACCGAGACCGACCCCCAACCCCGCCCACCCCCCACAGGTTTGCCTCTGACTCGTCCACCGACGCCACGCCCGCCGCGTCCGCCGGCGCCAACCTGGCAGAGCTGTTGACTGCTCTAGGCCCCCTGGACGCCGCGGCCGCCGCCTCGGACAGGGCGGCCCTCCCCGCGTCGCTGCCACCACTACCACCCTCGGCCGACGCATCATCCGACGCGCTCTTCGCCATCGATGCCTCCGGCCTGGACGCCCTGCTGGCCACGCTGCAGGCCACCGTGTATGCGGACGTGCCGGCGGGCGTGCTGGAGGCCGAGGAGGGTGGGTGGGAGGAGACTGAGGGTGGAGGGGAGGAGAGCGACGACGATGACGCGGTGGCGGTCGTGCCGCCACCGCCTCCGCCTCCGCTGCCACCACCGCCACCTCCGCCGGCAGCACCAGCTACAAATCTTGATGACGAGCTGGACAAACTGTTGGCGCTCTGAGCAAACTGTGTTTTTTTGTTTTTGTTGTTTTTCTGTAAAGGCGTTTTTAGATTTTGACCCCCCCTCCTCCGCACTTTTTGGCGCCACCATTGTCTCATGCAGTCTATACACACAAACACACAAAAACGCACTATCCCCTCACCCCCCCACACACTCCGCCGCCGGCGGCCACGCCGCCAGCACGGGCGGCGGCGGCGGCGGCGCGATGTCGACGCGCGCGCCGCCCGCCCGCAGCCTGAACAGCCCCGTCCCAGGGGCCATGGGCGCCCCCACAATGATAGACTCGCTCACGCCGCGCACCTCGTCGGCCGCCCCCCGCAGGGCGGCGTCAAACAGGTGGTCTGTCGTTTTCTCAAACGACGCAAGCATGAGCACTGAATCCTTCATTTTGGCGATGCCAAACCGGGTGATGCCCAGCGCCTCCCCCTTGTACGTCATGCAGTCGGCCAGCAGCATGTTGTGCCGCGCGTCCACCGCCATGCCGTGGGCGCCCATGGTGGAGGCCACTTCGGCGGCAATGGCGGAGCGTGCAGCCTCGATGCCCAGCACGCGCTCCACCTCCATCACGTGGTTGGTCACCGTGGCGGCACCGTTGACGCCCGGGGCCCCCATGACGGCGGCCAGGTCGGTGCCTTCGACGGTGAGTTTGACGGTGGCGGCGTCATCGCCGCACGTCAAGACAGCGCGCTCCACGGACGGCACGCCCCCCACGACCGCGCCAGGCAGGGCCCTCAACAATGCGTGCAGCGCAAACAGGGTGCCTGGCGCCGCATGCTTGGCGGGGCGGGGAGTCGGCGCGTCGGCCGCCGCGGCGGCGGCGGCGGCCGTGCCGCCGCGCGGGCGGGGGGGCGTCGGCATCGTCGGGCGGGTACACCCACACCTCTGCGGCGCCATCACCGTCAGCCGCGGGGGCGACGCGGCGCACGTGTTCGGGCTTGAGGCGCAGCTTGGGCGCGGTCAGCAGGGACGCGACCACGGCGTCGGGAGGTCTGCCGCCTTCGTCGGCGACGGGGCGCAACACAATCCGCACGTGCGCGCCGCCAGCGCTCACGACCGCCTCGATCCGCGCCGCCGCCTCGGCCAGCGTCGTCCTCTGCAGCACGTCCCGCACCGCCCTCCCCCCCGCTTCAGAGGCGTCGTCCAGCGCCACCTGGATGATGGGGGTGGAGATGGAGCGGGCGGCGTTGATGATCTCCTTGACGCGGGGCACACCCAGTGTCACGCTCATTGACGCGACGCCCGCAAAGTGGAACGTTTTCAGTGTCATCTGGGTGCCGGGTTCGCCGATGGACTGGGCGCCGACCGCGCCCACGGTGGCACCCGGTTGGACGCGGGCGGCGTCGTAGCGGGCGGCCGCGCCGCGGACGAGGGCGGAGACGTCGGCCGGGGGTGACGGCGGACGTGACGGCTGCCGCGGCGGCCTCTGCGGCTGCGGATCCGCGTGCATTCGCAGGCAGGCCCATGCGCTGGCGTGTGGCGCCAGCCGCTTCCACAATCGCGTCCACCGCGGCTCGCAACGACGCGCCAAAGGCGGGGGACACCGCGACGCGCGCGTCGACGGCGGCGCCGCCGCCGCGCGCGTCGCCGCCGCCCGTGTCATCGATCCAGCGGGCCAAGGCGGCGTCGCCCGCGGCGGCCAGGTCGGAGGGGAGGGGGGATGTGAGAGGGGCGGGGGCGGAAGCAGGAGCACTGCGCCCTGCTCTGCGGCGGTTAGCAACCACGCTCGCCAACAACCGCTCAATGTCGACGGGGGCAGCGCCCGCGCCATCCATGGACGCGGGGTCCAGCCCGTCGTCGCCGTACGTCAGCGCGACGGCGGCGCCCCCCGCGTTGCGCACGGTGCCGTCGTACGCGACGTAGAGGTCTTCCAGGGCTTTCATGAGGCGGCGCGACATGTAGCCTGTTTCTGCCGTTTTGACGGCCGTGTCGACCAACCCCTCCCGCCCCGCCATGGCGTGGAAAAAGAATTCGGCGGGTTCCAGGCCTTCAAAGAAGGAGGATGCGACGAAGCCACGCGCCGCGGGGCCGACGTCGCCCCGCTTGAAGGCGGGGAGCGCACGCCCGCGGAAACCGTCGGGGGGGCGGCGCCCGCCGACCGATTGTTGCCCGACGCAAGCCACCATCTGGGCAATGTTGATCGGCGACCCTTTGGCCCCACACTGCGCCATGATCAGAGGTGTGTTGTGGCGGTGCAGCCCCGCCACGCACAGGCGGGACACGTGCTCCCGCACGCCGTTGAGGAGGCCGGCAAGCGCTGCCTCCAGTGACGCGGCGGTGTCGCACCCGGGCGCGCGCGGCAGCGTGCCGTCCGCCGCCGCCGCCGCCAGCGCGTCGGCGCGGGCGTGGGCATGGGCCAGGGCGGCCCGCTTGGCGGTGTCGAGGCCGGCAGCGGGGGTGACGTCGTCGACGCCGATCGACAGGCCGGCGTCGCCGACCCAGCGCGCGGCCAGGCGCGCGAGCCGGTGCACCGCGGCCGCCGCGGCGGGCGCCCCCGCATCCGCCGCCAAGGACACAAACAGGCCGCGCGTGCCGCCCGCACCCAGGGTGGCTTTGCCCAGGCGGCCGAGCAGCAGGTCGGAGTCGAGGAACAGGACGTAGCCGTCGTTTGGGCAGGCCGCGCCCGCGCCCGCGACGTGCCCTTTTTCGGTCGTCGTCAGCGTCACTGTCGGCGCCGGCTCCCCGCCCTCCCCCACGGCAGCAGGCCTCACCAGCAACGAAAACAGTTGCTTGCCCGACCACAGTTCCACGGGTTTGAGGATGGCGGGGGGCGGCACATCCACGCGCGACGCGCCCGCGGTCGCGGCGGCGGCCCACTGGCCGAGCTGCGCGCGCGTCAACCATGCGTCGCGTGAGGTGAGCAGCCACGACACCGTCAAAAAGTCTTGGGTGGCGGCGACGACGAGGTCCCCATTCTTGGGGGTGCGCAGGTTGCGTTCCACGCCCATCAGTTCGCGCGCTTCCGCGCGCGCTTCCTCCGTCTGCGGCACGTGCACATTCATCTCGTCGCCATCGAAATCCGCGTTGTAGGGGGCACACACGCACTCGTTGAACCTGAACGTGCGCCCCAGCACCACGCGCACACGGTGCGCCATGATGGACAGGCGGTGGAGGGAGGGTTGGCGGTTGAACAGGACGGTGTCGCCGTCGTCGAGGTGGCGCTCGACAACGTCGCCGGGGGCCAACTCCGCGGCAATCCTCGCGCGGTCGCCATACTTCAAAAACCAGCGCCCACCGTCGGGAAACGCCACAAAGTTGGCGCCCGGCCACGTGGCCATGCCGTTGAGCACGCGGGCGCGCAGGGCGCCCACGTTGTGCGGGGTGACGCGCTCTGGGTAGGTGAGCGTCGTGGCCACACAGCGCGGGATGCCGACCTCGCCCGGCGCGAGGTTTGGGTCTGGCGAAATCACGGTGCGGGCCGAAAAGTCAACCCGCTTGCCTGACAGGTTGCCCCGGAACCGCCCCTGCTTGCCTTTCAGGCGCTGCACAAAGCCGCGCAGGGGCTTGGAGCCGGCTTGGTAGGCGGACGGCAGGCCGGGCAGCTCTGAGTTGATGTACAGTGCGGCCTGCACCTGCAGAAAGTCCCAGTGCTCCGCCAGGGAGGGGACGGAGGCGCCGTCGGCCAGGGCTTTGCGCACGATGTTGTTGACGTCGATGATCATCTGGTGTGGAAGGGGGCAGGGTTTGTTGGTGAGTCTCTGTGCGGTGTCGCCCTCTTCCCCCCCCCCCCCCCCCCAAACGCCTCCTCCCTCCCCTCTTCTCTCACCATCAGCTTCATCGTGATGTCGTCCTCATTGGTACCCGCCCCCACATCCACCTCGACGGAGGGGCGGATGCAGACGGGGGGGACGGGGAGGTGAGTCACAATCAGGTCGACGGGAGCACACGCCAGCGCCAGCAACTCTGCGTCGGCGGGGGGGACGGCGGTCAACAGGGCCCGTGCACGCAGCGGGTGCAGGTCGTCCGCCAGGCGGCGCAGGCCCGCCTCCAGGACGTCGTTGGTGGCGAGCGCGTCCGCAAACTCGGAGCGGTAGGCGGCTGCCGCGGCGGCGGCGTGCTTGCCTCCATACACATCATGCACAATCTTGAGAGCTCCAGGCACCTTCTTCACCGGCCCATTGGCAGCACCGCACACGGGGCAGGACCGCACCCGGCGGCACCGCTCCGCCGCGCGCTTCAGCGCAGCCGCACGCGCGGCGCGCTCGGCGCGCGGCGCGCGCAGCGCGCGCAGCGCCCTCTCCCGTTCATCGGGAGGCAGCAACGCTCGGGAACACGTCTTGCAGATGCACTGCAGCGCGGCCAGGGTGGCTTTGAAGTAGCCCACGTGGAAGACGGGCAGCGCGAGGCGGATGTAGCCAAAGTGGCCGGCGCAGTCGGCCAGGGTCAGGCCACACGTGGCGCAGGCGGCGGCCTTGGAAGAGACGCCGAGGCGGGGGTCCAGCACGCCGTTGGCGGCGGGTTTGCGGTCGGGGATCTGTGTGGGTGTGGGGTGGGTGAGTGCGTGTGTGTGTGAGGGGCGCCCCCCGCCTCGACCTCTGCCTTTCCATCCCTCTCTCTCCCGTCTTCTTACGTTGTACAGTTGGCGTTCGTACACTTGCAACTCGGACGTCTTCACGATCTCGCCGGCAGACATGACGCCAAACCGGATGCGTTTGCTGGGGGGGTGGGGGTTGGGGGGGCAGGGGTCGGTTGCAGGTGTGGCCAGGCACGGCGCGGCCGCCATCGCTCGCTCGTGTCCCTCCGCCGCGCCGCGGTCCCCTCCCCCACTTCCTCGCACTAACGCAGTCCCCACTGCCACCTCTGCACACCACACACTCACATGCGGCGCGGCACGTCGGGCGGCACGTACGACGGGTGCTTGGGCGGCGGCGGCGCGTCGGCGCCGCCGCCGTCGGCGGGCGTGCGGCCCTTCATCTGCAAGCGTGTGCGCGCGCGACGGTGGCGAGACCCCTCGAGTGAGGCGGACGCCTCACTCGAGTGAGGCACACGACAACGCGGTCTCGCGGCCTCACTCTCGCATGTGCGGCTCGACCGTCGAAAGAAGAAAAAGTGGTTTCGTTCGACTCTCGACTCGTTTTTCTGTGTTTCAATCGCGCGCACGGGCGCCCGCGCGCCCCGCCTCCCTCCCCTCGCACCCCGCCTGCGGCGGTCCGAGGCGGTCCGAGGCGGTGTTTACTTTCCCACGCCGGCTGTTTGTTTCTCTGCTCCTCACCATCCCGCGATGGCGTCCCCCCCGCTCGACGACGTCTACGTCGCCGAGGACGAGTGCCTCGGCTTCCCCATCTTCTACGCCTCCCTGGAGCTGCTGGCGGATGCCCTGCGCAGAGGGGACGCGACTCCAGGCGGCGGCGCCGACGGCCTGCGCTTGTTGCAAGCGCTGCACGCGTCGCTCGCGGCGCCCGACGCGGGCGCAGTGCGCGCGCACCAGCGCGCGGCAGGCGACCGTCTCATCGACCTGCTGGCGCACGGCCTGCCCCCTCCCTCGCGCTCCCTGGCGGCGGCCTGCTTGGCGCGGCTGCCGACCGTGGGCGACAGCGTGGGCGTGCACGGGTGTGCGTCGGCGCTGGCCGACCTGCTGGCCCCGGGAGGCGCTGCCGCCCCGCTCACAGCGCGCCTAGCACCAAACGCACCCGTGGAATCAGCCCGCGCGGGGCTGCTGGCCGGCCTGGGCGCGCTGCACGGCGCCCACGGCGCCCCACTGGCCGCGCGCGCGGCCGACGCGGCCGCGCTCGCCGCGCGCCACGCCGCCGCCCGCGGCGCCGACGCGGTCGTGCGCGTGGCGGCCCTGGATGCGGTGGCATCCATCGTGGAGGGCGGGCCGGCGGGTGGGGCGCGTGGGTCAGACATTGCCGCAGCTGCGGCGGCGCGCGCCGCGCTGCGCGCGTTGACAGACGCACCAAACCACGGCCCCACCGTCGCCGCCGCTGCGCGCACAGTCATCGCCGTCGCACGAGGCGGGGGTGCCGGTGCGCTGTGGTCTGGAGGTGCCACTCTGTACGACGCCGTGCGCAAGGGGCTGTTGGCCGCGCTCGACGCGCGCGCGGCCGCCGCGGGCGGCGGCGCAGCCGCGACCGCGCCATCGCCCCTCACATCAGTGGCAGCCGTGCACGCATCCGCGGACGCTCGTCTGGGCGCAGCCCTGGGAGCTCTGGCCGCGTCTGCATCCTCGCCAGCGGCTGCCGCAGCAGAGGGCGACGCCACGGCCAAGCCGCGCGCGGCGCGCGGCGACCGCGGCCGCGCGCAGCGCTGCCGTGCGTGTGTGCGTCGAAACCCCATTTGCCGCGTCCGTCGCGGGCGGCCAGCGCGGCGTGACGGTGGCCCTGGGCGCCGCATGGGCAGCCCTGACGTCTGCTGCTGCCGCTTCGGGCGGCGACGCCGCGTGTGTGGACGCCGCTGTGGCCACCGTGCGCGTGACCGCGGTCGCAGCGGCGGCCGCCGCAGCCGCGCCCGCCGCGCTGCGCGCCGGTGTGGCCGCCGCCGACGGCGCGGCCGCCCCCTGCCCCACCGTCACTGACCTGCCGCACGCGCAAGCGGTCGTGCTGGGGGCGGTGCGGTCCGGCGCCCTGGAGCGGCTGGGCGAGGGTGGCCAACGCTTGTTGTTGACGCGGGTGGCCGAAGTGGCGGCCTCGCCCGACGCGGCCGCGTGCCCCCCCCTGGCGGCTGCCGCGCTGGCCGCCGTCGCCGCCTGCCTGGACGCGGTGGGCGACATCCCGCCCGATGTCGCGGCCACCCTGGCCCCGACTCTGGCGGCGCGCCTGGGGGATGGCAGCGCGAGCGTGCGTGGCGAAGCGGCCGCCGCGCTGGCCGCGCTTGCGGCTGCCGACCCCGCGGGTGCGGCCCCCCTGCTGGCATCCTGCCTGGACAGCGTGGCCTCGTCAGCAGACACACTGGCTGCTGCTGCTGCTGCCGCCAATGTGGCGCCCAAACCCAAGCGCGGGCGGCCGTGCGCCGCGGCGGCTGACGCGGCGGCCGCCGCCGCTGCGCTGGCGGGCGCGGCGGCGGGCGCGGCCGCCCTGCTGGCGGCGGCGGCGCGCCTACCACTGGGCGTGCCCACGTCTTTGTTGACTGGGGCTGTGACAGCAGCGGAGCGCCTGATCGCGCCGCCGTCGCCGCGCCCGCCGTCGGTCGACGCGCCCGCGCGCGTGGCCGGGTTTACCCTGCTGGGGGCCGCATGCGCCGCCCTGCCGCCCGCCCTGCTGGCGCCACGCAGGCTGACCCTGCTCAGCTTGTGGCAGTGTGCGTTGCCGGATGGCGGCCCCCCGCCCGCCGCTGCAGAGGCACCACCTTCCCTCCTGCCATCCCCCGACGCGCCGCCCTGGACCGCGGTCGCGCTCACCGCGCTGGCCGCCTACGCGGCCGGCCCTCTGGCCGCGGCGCCCCCCACCGAACGCGCCCGCCTGGCCCGGGCGGCGGGCGCCATGCTGCGCGCAGCGCCGTCGCCGTCGCCGCCCGCGGGCGGCACGCCCGCCGCCCTGGCGGCCGCCGCCGGCCTGCGCGCGCGCGCCGCCCTGCCCGACGCGGCTGCCTACGCGGCCGACCACGCGGCTCTGGCCCGGGCTGGCGTGCGCGCGGTGCGGGGCGCGGCGGCCGTCGGCAACGGCGCCGCACGGCGCGTGCTCGCGCGCCGCCTCGCGCGCGCAGACGCGTCGCTCGGCCCGGGCGGCCCCGCGGGCGCGCCCGCGGGCGGCGTGCTGGACTCGGCGCCGTGCGCACCGGGGACGGCCGCCCTGGCGCCGGCGTGGGTGGTGGTGGCGGGGCGCGCGGGCGGCGACGACGGCAGCTCCCTCAGCCTAGCGGGGGCGCCCACCTCAGCTGCTGAGGAGCTGCTCGACGCCCACGTCGCCCTGCTGGGCGCCATGCTGCCCTCCCTATCGGAGGCCAACCAGGAGCAAGTGCTGGCCGCCCTGGCGGCCGCCGCGTCCGCCGCGGGCGAGCCGGCGGGGCCTGCCACGCCTCGCGCGCCGCGCGCGCGCGCCCGCGGCCGCCTCCGCGGCCGCCGCCCTGGCCGGCCTCGGCGCCCTCACCGCGAGGCATCGCGCGGAGGCGGACTCATCGCGCGGCGTCGCCGAGAAAGTGATGGCGCTGGCAGAGGCGGTGTTGGCGGCCGCCGCTGCCACGCCCGCCGCCGTCGCGCCCACCGACGGACGCGCGCTGCGCCGCGCGGCGGCCGAGCTGTTCGCCGCCGCCGCCGCCATCGGCCCCCACGAACTGGCGGGCGCAGCGGTGCGCGCCCTGGCGCGCGCGGCGGCCGCCACTCCCTCCCCCGCGCGCCGCGCCGCACTCGCGCTGGCTGCTGGTGCTGCGCTGCGCACGTCGGGCGGTCTGGCACTGGCGCCTGCCGTGCCCGAGACGGCGGCAACTTTGGCCGCTGTCGCAGCTGCCTCCACTGGCGAGCCGCGTGCCTGGGCGGCGCGCGGCCTGGCCCTGCTGGCCCTTGACGCGGGTGCTGCCTTTGCCCCCCGCGCTCCCGCCGCCCTGGACCTGGCCCTCGACCTCCTCCTCTCCGAAGGCGGCGCCGACACGCGCGGCCTGCGCCCCGCCGCTGGCGACCTGGCCAACGCGGCCGTGGCGGCGCTGGGGCCTGAGCTTGTGCCTGGGTCACCGGCCGCGGACACTGCGCGCGCCATCGCAAGAGAACTCGCCTCCCTCGCCTCCCGCCCCGGTGAGTCCCGCCACCCCGACGCAGGCGAGTGCCGCCGCGCCGCCGTACAGTACGCGCGGTCGCTGGCCGCGTTTGCGCCGCGCGCCGCGCCCGCGTCCGCACACACACCCCTCCTCCTGGCCGCGCTGGCCGCGCCCGACCGCCCCACCCGGTCGGCGGCCGCCGCCACGCTGCGCCACATGGCGGAAGCGGGGAGGGGTGAACTGGCAGGGTGTGGCGCCACCGCGCTGCGCGCGCTAGATTCTGAGCCAGACGCGCGCGCCGCGGCGCAGCTGCGGGCGGCGGTGCGAGCGTTGGCACGCGACGGCGCGGCCACAGGGGCTGCCGGCGTGGCCGAGTGGGTGGCCCTCTGCTCCAGCGTGGTTCTTGCCGCCGCGGCGCCTGTGCCGGTGGTGGCGGTGGCGGGCGGAGGAGGTGCTGAAGCAACAGACGCCGCGGCCGACGACGATGACGACAACGCGCTCGTCGTGCCGGACACTCCTGCTCCCCCACCTGCTGCCGCCGCCCCCGCCGCCGCCACTGCCACTCCGTCGGTGCGGGCAGCCCCGCCCAGACCCCGCACCCGGGCCTTTGCGGCGGCGTGCTTGGTGGGGCTGGTGCGAGACACGCCGGGGGCAGCCACCCCCGCAGACCCCCTCCTCCCCCACGTCCCCTCCCTCCTCTCTGTCGGCCTGCGCCTGGCCACCGGCCCCGCCGACGGCCTGCACCCGGCGGGCGTGCGCCTGCTGGCGGCCGTGGTGCGCCGGTTTGGCGGGGTGGCGGACCCGAGTGCCTCTGCCGACGCCGGCGGTGACAGCGACTCCACCACCCCCCCTCCCCGCCTCCTGGACGTGCACGCCGCGTCCCTGCTGTCCGCCCTGCGCGCCGCCCTGGCCCCGGGAGCCCCCCCCCCCCGCCGCCGCAGCGGGCGCGTCCCTGGCGGCCGCCGTGGTGGGGGCGGGGCTGGCCGACGGCCGTGCGGGCGCGCCGCTGCGCGCGCTGCTGCACGGCGCGCTGGCTGGGGCGGGGTTGGTGGAGGGCGGGTCGTCTGCTGCTGCGCCGCCGCCACCATCCCCCTACGCCGAGTGGGTGACCGCGAGGGCGCGGGTGGCGTTGCTCGAGGCGGCCACGCGCGTCGCAGCGCGCGGTGGCGGCACCACCCCCCAGTCTTCGTCTCCGCCCCCGCTCGCCGCGTGGCGGGGCCTGCTGGCGGGCGCCCTTGCTTTGGCCGTCCTGCCAGGGTCTCAGCTGGCGGCGTCCCCTCCCTCCGCTGCCGACGTGGGGGTGCCTCTCGCCTCTGCGCCGCGCGGTCTGCGCACCGACGTCTCCCGCGCGGCACCCCCCACCCTGGCTGCCGCAGCCGCCGTGGCGGGCCCCCAAGATGCAGGCCTGCTGCTGGCCTGTGCCCGCCTGGTGGCCAGTGGGCGCCACGCGCGCGGCGCTGGAGGAGATGGCGACGACGACGACGACGGCGACGGCGGCCGCCCCGCGGACGACGCGGCCGCCTGCTTGACTGCTGCCGCGCATGCTGTGCTCTGCGTGGGCGGCCCTGGTGGAGGCGCCTGGAGCGCGGGCCTGGGGGTTGAAGCGGTGGGTCTGGCGGCAGAGATCGCCACCGCGGCCGCAGCTGACACAACCGCCGCCCCCGCCGCCGCTGCAGCGTTGCGCGCTGTCGTGCAGACCGCCCCAGAGGATGTGCTGATTGCGTCCGCCCCCGCCCTGGCGCGGGCGGTGGCCGCGCTGGCGCCGGTCGCGGGTGACGCGGTCGCCGCGGCCGCTCGCATCGCGCGCGCGGCGCCGACCGCTGCGCCCCGCCTGGTGCGCGTCGCCCTGAACGCCGCGTTGACAGGGGAGACGCACGCCGACGTGACTGACGCCGTCGCCGTGCTGGAAGCCGCGTGGGGGGCGGGCGACGACGCGCGCGGCGCGGTCGCGGCCGCGGCGCGCGCGGCCGCGGCCGCCGCAGCGACATCGCCCCGGCTGGCCTCGTTTTTGACGGCTTTGCTGGACGAGCCTGCGTTGGCCGACGTCGGCCGCACCTGCCTGGCGGATGCAGCGGCTCACGCCTCCCCCCCGTCTGCGCGCGCGGCCGCGCTCGCGGCCGCTGTTGCACTCGCGTCGACCGCCCCACTCGACGCGCTGCCCCTGGCCACCGCCACCGCAGCCGCCGCCGCAGCCGCCGTGCGCCGTGCCGTGGCCGCAGGCACGGCTGCCACCCCTGCCGATCTGCGGTCCGCGGCGGACGGCGTCAAGCTTGCGCTGCTGGCGCTCCCCGCCGCCGCGCGCGGCGGAGGCGGCGATGCCGCGGCCGACGCGCTGGCCGCCCTGGCGTCGGGGGCGGCTGCCCCTGGCGCGCCGACCGCTCTCGCGGCTGCCGCGGCGCGCGCGCTGCACGTGGCGGCTGGTGGGGAGGGGGGCGACGCGGTGCGGGGGGCGGTGGGGCGGCTGCCGCCGACCGCACGCGCCGCACTGGCGGCAGCCAGTGGGGGGCGGCCGACGGCGGCTGCTGTGGTGGCGCCCAAGATTGAGCTGAAACAGTTCGGGTAGAGTGTGTCTGTTTGTGTGTTAGTGTTAAGGTAGAAGAAACGAGGTGAAAAAGCGAGAGCAGAACGCAGCGTCGGTTTCAGGAAATCGAGCCGGCGGCGTGGCGACGCATTTGCAACAACCGTCCCCACACCTCCCTCCCTCCCGCGCCCGCCAGCCACGAGGCCATCGCCGTGTGATCAGCGCACGGCGTGTGCACCAGCAATCGGGAGGGCCAAACCGCCTCCCCCCAAACACGTGGACACACTCCTGGTACACACTCCGACCTCCCTTGAATGGCCTGGGATGATGACGACGAGTCCCTGTGGGCCCGCCCATTCGATTTCGGTGCTGGCGTCGGCGCCATCACCGTCAACGAGGAGTGGGGCGGCGGCATCGGGGGCACCGTGTGGGAGGGCGGCGTCCTTTTGGCTCGCTACGCTGCGTCACCCCTCTTCGCGGACGCGGTGGCGGCCGCGATGGCAACGAGGAAGGAGGATGGCATGCCACCATTGCTCAGCAACGCTGCTGGCGATAATCGAGCCACCTGCATCGAGCTGGGGGCGGGCGTGTCGGGCCTACCCTCGATCGTGGTCGCGACGCGCGCCGCCCTGTTCACCCGCGTCGACGCGACCGACGTGGACGAATGTATCGATGGGTTGAAGAGCAATATGGGGGCCAACCTGCCGGCCGGGGCGGTGCTGCTGGAAGAAGGAGGCGGTGGCGGTGAGGGTGACCCCCATGCCGCGCCACCCTCTGGCGACGGGTGGGACGCGCCGCCCTCGGTAGTGGCCGCCGTGGCGGCGGAGGCGGACGCGTGCGGGCGGCTGGCGCCACCGCCACCGCCACCGCCACCAGCGGTGGTGTCAGTGGGGGTGGCTCCCAGCATCAGCGCGCCGACAGACGTGCCTGCCACCAACCACCCCCCCGTCTCTGTGCGCGTGTTCGAACTCGACTGGGCGCACGCTGCCGCCGGCACCCTCCCACCCACCGCCACCCCACCCTACGACGTCGTCCTGGTGGCGGACGCGGTCTATGTGGCGGCCGCGATGCCGGCCCTGGTGGGAGCACTCCGTTGTGTCTCGCGGAGAGGGTCGCTCGTCCTCCTAGCCTACTACGTTCGATCCGCGTCCGCTCACACCGCCTTTTGGCCGTGGGTCAGGGCCGCCTTTGACATCACGCCCGTCGACTGCGCCTCCTTTGGGTGTGGCGGCGCAGAGGGGGAGAGGACCGGGCTGTTCCGTTTGGTGAAGCGGAGTGATGGCGAGTGGGCAGAGGCGGAAGCCGCGCGCGCGGCGGCCGAGGACGCTGAGGCCGCGGACGAGTGAACTGTAAACCAAAAAAACACTGTGGGGGGTCGGTTTTTAACAAAAAAGGGCAGGCGCCAAAAACAAAACAAACTCTCTCTTCACGCTTCGGCCACCCCCACGCCACCGCCCTCCTCCTTTTTCGGCTGCCCGTACGACACTTTCACGCCCCGCCCCATCAACTCCACTCCATCCTGGGCGACGGCCGCATCCACCGCGTCCCCATCGCGGAAGTGGATGTGGGCGTAACCTTTTGAACGCCCCGTCAGTTTGTCGGTGTGTAAACGCACGCGTGTGACCCCCTCAAACAGTGACGCCAAATCATCCACCGTCGCCTCAAAAGCGATGTTGCCGACGTAGGCGACGTTGTATCCCGGCGTCTTGGGGGCGGGACCTTGGGCGCGGGCGGCCGGGCCGTGCGCGTCGGGGGCGCCGCGCTTGGCCGTCTTGCAGGGCTCCACCTTGACGCGCACGCCGTCCAGCATGGTGCCGTCACACTCCAGGGCTTTCGTGTAGCCTTCGTCTGTGGCAAACGTGAGGAAGGCGATGCCACGGAAACGGCCGGTGTCGGGGAAACGCATCAGGTCAAGTGATGCAATGGGGCCACACCACTCCCAATACTCACGCACATCCTCCTCCTCGTACGCAAACGGCATGCCCCCCACAAACACGCGGCGCGCGAGGGAGGCGGTGGAGGTGGACGTGGCGGCCGCCCGGCCACCGCGTGGGCGGCGCTCGCGCGTGGCCGGGGCGACGCCGCCATTGGCGGCGGCGGCGGCGGTGGTGGGCGGGGGGGGGGGGGGCAGCGCGCCTGCCGGGGTGGCGCCATCCAGGGGCACGCCTGTGGCGTCGTCGGCAGCCACGGCAAAGCCGAACGAGAAGGTGCCGGCAGCAGGCACAGCGGTCCCCCCCGGCGCGGCAGCCACCGGCGCCACCGCGCCACCGTCAAACCCGAGCGCCGCCCGCATGGAGGCCGCTTCCTCCGCGTTGCCGGGCCCCGAGGGTTGGACGGCAGGCTTTTTGGCGCGCTTGCCGCGCTGCTTTCTCTTGGGAGGGGCGTCGGCGTCGGCAGCAGCAGCAGCGTCGGGTGCGGCAGCAGCAGCGTCGCCTCCCGCGTTGCCTTTATCGCCGCCTGCGCCCTCCTCCTGCTTCCGTTTCACTTTCTGCCGTTTCGGCTTGGGCTCAGCTGCCCCGCCGCCGGCGCCAGCTGGCGCCGCGTCTTCTGCAGGCGCGTCCAGCAGCACAGCGTCGACCGACGTGAACTGGGGGTACAGCACGCTGGCTGCGTCCGCCGACTTGCCGATGAAGGGCGACTAGGGGGGAGGAGGGAGGCAAGGAGGGTGGGAGTGCGGGCTGCATTGGGGGGCGGCGGCTTTTTTTTGCGACGGCGGGCGTGGTGACACAGGCCCGCGTTCTCAAACGCGCAGCCGGTTCACTGCTGTGCTCACCTTGCGTTCGCCAGGCGCCATCGTGGCACAGGGGAGGAGGTTGGGAGGGCGCGGTGAAAGCTGCGCGGCGCTGCACCAGTGTTTTTGTTTTTTTTTTTTGTGAACTGGCCACACTCAATTTTGTGTTGAACGGGGCCACAAACACGCCGGCCATGCCGCCCCTCGCGACACGCCCACCACGCACGCCGTCCCTGTCGAGCGCCGAGCCGGGCGGGCCGACTCGTCGGCCGACAGCCCGACCGCCGCGCGCTGTCTACCGGTGGAGCAGCGGTGAGCGTGTTGTTTGGAGGGTGGCGCGGACGGCGTGCGTGCCGCCATGTCGCGCTGTCGATAGCAACACATGCTGTTAGAGAGAGGAGGGGAGGCGGCAGGAGGTCAGGTTGTGGAAATGCGGCCGCTCCGCCTGACGCCACCTTGCCCCCCATCCCTTTAAACCCCCCCCCAACAGCCTCCTCCACCGGCGGCTCACGCAAACGCGAGTCCCTGGACGGTGCCCCCACCCCACCCGCCGCCACGGCAGCTCCCGCGGGCGGGACTCGGCGCACCGCGGGCGACGGGTGGGTGGGCGAAGACGCGTGGACGCGTGATGGTGCCACCCCCCCTTCCGCCGCTGACGACGACGACGATCCGTGGGCCTGGGTGCCGCCCGACGCGGCCGCCGCAGCAGCTGGTGCTTCCACCCCAGACACAGAGCCCAGGCCTCAGCGTCCGTGCAGCCCGCGCCCCAAAGCGCGGCGGCCGCCACCCCGCCGCCGCCCTCCCCCGTCGCCCGGCTCGCCCGCCTGCGATGAGGACGAGGACCTTGACGGCTGGAGCTCAGCAGCCGCCACGCTCGAGTCTGAGTGGGGCGGTGGTGGTGGTGGCGCCCCGGGCGCGCCGCCCCCGCCCGCCCCCCGCGCATCACGCGCCACCGGCGGCGCCTGGACGGCGGCGGCCGACCGAGCCACCGCCTCTGAAGCCGACCTCGCGTCGGACGGCTATGGCGAGGAGACGGGGGGTGGGAAGGAGGGGGATGGTGATGCCTCCACCACCACCCACCCCGACGTGACGCCCCTGACCGCGGCCGAGGTTGAAACCCTCCTCCCCATCATCCCTGCCCCCGACCAAGTCGCCTACTTCAACGCGGACGGCGCCACCGTGCTGCAGAGGGCGGGCCTGTGCCTGCTGGTGACGCTTGCCACCGCGAAAGCCGCGCCCGCGGCGGCCGCAGGCGCGCTGACGGGCCCCCTGTGGTGGCCCCTGCTGGCCGCCGCCTCCCGCAACAGGCGGCTGCGCACGTCGGGGCAGGCGGTGGGCTTGTGGCGCGCCCGCGTGCTGGAAGCAAACGTGTCCAACGCGGGCGGAGGCGCCACCGCTGGCGGCCGCCGCGACCGCCGCCGCGCCACCGCGCGCGCCGCCCCAGCCCCCCCCCTCCTCACCCTCGTAGTGGGCGACGACTCGGGCGCCACATGCGAGCTGCGCGTCCCCTACACCCGGGCCCACGACGGCATCCGGGTGGGGGAAGGCGCAGAGCTGTTGGTCGTCGCCACCGCGCCCCGCTTCTCCCGCTTCCGCGCGCTGAGGGAGGCTTACCTCCCCGGCGCGGGCCTGTGGGTGGCCGACTACCCGGCCGCCAACCGGCGCGAGTTTGTGAGGGTGAGCCTGGCGGTGGAGGAGGAGAGGGCGGCGGAGCGGGAGGAGTGGGGTGGTGAAGATGATGCGACAGGGCGGGCAGACGATGATGGCGCGTGGCAGGAGGACGCGTGGGACGTGGGGCGCGAGTGACATTGTATGTATCGTGTGTGTTTTGATGTTTTGGGCGGCGGCGGAGAGCTGTGCAACGAGCGTGAAGAGAAAAAAACCGGTTTTCCAACGAGCGTCACATTTCGAAAGAAGCGCGAGACTCTCTGCGCGCTCCCGCTCTCGCGCGCCTCCCCTCCCCCTGCCCCCGGGGACCGCGTGCACACACCCTCCCTCTCCCGCACCCATCGGGCACGACGCCTGTGCGGCCCGCGCGCCTCCCTGTCTTCCCGCCCTCCCTCCTCTCCGCATGGACGTCGACAGCGTGCCGCCCGCCGCCGGCGCGGCCGACATCGGGGGCCGCATCTTGCAACTGGAGGTGCGTGTGCAGAGTGGCTGGGGTGGTGGAGCGGGTGGTTGGGCGTGCGAGGGCGCGGAGGGCGGCGCGTCGTCGTCGTCGTTTTTTCCCTCCCATCTCTCCCTCGCGTCTCCCCTCCTCCCCGCCTCCGCCTCGCCTCGGCCCCGCGTCCGCCACCTCGCAACGCATGCCAGACTTCACGGTCACGCGTGCCGTATGTGCCGAGGTGGGGAGGGGGGGCAGGAGGGGGTGGTTCTGCCGCTGCCCTCTCACGATGCGTGCGAAACGCCAGGCGCACCCCCCCCGCTCACCCACCCCACCCACCACTACCCTCCCTAGGTCACCGACTTCAAGTCCTATGGCGGCCGCCAGACCATCGGCCCCTTTGCCGGCTTCACCGCCGTCGTCGGCCCCAACGGCGCGGGCAAGTCCAACCTGATGGACGCCGCGTCGTTCGTGCTGGGCGTGCGCGCGCGCCAACTGCGCGGCTCCCTGCGGGACCTGGTGCACACCGGGGTGGGTGACGACGGCAGGCCCCCCCCCTCTGCCCGGGTGGAGCTACTGTTCCGCCCGGCTGACGGGTCTGCCGACGTCCGCTTCGCGCGCATCGTCGACGCCCCCCCCGCCCCCTCCCCCGCCACCTCGCACTACGAGCTCAACGGCCGCACCGTCACCTGGGAAGCGTACGATGCCAAACTGCAGTCGTATGGGGTCCTCGTGCGCGCGCGCAACTTTCTGGTGTTCCAGGGCGACATCGAGGCGGTCGCCTCCATGTCCCCCGCCGGCCTGACCGACATGTTTGAACATGTGTCCGGCAGTGGCGCCCTGAAAGCCGAGTACGAGGCCGCGGAAGCCGCCAAAGCGGCGACCGAGGAGGCGGCCGCGCTCGCGTTCACCAAGAAGCGCGCGACCGCGGCTGAGCGCCGCCAAAAACGCGACCAAAAGGAGGAGGCGGAGAAGTACATGCGCACCCGGGCCGAGCTGGATGAAGTGAAAGGCACGGCCGCCCTGCTGAAACTGTTCCACGCCGACCGCGCCGCACGCGCGGCCAAGGACGCGGCGGCCGCGGCGCGCGCGCGCCTGTCCGACGCAGAGGCGGCCGCCGCCTCCGCCGACACCGCTGCCGCCGATGCCGCCCGTGAAGCCGCCCGTCTGACCAAGGAACGCATGAAGGTGGAGCGCGGCGTGGTGGCGGCGCGGGATGCGCTGGAAGCGCGCCACCCGGCCACGCTGCGCGCAAAGGAAGAGGCGCTGCGCGTTGCGCGCCGCGCAAAGGAGGCCGCGGCCGCCGTCACGGCCGCCACCGCCCGCGTGGCGGAGCATGCCGACACGGTGGCCCGGCTGCAGGGCCAGCTGGCCCAGCTGGAGGATGCAGAGAAGGCGGCCGCCGAGCGCGCCGCGAGCTCCGCGACCGCGGGCGGGCCGAAACTCGACGACGCTGCGCGTGCCGACTACGCGCGCATCGATGAAGCCGTCAAAATCAAGACCGCGTCCCTGCGCTCCGAGGCTCAACGCCTGGAGGGGGCGGCCGCCTCCGACGAAGCCGCCCTGGCCGCCCTGGAGGGCGCGCTGGCCACCATGGAGGCGCAGCGCGCGGCGCACGCGCGCGACGCTGACGCGGCCGCCGCGCGCGGCACCGACGCGGCCGCCGCGGCTGCCACCGCACGCGCCGACCTGGACGCCGCCCGCGCCGACGCCGCCAAAGCGGTGGAGGACGCTCGCCGCGCCGCCGCCCTGCGGGAGGACACCGCCGCCCGGCTGGTGGGGGTGGATGACGCGCTGCGCGACGCGCGCGCGCGCGCGCCGCGAGTCGGAGCGCGAGCGCCGCATCGCCGACGCGGTCGCCCACATGGCGCGCGTCTTCCCCGGTGTCAAAGGCCGCCTGTCCGACCTGGCCACCGCCGCCCAGCGGCGCCACCACCTGGCCCTGGCGGTGGTGCTGGGGCGGGACATGGATTCAGTGGTCGTCGACACCGACGCGACCGCGGTCGCCTGCATCGCCTACCTCAAAGACGCGCGCCTGCCCCCCCTCACCTTCATCCCGGTGGATACTGTGCGCGCCAAACCCGTCAACGTGCGCCTGCGCGGGCTGGGGGGCACCGCCAAGCTGGCCCTGGACCTGCTGACGTACGATGGCGCCGTCGAGCGCGCAGTGCGCGCGGTGTGCGGCGACACGCTCGTGTGCGACACGGTCGACGAAGCCAAGTCGCTCGCCTTCATGGGCCCCGAACGCCACAAAGTGGTGGCCCTGGACGGCACTCTCATCACGCGGGCGGGCCTGATCACGGGTGGTGTCACGCCCGGCATGGAGTCGCGTGCCGCCCGGTTTGATGGCGCGGGGTTGGCCAAGCTCAAGGAAGAGCGCACCGCTCTTGCCGACACGCTCGCGTCGCTGCCCGACGCGCGCGCGTCGGCCGCCTCCGTGGACGCGCTGCGCGCCCGGGTGGCGGGGCTGGAGCATGACGCCGCCCTCAAGTCGGCGGACGCGGAGCGGTGCGCCGCCCGCGCCGCGGGGGAGGCGGCCAAAGCCGACGCACTGGCGGCCGAAGCGGCGCGCCGCGCGCGCGACGCGCCGCCGCTGCGCGCGTCGCTCGACGCCCACACC
This sequence comes from Choricystis sp. odSpoLacu1, assembly GCA_958009055.1. Taxonomy (NCBI): domain Eukaryota; kingdom Viridiplantae; phylum Chlorophyta; class Trebouxiophyceae; genus Choricystis; species Choricystis sp. odSpoLacu1. The sequence goes on from OY253658.1 coordinate 310,594, forward strand.
GCTGAACTCACCGCCGTGCGCGCCCGCATCAACGAGGTGGGGGACCGCCTGTTCGCCCCCCTGTCCCGCCGCCTGGGCGTGGCCAACGTGCGGGAGGCGATGGAGGCGGCCGCCGCGACCGCGCGCGGCGCGAGCGCCGACCACGCGCGCGTGGTGGCCCAAATCGCCAAGCTCAAGCACCAGCTGGCGTACGAGGCCAAGCAGGCGCCCGAGGACGCGCTGGCGGCGGCTCAAGCGGATGCTGCTGCGGCTGCCGCTCGCGGAGCCGAGCTGGATGCGGCGGCTGCCGCCACCGCCGACGCGGCGCGCGGCGCAGAGGCCGAGCTGGAGACCGCGCGCGCCGAGGCGGCCGCGCTGCGGTCGGACGAAGCGGCCGCAGCGGACGCTCTGAAGGCTGCCCGCCGCGCCGCCTCGGCCGCGGCTGCCGTCGCCACCGACGTCAAAGCCGCCATCGCGGCGGCTGACGTGGACGCGGATGCAGCGGATGCGACGGTGGCGGGGGTGGTGGCTGCGGCGGCGCTCGATGAAGTGGTGTTGCCGCGCACGGCCGACAACGCGTCGTTCGACTTTGCGTCCCTGCCGCGCCACCTGACGGCCGCCACATCCTCCTCCGACCGCGCCCGCGTGGAGGCCTCCCTGGCGGCTGACGCGGAGCGCCTGACCGTGGAACTGGCGGCGGGTGCTCCCAACCTGAAAGCGGTGGCCCAGTATGGAGACGTCAAGGAACGCGAGCGCGGTCTCGCGGCCGACCTCGACGCTGCGCGCGCGGCCGCGCGCGACGCGGCCGACGCCTTTGCCCGCGTCCGCTCCCGCCGCCACGCCCTCTTCATGGCCGCCTTTGACGCGGCCGCCACCGCGGTCAACGACGTGTTCAAGGATCTGACCCGCTCTGACGCGCACCCGGCCGGCGGGTCTGCCCACCTGTCGCTTGACAGCGCGGACGACCCCTTCCTCGGCGGCGTCAAGTTTACGGCCATGCCCCCCGCCAAACGGTACCGCGACATGGACGCCCTGTCGGGGGGGGAGAAGACACTGTCCGCGCTTGCCCTGCTGTTCGCGGTGCACGCGTACCGGGCGGCCCCCTTTTTTGTGCTGGACGAAGTGGACGCCGCGCTCGACGCGGCCAACGTCGCGCGCGTCGCGGCCTACGTGCGCGCCCGCACCCGCTCATCCGCCCACCCCCCCCTCCAAGCCGTCGTCATCTCCCTCAAGGATGGCTTCTACCACCACGCGGACGCGTTGGTGGGGGTGACGCGGGACCCGGGGACCGGGAGCAGCCACACGCTGACGTTTGACCTGGAGCGGTACGGGCCGCCGAGCGCGGCGGCGTGAGTGGATGGAAAAGAGGTGTGTGTGTGTGCGCGTGTTTCTGCTTTCCTTCCTTTCCCATTTCCCTCCCACACTGCCTTTTTCCTCTTCCCTTATTCTCTTCCCAACGGATGAACAAAAAAAAACAATGTCACACACAACTGATGTCCTTTCTCTTCTTCATCGCCCTCACCTTTTCACACGCGTTTCTGCGACTTCTCCCTCACATTTTTCTCGCCCTTTGGGTGCCACCAAACACACTCTGCACTGAACGCAAAACAAAAACAAAAAACAGAGAAAACAGCCGAGTCACCCCTCCTCCGCCTCATCCCATCCGCCCGCCGGGAGGCCCGTCATCCGCTGCTGAACCTCGGCCAAGCGGGCGTCCGAGTGACTGCCGATCGCGGCCTCGTCTTCGGGCTTCAGGCACGCGCGCCTTTTGGAGTAGACACGTTCGCCATACTCTTTCTCGCGCTTCTCCTCGCTCCAGCGCTCGTCTTTGATGCGTTTGACCATCTCTTTGTGCCCGTCAGTGTCGCGTTCATATAACCCCGCCGCGGCGACCGCGGCATCGCGCGCGTCGGCTGGGTGCGTTTTTCAAAATCACCACAACGCCAGCCCTCGCCTCCTGCCTCCACCCTTCATCTCCACCTGCCTGCCCACCACACGCGCCGCGTCCCCCCGAAACGCGGCCTGCAGTGTCCGCACGAGGGGCCACGCCACCACCGCGGCCGCCGACGCGGGGCGAGACACCGCCTCCACACTGAACCACACGCTGTCATCGCCCGCCACCCAGTGCACGCCAAAGGTTTCTGTGCCGGCTAAAACGTGGGGAGTGAGTGTCGTCGATGTGATGGTGGTGGACGTGCCGCGTGCGCTCTCGCCGCGCGGTGGCGGCCGCATCACACGGTTGCGCGCCCCTGCCAGCGCGGCCGGCACGCCCCTCGCGCTGCGCCGCACCTCCGTCACGCGCAACGGGTTGGCCAGCCACAGGCAGTGTGGCAGGAAAGAGGGAGGGGTGGCGGGGCCGAGGACTGACGCCGCGATGACGAGACGCGCCCCGACACACACACGCGGCGCGTTGGTGGCCACCCACGCCACCCCGTCCGCGTGCCTCCACCCGGTGACGGCGGCCACGGCGGTGGCGTAGGAGCGGCGGCCGGTGCCGATGCGGACGGCGAGATAGTCGTGCGAGAAGAAGGGGGGAGGGGGGGTTGTGGAGGGCGGACCGTTGGGGCTGAGGAGAGAGAGAAGAGGGGGTCGGCCTCTCCCTTTCTAGTGTGCCCCACAATCCAGCCATCATGAGACCGCTAGATCACAGCACACACACACTCACCCGCCAGACCGGGCCAGCACGGCGTCACAGTCGGCGCGCGACGGCGGGCCGACGCGGAGTGTCGCTAGGCCGAGCGTGGACACAAGGTCGGTCCACATTGGGGAGGGAGGAGGCACACACTCTCACACACACGCAGCAGGCGCGCACGCGCTGGCGTTGTGTGCCGGGGGTGCGTCTCGTGCAATTCGGAGAGAGAAAGAATGTTAGGGTGAGTGTTTTACGTTGGCGTCACTTCGTTTTTTTCTTTTCGGCCTGATGCGTGGCTGAAAAACGCTGCGCGCGCCCCGCGCCTCCTTCCCTTCCCGCACCACTCCTCTGAGTCTGAGCGTGCGCACACGCTCGGGGCGCCTCTGCCCGTGGCAGCAGAGGAGGGAGAGAGAACGGGCCGTTTTTTTTTTTGCGGCGACACGGCCTTTGTCATTTGACACGCGCGGCACACGCCTCCCGCCAACATGGACAACGGGTACGTGTGTGTGGGTGTTGGCATGTGACGCCTGCCGCGGTGCAGGCGGAAGGCACGGCGGACGCAGAGAGCGAGAGGGCCATGTCGACCCCCCGACCCACTCCCCTCCTCTCCTCTCCCCTCCCCAGCCACCACCTCCACCCCCACCACCCGTCCCCCCCGTCCGACGCGCTGGCGGAGGCGGCGGCCATGCTGTCCCCCCCCACCTCTGCCACGGGAGCCTTGGGGTCGCCCCCCGGCGTGGGCGAGGGAGGCGGCCTGTACTCACCCTACTCATCATTACCCCCCCGCCCCCCCTCCGCCCGCCCCGACGTCGCCGCCCCCTTCGGCGAGCGGTCTGCGAGCGACACCGCGTCCGTGGCCGCCCTCATGGACGCGGCAGCGGCGGCCGCGACTGATGCCGCCGCGGCTGCCGCCGCGCTGGGCGCGGCCCAGGCAGCAGCCGATTATGCAGCGGCCGCGGCCGCGGTGCCGCACCTGGGGGGGGCGCCGTCGGGGGTGGTGCCACCGCCTCAACCCCCCACCGCGGCTGATCTGGCGGTGGCGGCGGCTGCCGCGGGGGATGGCGCGCTGCTCGCTCGCATGCTGGAAGGCGGCGCCCCCGACCCCACTGCCTCCGCCCCACCCCCGCCCCAGCAGCAGCATGCGCCCCCCCTGCCCCCGGTGACCACGTCGTCCGCGGTGCACAGCCGGGCTGCATCCCGCGTGGCGTCGGGCGCTGACCTGGTGAGGCTGGTGGGGTTCGACCCTCCTCCCCCTCCGCCACCCCCCTCCGCGGCCGATGTGGCCGCCGCCCGGGCGGCAGCAGCCGCTCTGGCTGTCACACAAAGCTACAACGACGCCGGCGCACCGTGGCCGCCTGCCAGCGTGCCGCCTCAGCCGCCCCCTCCACCCCTCGGCGGTCTGCGCCCGCCCTCCGCCGCCGACCTGGCCGCCCTGGCCGTGCACGACGCCCACATGGCGGCCGCCGCTGCTGAGCTGGCCGGCAGTGGCGGCTCTGGCCCCGCTGCTGCGGCTCATTTAGCTGCTGCCGCCTATGGAGGGGGGCCCGCGGCCGCCGCGGTGGCCGCCGCCGCCGCCGCCGCCGCCGCCGCCGCCCAGCAACAAGTCGCCCAACAACAAGCCACCGCGGCCGCTGTGGCTGCCGCAGTCGCTGCCGACGCGCCGCGGGGGCGGTCGGCGGGGCCGCGCGGCGGCGGCGGAGGACCGCAGGCGGTGGGTGAGGCAGCCGCCGCAGGCTCCGACGCTGTTCCCGCCTCTGTCGCGGAGCGCCTGCGCCGGGACGTGGCCCGCCTGACGGCCGAGGTGGACAGGCTGGATCGCGAAGTCACGCGGCAGAAGGCGTTGCGCGAGGCAGAGAGGGCTGAGTTTCAAGACGCGAAAGACCGGCTCAAAGCTTCTTGGGCGGTGGATCGCGACGATTTTGCGCGCGTGAAGGAGTCGTTACGCAAAAAAAAACGCCGAACACCACGTCGCCAATGGGCGGCTGGCGGCGTCTCTGCGGGACGCGGATGCGGCGGCGCGCGGACTGCGCGACCTGTGCGCGCGCGCGGGGGTGGCGGTCCCCCCAGAACTGGAAGGCGGCGCCGCGAGAGGCAGTGTCGATGGTGACGAGGATGAGGACGACGCCTCCCGGCCGACGACGCCGCCTCCGCCCACGTCGACCGCGCCTCCCTCGGACGGTGGTGGTGGCGGCGGTGGCGGCGGCAACAGCGCGCCGTCGTCATCAGCCGCCCCCGTCGACGCGATGCACGCGCTCGCGGCCGCGCTGTCCGGGTCGGGCCTGGCCGCCGCTGCCGCTGCGGACGGCCCCGACGCGGATGCAGCGGCTGCTGCTGCCACCGCGGCGGCGGCTCTGGGGCAACTCGCTGCAGCGCTGGCGGGCGGCGCCGCGTCGGGCGCGGGCACCGCGTCGTCAGCGACGACGCCCCGCGCGCCCGCCAGTGCGGCGGGGGACGCGAACGGCGGCGGCAGCGCGCCGGCGTCGCCCAGGCGCAAGGATGGTGGGTGAAGGTTGTGTGTGTGTGCGTTGCAGAAGCACGCGCACACACCACGAGCGACGACACACACACAGCGACAAGTGAAAAGACTTGTTTCATCATTTTGCATTAAAAAAAAAACGCGCGCAAAGCCCCTGGAAGCCCTCCGCCTGCACTGCCGTCCCGCCGACCACCCGCACACGTTCGCACGTGTGCGTTGACCGGCTCGGGCGGTGGTGGGTTGGTGGGGTGGGGGTGAGGATGCCTTTTTTTGCACAAGAGAGAGAGAGAAGGGCGACTGTTTCGCCCCGAGATCGTTTTTACACCCCCCGCGCGTGTTAGAAAAGGCAAAGCCCCCTCACAAAAACTCACGTCACTCGGGCAGCCGGGAGAGCAGGAGGACTAGCAGCACGCCCGCCGCGGCACCAGCCAGGTGCGCCACGTGGCTCACCGTCGCCCCGCCCACGGTCAGTGTGCCGCCCGCCGCCTGGGCGCGCGCTTCGCCCAGCACTTGTTGGACTGCAAACTGAGTCAGGATGCCGCACTCCACGATGGAGCGCAGGTTGAGCTTGAGGCGAGAGAGGCAGGAGACGACGATGAGGCCGAAGACGGCGCCCGAGGCTCCGATGGACACGGACGTGCGCGGCAGAAAGGCGAGGGAGGCCAGGTTGGCGCCCAGTGCGCACACTATGTACGTCAGGAAGACGCCAAACCAGCCGCCCTCCTCCTCCACCGCTTTGCCGAAAAGGAGGAGGGAAAACAGGTTGGAGCCGAGGTGGGCGCCGTCCAGATGCACGAACGCAGACGCCACCAGCTGCCACGCACGCGGGCGGGCGTGGTGGAGGGCGAGGGCGGAGACAAAGGGCAGGCCCGCCTTTGCCGCGACAAAAATGGCGATGTTGATGAGGATCAGGGCCAGGGTGCCGTTGCCGGGGGGCTTCAGCGTGGGAGATGGTGCAAGCGGTGGCGGTGGCGGTGGCGGTGGTTGGGAGGCGGCACGCGCGACGACGGCGCGGCGCGGTGACGGCGCCAGCGTCGGCATCGCGTGGTGCGCCGCTGCTGGCACGGCCGCGCGCCGAGCTCCAGCGCCAGGAGTCAGTCGACACGCCGCCGGCACTCGTGCTGACGTGCACGGCACTCGGAGGGCTTGCATCGGGAGAGGAGAAACAGCGAGGAGAGTAAATGCGGGTGTCCCTTTTTTTTTTTTTTTTTTTTCTGTTTTTCGCCATTGGCTGTTACCTGCACACACCGTCCCAAAAACACACAACACACACGCAACAAAAATGATCAATCAGAATCAGACAGCACCAGCCTGGGCGCCGACTTCCTGGGCGGCGGCGCCACCGCCTCCCGCGCGGGCGACGGTTTCTTGTCGTCGTCGTCGTCGTCATCCCCTCCTGTAGACGCTTCCGGCTCCTCATCGTCGCCACCCTCCACCTCCACCTCTTCGTCTTCATCCACCACAAAGCCGTCGTCTTCATCGTCATCGCCTCCCGCTTTGGCGGCCGCCAACCGGGCCGCCGCGTCGGGCGTGTCGGCGGTGCGGCGCGCGAGCGCGGCACGCGCGCGCGTGGCCGCATCACCACCCTCTCCTTCCTCCTCCTCTTCCTCGCCCGAGTCCACCGCGTCGTCCGCCTCCAGGTAGGCGGCAGACAGGCGGTCGATGCGGCGCACGCGGGGGCCGGCGCCCGCGCTGGCGCCTCCGCGCCGCGCCGCGCGCTGGCGTTTCGCCAACCCCGCGCGCTCCCGGATCCGCGCCTCCTCCTCCTCCTCCCGCCGCTTCTTGGCGGCCACCGGGTCCTGCATCAGGGTGGCCGTCACCACGCGCGCCGACCGCGCGTGGCGGGCGTCCAAGGTGGCGGCCAGGCGCCTGTGCGCGCTGGCCTTCAGATCAGCAGGCGCCAGCGCCCACCGCGTGGCCAACGGGGCCACCACCTGCACCACAGCCGCGTGGCGGGCGGCCATGTAGGCGCGCGGGGCGGCGGGGCCGTCGGCGCCGGAACCGAGGGGGGCGGGGGTGACTGAGTAGGCGTCGCTGCCAACGAAGACGTGAGTGCTGCCGTCGTCCCACTCCACGACACGCGCGTTGGACTCCAGGGTGCCGTCGGCGGCCACCCGGTGCCGCACCGTGGCCACTGCCCGCACCGCCGCCTCCGCTGCAGCCGCGGGGGAGGGGTCCGAGGGCGGTGGGGGCGCGAATGTGGACGCCTCGTAAGGGGTCGGCTCCAGTGCGGGCAGCCGCCCCAGCCGCACCAGCCTCAGATCGCCTGGGCGAGGCAGAGGAGGCACCAGTGGTGCTTCCAAGTCGACGGGAGGCCCGAGCGGGGCGGCGGGAGGGGCGGACGGCGTGGGATCGGGGGGCGACGGCAACGAGTCGGAGACGGCGGGGGGAGGGGGGGAGCCGTCCTCCGATTCTGACCCGAAGAGGTCGTTCATGGTGGTGTCTGCGTCCGTCATGGCCGGTTGTTGGGTGAGGAGGGTCAGAGCCCTGCACGCCGCGTTGACCCGTTTTTTCCAGTCGAAAGGTCGAAAATTTGTGCCTCAGTCCTTCGCGTCTGTGTTTTGGGGGCTCTCGCGCCGCCTCCACACACACACACACACACACACACACACACACACACACACACACACACACACACATGCTGGCCCACACCAGCCGCCGGTCACGCTCCCTGCTGGCCGTGGCGTCCCGCGCCTTCGCCACCAAGCCGGACGCGCTCGCGCCCGCGCCGCCGGTGACGCCGCCCACGCGCGGCCCGCCCGCGTCGTCCCCGGCGTCGCGCACCGTGACCCACCCGGGTCAAGCGTTTGTGGGGGACTTGCGGTCGGCGTCTGCGCTGGGGCTGGGGGACGGGATTACGGACCACACCGCGAAATGGCTGCAGGTAAGGGGCGCCATCGCGCGTTTGCGCCGAGGCTTGCGTTGCCTGTGCGTGCTGGCCCTCTTCGCCACGCCTCCACCACCAGGAGTGCGAAACAACACATACTGCGCACACGCGACGTTTTGGGGGAGACGGGGAGCGCGACGCCGGAGCGTGCCTTTTTTCTTTCGGCTCACCCTCCCGAACCCCTTCCCCACTCCCCACCAGCCCGACGGCTCCCTCGCCGGCAACACCCGCTCTCCCGCCGACTGGATCGCGGCCACGCCCCCCATCAAGGTGCATGGCGCTGTGGCGGCGTCCACAGGGTCTGAGGATCCTGCTCTGGGGTGCCCCGTCGAATACATTGATCTGCGCGGCACCTCCATCGACAACCCCGCCGTCTGCAAGTACACGGGGCTCAGGTACTACTCGGACGACTGGATGCACGCGCACTGAAGGAATGGTGGTGTGGTGTATTCTTGTTTTCTTCATTCTGTGTTGTTCTGTCCTCTTTCCTCCCCCTCTCAACCATACCCTCTCTCTCTGTGTCGAAACATGTTTTTTTTTTTGCACAAAAAGTCTGCGTGTGTCCCTGCGCACCTCCTTTCCCACAATCACATCCCACCACGCGCCGCCGCGGCCGCCGCCGCCGCCCTCGCCTGCAGCTCCCGCCACGCGCCATCCACGCACCGCCTCACATCCGCGTATGTCACCACCAGCAGGGACCCTTCATCCCGGGAGGGCAGGAGGAGGCGCTCCCGGGAGCCGGCGTCCAGTTTGGCGAGGGCTTCGGCTATTGGGCCCCACTCGAGCCTCGGCCCTCCATCCGGCCCTGCTTCATGGAACACAGCATCCCTGAACAGGGCAGCGACATGAGCATCCCCCGAGTCGTCGCCCCGGTCGACGACGGCGGTCAGGCGGGCCAGGGCGCGCAGGGCGCGGGCGGCTCCCGCTTCGCGGGCGAGGGCTGAAGACACAGCGTCGACTGTGAGGGCACGCGCATCGAGTTCAGCCAGCAGCCTCCCCCCCAGCGATGCAGCCAGGTCGTGCCACGTGGCGACACGGCCGCCGTCAGCAGCAGCCGCGAGAGCGGCCGCCAGGGACGCGAAATCTGGGGAAATAGCCGCGGCCGCGGCTTCGGGCGACGCGTGCGCGCTCCCGCCACACGCCAGCGCCAGCGCCAGCCGCCCCACCGCCGCCACGTCGGCGCGCTGGGCGGCGGCCAGGGCGGCGGGATCGCGCGCGTCCAGGGGGGCCAGGAGGGCGGGGACGGCAAGGCCAGTGACACGCAGGCGGCCGGGCGGAGCGAGAATCACTTTACTCGGCGCCAAACACGGCGGCCTCAACGCCAGGCCCGCTGTGTGGGCCGCCCTCAACGCGGCACACAGCTGGGTCAGGTACGACCACAGCACGTCCTCGGTGGGGGGGGCGGCGGAGGCCCCCCGCAGGTGGGCGTCCTCCAGGGTCACTGCGCCCGGAAACAAGTCAGCTGCGAGCCACAGGGCGGGCGACCCTCCCCAGTCGGACGACACAAAGGCGGAGGTGGGGGGGGCCAAGTTCGGGTGGCCGGCGAGGGGGGCCCACGCGGCGACCGCGGCGGCCGCGGCGGCCGCGCCATCGGCAGAGGGCGGCGCGGCGCGCGGATCCAGCCGCCTCAACGCGGCGGGGGTGCCGTCATCCGCGGACACGCCTTTGACCAGCAGGGTGGGCACGCCAAACGCGGAGGAGGGGGACGCGGAGGCAGTGGCAACATCTTCCAACGGGAAGATCGAGTGGTACGCTCCCACACTCGCGGGCAGCCCGCTCTCGCCCCCCGCGTCCGCCGCCGACGCCAGCGTCAGGGCTGCGTGGGCCGCCAGTCCGGCGCGCAATCTGTCTGCCGCCGCCGTGGCGGCGGCGCGGGCGCGGCCGAGGGCGGGGGCGGGGGAGGGCTGGCCGCCGCGCCCGCGGCCACGCGCCGCGGCGAGCGGCGACGGGGGGCCGCCGCGCGGGCGGGGAGGTGGAGGCCGAATGCCGACGCCACCATACAGCGGCCTCGGCCCTCCCATCATCATGCCACGCCCTCCATACTGCGGCGGCGGGGGCGCGGGACGCCCGTAAAAATGGGGGGGGCGGGTGGTGGTAGTGTGGAGGCGGTGCGTGCTGGCCGCCATGCTGAGGCCCGCCATACCCGCCATACTGGGGGGGGGGGGGGCGGTGCGGTGACGCCCCCGCTGGCGCCACCGCGGCCTGCGTCTCCCGGGGTGTGGGCGGTGAGGCCGAGCAGGTCGTCCGAGTCGGGCAGCGTGGTGCCCGCGTCCCCGCCTCCGCCGCCTCCTCCTCCTCTGCCCGGCACAAAGGGCGTCGCCCCAGCCGTCATGTTGCCGCCACCGCCCGGCACAAAGGCGGGCGCGTTGACGGCGGCGGCCGGCATGGCGGGCGGCGGCGGGGCGCCCGCCGTGGGCGGGCCGCCCACGCCGCCCGGCACAAACTCTTTGGCGGCCAGGTTGAGGTTGGACATTTCCCTGGACGCAGAGTCCAGGGAGGCCAGGGGCGAGGCGACGCCGTCCGCGGGGGCGGCGTCGTCGGCTTCCATTTAGCCCCGGTCGGTCGACGGAGAAGCCTTGCCGCTCGGCGCGCGCAGTTCTACCTCCTCCTCGCCAGCGCCGCGTGCGCAGTGGGGTGGCTTAGCTGGAGGCGCGGCGGGAGGGGCACGGGCAAGGTTGAAACCACCAGAGCCAAACGCTTGCCGTTTTTGTGAAGGGTCGACGTCGACGTCTCCACTCCCCCATTGGTCGGTTTCTCTTTCTGTGTTGGGGTCGCGCGCCCACCGCGGCGCTGTGAGTCTGTGCCGACTCGAGCACGCACACAGACACGCACCCTGATCAAACACACACACCCATGTCTCTCCCCGACGCACCAACCACCGCCGCCCCCGTCGAAGCGCGGCTCGCAGGTGCTCTCGACGCCTCCTCCACGGCCGCCGTCACCGCCCTGCACGCCACCCTGGAAGCTGCCGCCGGGCGGCCACCGACCGCCGTGCTGCGGCATGAAGTCGTGTTTGCGCCGCGCCGCATGCCGCCGCCCCCCACCGGCGCTGCGGCGCGCGCGGCACCGCCACCCCCCACGGGGGGCGAGCTGCGCCTGGTGCGCGACCTGCGAGCCCCACCGTCCTCTGATGGTGTGACCGCGTGGGAGCTGCAGTCGGTGGGGCCACCCCTGCGCGGGCGCGGCGCGGCGGCCGCGCGCGCGCGGCCGCGCGCGCAGTTGCCCGCACCTCCCTGGCCTCCGTCGATGCCGCCGGCCTGCTGGAAGCCGCCAGCTTTGGCGTGACCTACGAACGCCTGTTTGATGGGCTGCAGTTTGTCATTGCACGCGGCGCTGTCCGCGTGTGTGTGCGCGTCGGCACCCTCTCCCGCGTGCCGCCGGGACCCAGCCCTCCCACGTCTCGCGCGGTCAATGCAGCCCCGGGGCTCCTCCTGGTGGAGGCCAGTGCAGCGGGTGGGGAGGCGGGAGGGGGGGAGTATGGGGCGGCGAGCGACGCGCTGGGCTGGGTGGCCGACCTGGTCAAGCCGTGGGTGGAGCTCGGCAAAGAGTGATGAAGGGGCGTGCGACTGAAAATCTGTGTGTTGCCTGGTTTGAGAGGGCTGTGAAACTGATGCTGATTGTTTTTTTTTTTTGGCGGGGAGGGACGTGAGCACAAACTGTAAAAACAGCGTTCTTCTCCACTCAGTTGAACCACGACTCGTCTCTCTCTCTCCAACTTAAAATCAGACTCTCCTGCAGTTTCTCCCATTCTCTCAATCCGCCTTGCGGTACGGCGCCAACAACGCCACCAGCGCGGCATCGCGCGCGCCGTCGGTCGGCAGCGCGAGCCAGCGCGCGCCGTTGATGGCGACGACCCGAAACCCGGCCGCCTCCACCAGCCGCGCGGACGCGCGGGCGGCGCCCGTGGGGCCGCGCGCGTCGGCCCGGGAGGCCGCGTCGGCGGCGTCGGGGGCGTCGTCGTCGTCGGTGTCGGTCGGTTCGCCGCCCACGACGCGCGTCAAGTCGGTCTCGCGCAGCACTTCGAGTGCCACCCTCCCCCCCGGCAGCGTCACTGGCAGGCGCACATCCACCCCAAAGCGGGGCACCCGCACCCCCGGGTCCAGCTGCACCCCGGCGCGGGCGAGGGCGGCCGCGACAGATCGTTCCGCCGCGCCACGAGGGGAAGGGGGGCCGCCCGCAAACAGCACGCGCTTGAGCCGGGTGCGGGCGCCGGGGGGCAGGCGCGGCAGCACGGGCGCCCTGTCTGCCGCCGCCAAAGCAGCTGCCTGGCCCAGGCGGGCCAGGTCGACGCCGCCAGAGGGGGCGCCCGGCGCGAGCCTGCGCACGCGGTGGTCTGCGAGCTCTCTGTAGAGTGGGTGCCCATACCCACCCGCCAACGCCAGCGCCCACAGCGCGCCCACGGCTGACCGGTCGGGCAGCGCGTCTGCGGCGGCGCGGGCGGCGCCTTCGTCGGCGGCCAGGGCGGCTGCCAGGGCGCCCGCACGGCCGCCAACGTCGGCGGCTGCTGTGAGCACGGCGGCCGCGTCCGTAGGCCGCGCCCTCCGCTCCCGCACTGCGGTCGCCAGGCACGCGTCCGCCGCGGCCAGCAGGGCGGGCGCCCGGGCCCGCAGGGCGGCGAGGGCGGGCAGGGCCATGGCCCAGTCGCGCGGCGCGGCGTCGTCAGCGCGGGACGCGAGCGCGGACGCCAACGCACGCACTGCGGGCGGCCTCACCCCGCCCAACCTCGTGGTGGCCCACAACAGAGTCGCCGCATACCTTGGAGTCAGGCCATCCCCCCTCCGCCTCGCTTCGACAGCCAGGGCAGCCAACAAGGGCGCCGCGTCGCGCGGCGGCGCGCGCCACCGCGCGGCCGCCCACGCTGTGTTGGCCAGCTCGGCATCACTCATGGCGGGGGCGCGGGACGCGGCTTCAGCCAGCAAGCCCGCCGTGATGGCGCGGGGCGGGGTGTGGCGCAGGGAAGCGAGGCCCCAGGCGACGTGAAAGATGTCTTGCGGGGCAGACGCGGCGGCCGCAGCACGTGCACCCACCGCGAGCGCGTCTAGAGTTTCGGCGTCGGGGGGGCTTCCACCCGCGCCCACGATGCGGGCCACACCCCACACCACGTTGGCGATGTGTTGGGGTTCGCAGCGGGGTAGGACGGCGGCAGCGGCGGTGGCCAGCGCGCGTGGCAGCGGCGCGGCGGGGGCGACGCGCAGGGCGCCGTAGGCCCAAGCGACTGCCGCCAGGCCACGCGGATCAAAGTCACCTGCCGCCGCCATGTCGACGGAAGCTTCAGCAGCAGCCTCCAGGAAGGCGGGGGGGGGCAGCACGCCCAGGGTGGCGTAGGCCCAGAGCGAGGTCGACAGCGCGTGCGCGCCGAGCGCTTTCGCGCGCGGCGCGGCGTCCGCGCCCGCCGCCGCCAGGGCGGCCCGGGCGGAGGGACCGTCCGCGCGCCAGGTGGCGAGCGCCCACAGCGCGTTGGCTAAAGGTTTGGGGGCAAAGGTGGAGGGCGCGTCCGCGAGGCGGCCAGCAAGCAGTGGGGCGACCGAGTCGCTGCACGCGCCGAGCCGCGCGAGCGCCCAGCCACACAGCGCGAGAGGCTCGGGGGCGAGTTCACTGGACGCAGCCGCGACTGCGTTCGCGGCAGCAGATAGAGCGGCAGCCGAGGGGCGGGCCCCCAGGCGGGCCAGGGACCAGAGGGCGGGCGCGAGGCCGTCGCGCGGAAGCGAGGCAAGGCGTGCGGTCGCCCACGCGTCTGCGGCCGCCAACAACGGAGGCGCCCCCCACCCCAGCGCCGCGTACGCAGTCAGCAGGCGCAGCACGTCGTCCGGTTCAAAAGCGTCGATGGTGGACGCGGCTGCTGCTGCAATGGCGTCCAGGGCGGCAGGCGGGCGGGCGCGCAGGCGAGCCAAGGCACGCGCCGCGTCTGTGAGAGCGCGCGGCGTCGCATCTCGCGCGGTGGCGGCGCACGCGGCCGCCAACGCCGTCACGGCAGCCTCCGAGGCACCACCCAGGCGAGCCAAGGCCCACAGCAGGGAGGGCGCGGTGGTGGCGTCCAGAGACGGGGCGACGCCGACCGCGCGCGCAGACAGCGCCGCGAGCGCGGCTGCGGGGGGCACCGCCGGCGCGGCTGCCAACGCCCACGCGATCGCCGCCACGTCGGCGCCCTCCGCGTCGGCCAGCAGGCGGGAGTCGGCCGCTGCCAACGCATCCCCCACGGACTCGGCCAGGGAGGCGGGGACGCCGCCCGCGGCTGCGAGGCCCCACAGCAGGCGCGCAACGTCGGGGGGGGGGAGGGCGGCGACTGTTTCAGCATCCAGCGCGGCCGCCGCCGACGCCGCGGCGGCGGGGGCTCCCGCCGACCCCGCCGCCCAGGCCAGGCGCCCCACGTCGGCCGGTGGGGGAGGAGGGGCGGAAGAAGACGCCAGCGCGGCGTCGGCCGCCGCGACCAGCGCGCGCGACGGCGCGCCGACCGCGGCCGCGCCCCACGCGGCTGCGACGAGAGCGGCGGCAGACGAGGTACCACCAACCTGCGCCTCCACCGCCACCGCGGCCGCCGCCACAAAGTTGGAGCCTGGGGTGACGCCCAGGCGGGTGCACGCGGTCAACGCGGCGGCCGCCGCGCCCGCCGCGTCGGCGCCGCCCAGCGCGGACGCTGCATCGCTCCCCAGCCTCGCCGCCAGGGTGGCGGGGACGAGGGGGGGGGGCTGCATTGGCGCCCAGGGTGGCGTAGGCGACGAGGGCCAGGGCGGCGCCTCGCCCAGTGAGCGCGTCGGGGGGCCAGGCTGCGAGCGCAGCGCCGAGCGACGACAGCAGCCTGCGCGGCGCGCCACCGCGCGTGGCGGCGTGCACGCTGGCCGCCGCCCGCAGCGCGCCCGCCGCCGCGTCGGGGGGGAGGGCGGAGGCGGTTGCCTCCGCCAGGTCGGCGACCGCGTCCAGGGCGGGAGCGAGGACGGGGCGTAAAACAGGCGCGGGCGCGTCGCCGTGCGCGGCGACCGCGCGCGCCAGCGCGGCCAGCGCGGCCGCCAGGTGGCGCTGGTCGGCGGCCAGGACGGCGTTGTCAGATGTGAGCGCAGCTGTCACGCAGGCGGGAGATGTGGCGGCGGCCAGGGCGGCCAGCAACGCGTCGGCAGCTGATTGCGCGTGTTCGTCGTCGGCGTCGCCGCCACTGGCTGCTGCCACGGGGGCCGCCCCCGCGCCGGGGGCACCCACACCGCCCCCATCGTCCCCGCCCCAGTCGTCGCCCGCGTCTGCGGGGGCGGCGGCCAGCGGGGCGCCGCGCGAGGCGGGGGCGGGGGTGGCGTCAGCGTCATCGTCACCCCCGTCGGCGTCGCTGTCGTCGTCGCCGTCGTCCGGCAGGTGGTCGGCTGCAGCGGCGACCGGGTCATCAGTATCAGCACAGGGAGCAGCTCTCGGCACCGGCGTCTCCAGCGGGTGGTCGTCGCCGTCGCGGCCGCGGGCGCGCAGCGTGCCGGGCGGCGCGGGCGGCGCGCGCGCAAACGCGGCCGCCCGGTCCCCCGTCACAAACAGGGGCAGCGCCGCCCCCAGCACGTCCGCCGCGCGCGCCGCAAAGTCGGCGGCCAGGGCGCCCGATTCAGCGTAGTCGGGGTGGGCGATGGCGTAGCGAGCGGCGGCGGTGAGCCAGGGCGGCGCGTCGCCGTTGTCGGTCGGGCGGGGGCGAGGCGGCGGCGGGGGTGACGCCTCTGTCGCCACCTCCCCACTGCCGCCTCCGCTCTCTGTCGTGCTGGCTACACTGCCCGACGCCTGCGGCCACGGACACCGCGGCCCAGCGGGCGGTGGGTCGGCGCCCGCTGCCTGCGGCCACGCACAGCGCGGCCCCAGCACGCGCACGCCGTCGGGGGAGGGTGCCAGCGCAGATGAAGCGGCGGCGCCAGTGTCGGAGGCACGCTCTGCGTCTGTGCCGGCAGCCAGAGCGTCGGGCGGGGAGGCGGAGGGGTGGGGAGGGTGGGGACGGCGGGGCAGCGGTGCGGGCGCGCCGCGCGGCGGCAGCCGCGGCGGGGCGGCCCGCATGGCGTGCCCTGGGCGAGGAAGGCAGGCACACGTTGCGTGCAGGGCGGCTGAAAGAGAGGAGCGCGCCACCGCCCTCGCAAAGAAAACGGCACAAGCTTCGCAATTCGCGACGCTCTGTCAAGACCCCGACGCAGACCCCTTTTTCCTTCGGCTCTGTTCAGCCGGCGTGGGTGTTCACCCTCCCAGCACCGCCACCCACTGCCACCCACCCACCCACACCCACACCTCCTCGATGCCCCCCCCCCCCGAGCTGGAGCCCTTCCTGCTGCTCGCGCGGTCGGCGCGCGGGCGCGCCGCGGCCGAGCTGGTGCTCAAAGCCACCGCCGCGCCCGGCGTGTTTGTGTTTGGGGAGCTGCTGGATGAGGCGCACGTGCGCGAGGTGTGAGGATGGGTGAGGGTGGGTGAGAGTGGGGACGTTTTTTGGTCGCGAGAGGCACGATGCCTAGCCCTGCCGACCGCCTGCCCCTTCAAACCCTCTCCCCCCCACACAACACAGCTCGCCACCGGCGACCTCGCCCCCTACCACGCCCTGCTGGAACTGTTTGCGTACGGCACATGGCCCGACTACCGGGGTGAGAAGGAGAGGGCGTTTATTGGTGGGAGGGTAAAGGGGCGTTTTGTTGGAGGGTGGAGGCAGGGAGAAGAAGCAGGCTGTGGGGATTCTATTCCTTCTCTCCCTCCTCTCCGCCCAACACCCTGATTTCACGCCCACCCTTACTACACAGCCTCGCCTTCTTCCTACCCCCTTCTGACCGACGCCCACACCGCCAAGCTGAAGGCATTGACCCTGGCGTCCCTCGCGGCGCGCGTGCCGCGCGGCGGCCTGCTCCCCTACGCCACCATCGCCACCGCGGTCGACGTCCCCCCCGGCCGCGAGCTGGACGACCTGTTGATCGAGGGCGGCCTGTACACCGGCCTCGTGGTGGGGCGGCTGGACGCCGCAGCGGCGGGGGTGAGGGTCACGCGCGCCGCGCCGCGCGACGTGCGCCGCTCTGAGTTACCCGCCATTGCCTCCGGCCTCGCCGCCTGGCTGGACGCGGCGCGCGGGGTGGCCGCCTCCCTGGAGGCGGCGGGGCGGGGCGCCCTGGCGGCCGCGGCGGATGGGAAAGCGGCCGCCGCCGCGTCGGCCGCCGCGGTTGACGCGGCCGCTGGCGGCGGCGGCGGCGGCAACGCGCGGGCGACCGCGTCCGACGGGGACGCGCCCGCGGTGCCGGGGGAGTTGCCGTCCGGTGCTCAGGCCACGCCGGACGCGATGGACGATGATGGGGGGCGGCCCAAGCGCAGGCGGTGAAGAGGAGGGAAGGGGGGTGTTTTTTTTCAGAGGAACGGAGCGCGCACGACTTTTCCTTTCCAACTGGAAAGGAAAAGTCGTGCGCCTCTGCTTTTCTTCCTGCGCTCTTTTCGTTTTCGGGGTATGCAGAACACAAACGCGCTGAAAGCTTTCAACAAACAACAGAGCAAAACAAACACCACAGCCACCCTTTCTCTGTCTCTCACGTCAACCGCGGCGTGCGCACGCCCACCCCTCCACTCCCGCCCTCCGCATCCAGCCGGGCCAGGTGCAGCCTGAAGCAGGGCGTCATCCAGCCCCCCCCCACCGTCTGCCCCCCTGCCCAGTCAAACGCGCCCAGCCGCGCGGCACACGCAGGACAGTTGAGCTTGCCCGACACAGCGCCACCGGCCAGCGCGTCCGCCATCCAGGCCAGGGGCTCCACATACAGGGACGAGCCATCGCTGCCCAGGGGCAGGGTGGTGGGAGGGGGTGGCCCCGAGATGGTGGGCGCGCGCCCCCGTTGCTTGCCCCGAAACGTGGGCCCCCACACTCCTCCTCCTCCGCCACCGCCATCCACTGGGACCGCGTTGGCCGAGGTGGCCACAATGCGGCGGCACGCGCGGCACCGGTACACAGCGGTGGGCGGGTGGGCGGCAGAGGAGGAGGAGGTGTCGCCGACTGTTGCCAACGCCCCCACCTCCCCACCCGCCAGCACGCGCCCGCCCGCCACGGCGGCGCGATGGGCGCGGTAGGCCGGGTGGGTCGCATCTAGGTTGGCCCCCATGGCGGACCACAGAGCCAGTTGGCGGGTGAAGCCGTTGGAAGCGCGGGGACAGGCGGCCACGACAGCGGCCATCGCTGCGTCCGAATCCAGCCTTTCCAAGCTCACCAACACGCCAGCAGCCACCGCCGCCGACCGTGACACGCCCTGCGCGCAGTGGAGGAGGATGGGGGCGTGCGCCGTGCGCGCGGCGGCCACTGCCGCCACCGCGGACGGCAGCACGGCCAGCAAATCCGCGTCCTCGTCGTCCTCCAGGTCCAGGTGAGTGGCGTGCGTGATGGTGGGCGGAAGGGAGGGGGGTGGCCCGTTGACGATGGACTGAGAGGGTGTGTGTGGAAAGGGGTTAAAAAAGAAAGACTAATCCACTGATCACTCCTCCGTCCACACACGCACACAACACAAGCACTCTCACCACGACGTGGGTGATGCCCGCGTCAGCGACGTGGGCCAGGGACGAGATGCCGCCGATGAAGATGTCTGTGAGGGTTGCAAAAAGTGAGCGGGTTGGGGCGGTCGTTTTTTGGTGTTCGCATTCGTGGGCTCCTCCCCCGCGTTTCCTCGCCTCCCTCCCTCTAGCACAGACACACGCACACACACATCGCAACGAAACCACCTCCTCACCTGGCCGCACGGCGCACAGGCCCCCGTCCACGTCGGCCGGCGCGGCCGACATGCGGATGTGTTTGTTTTGTTGTCAGCTGCCTCCTCCCCGCGCGAGGCACGCGTGCCCCGCCTTGCTTCTTCAAACACGCGTGCTGGAGTGTTGTTGCACAGAGGGAGACTGGGGCAAAGACAGAGGACAAAAAACCACACCTAAAAAACACACTGAACACAAAACCAACGCTCTCTCGTCACTCGCCACGCGTCTTCTTGCCGCCCCCTCCCTCCCCCTCCTCCGCCGCCCGCTTGGGCGCCGCCGCTGCGGGCGTCGCCCCCGCTCGCGACGGGTCCATGGACGGGTACGCGGACCGAGGGCCGCCAGGCGCGGGGAGCGCGCCCCCTGCGACTGGCTTGCCCCACGCCAACTTGGCGGGTTCACCATGAAACGCCAACCGCCCCGCCAGCGCCCCGGCCGCCGCCTCCGCCCCCGCCCGCGTCACAAAGGTCACAAACGCGGCCCGCCGGTCGGGGCGGAGGACGACGGAGGCGAGGTCGCCGTGTGCAGAGAAGGCGGTGCGAACATCTGCCTCGGTGGCAAGCGGGGACAACCCCCCCACCACCAGCGTCGTGATGCTGGTGTCGCCAGGCGGCGCAATCCGAGCCCTGTCCACCTCGCGAGCCAGCACGGCGGCGGCGACGGGGTCGTTGACGCCGTAATATCGATCTTTAATCTTTTGGTTGGACAGGGGGCCCGTGGAGGGCAGGTCGTGCCGGTATGGACACGCCGCCCCACGCTTGCACTCTCCTTTCGCAAAAAATGTGCACAGCTTGGCTGCATTGCGTTGGTAGTAGTGGGGGCGGCGGGCCAGGCGTTCCAGCATGGCGCGCCCTCCCGCGACCGGGGTGGCCGCGTCGGTGGTGCCGTCGCCGGGGGCCGGCAGCGCCGCCAGCGCGCTGGTGCCAGGCAGGGCGGCCACAGCGCCACCACCACCACCGCCAGCTTCCAGATACTCAGCGCCCAGCGTGCCGTCGCGCGCGGCTTGGGTCAATTGGTACTCAATCCCAACAGCCGACTTGGCAGCCAGCTCATCCCTCGCCGCCCCCAGGGCCGCGTCCCGCACCTGGGTGGGGACGCCATACTTGAGGTCCAGCAAGCACACCTGGCACACGTTGCGCGCTTTGGCGACGTCCTGGCAGATGATCGTCTTTTTGTAGCGCGCGTTGGGGCCTGGCTTCCAGCGAAAGACGGTGTAGGGGCGGCCCGAGATGTGGCACTCGCCGCCAAACTCGATCTGTTGTGAGCGGGGTGGGGGTGTGGAGGGTGGGTGAGCGGGTGAAGGGGTGCGTGTGCCGTCGGACGGCGAACCGGAGCGAGCGCTGGCGCTTTGTTTCCTCGCCGTTGCGCTTCCCTCCGCCTTCCTCCCCCCATGTGACGCCCGGACACTCCCAGCACACACATGCCTGGCGTCTGAGGCGTAGGCCGAGGCGTGGCCGCCCCCCCCCACGCCGCGCCAGCACCCGTCGTCCTTCCCTCTCACCCCCCCCACACAACACAGCACTCACCCTCTGCATGCGGACGTACGGGTTGGGCCCCAGACACGTCTCGCACACGATGGGGAAGTCGGCCCTCTCCCACCCGTCGGCGTCCGGGTCGCGGAGGAGGCGGTCGGCCATTTGGTGTTTTTCTGGGGCGAGGAGGGGACCGCAGCGGTGCACGCGCGCGAGCCGCGCGCGCGTGTGTGCGTGTGAAGGGCTGGCTGCTGGCGCGCGGAAGACGAGCCCCCAGGTGGCGCGGCGAAAGAAGTGCACGCGCGAGAAGAAAAAAACGGTGTTGCCGAAAAAAAAACGCTCACTTGCCGACGACCTTTTCAGAGAGGGGCCCTTGCGCCCCCCCCCCCCGCTCCACACACACACACACACACACACACACATCTCCCCACACACTCTGCAAACCGGCCTCTCCCACAATGTCGGACGCCGGCGCCGACCCCCCCCCCTCCCCCTCCCTTCGAGGCCCTCTTCTGCCATGAGTGCGGCAGTGTCACCCGCCTCAACGACGCCTACCGCGCCACCCACCCCTCCGACGATGACCTGGTCTGCGTGTGCGGTTCCGGGTTCGTGGAGCGCATGGCGGAGCGGGCGGCGCTGCGGCGCGCGGCGCGCGGCGCGCGCGGCGCAGCGCGCGGGGGGCGGCGCGCCGCTGCTCGTGGAGCTGCCGGTGGGGGCGCCCGGCGCCCTGGTGGCGGCGTTGGAGACCACGATGGCTGGGTTGATGGGGGGAGGGGGCAGAGGCGCAGGGTGAGTGGGAGAGAGGGTGGGATCGGGCTTTGACCGTCGTGCGGCAGCGATGGGCGCTGGCCAAACCAGGCACCCACCCCACCCCACCCACCCACCCACACCAGGTTTGCCACCATGGGCGACTACGCCATGGGAGACCTGTCCCAGCTGGCCGAACGCCTGGCCGCGCAGCAGGGGACGACGGTGACCCCCGCCAGCGATGACGCGGTCGCGGTGTTGAAGAGCGACCTCCGCCCCGTCCGCCCCGCGGACGCGCCCCCCGCCCCCGAATCGGCCGGCGGGGGCGGCGGCACGCCATCCGCTGCTGCTGCTGCGAGCGGCAGTGGAGGACAGGAGCCAGTCATGCCGGCCTCGACGCGCTGCGCCCCTGCGGCAGCGCGCGTCGGCGACCCGTGCGCCGTGTGCCGCGACGAGTATGCGGAAGGCGACCGCGTCGCTCAACTGCCGTGCAGCCACTGCTTCCACCCGCACTGCCTGTGGCCGTGGCTGGAGGGGGCGGCGACGTGCCCCGTGTGCAGGGCGGCGCTGCCGGCGGGCGAACCGCGGCGCGTGCCGCCGGCTGCTGCCGCGGCGGGGGGCGACGGCGACGGCGACGCCGCGCCAGCCGCTGGCCCGCGCATGGTGGGCGTGCCCATGGGTGTGCCCATGGACGCAGCCGGCGTGGCCGCCCTGTTTGGCGGCCTGCTGGGCGGCATGGGCGGCGGCGGCGGCGGCGGCGGCGTGGTCGGCGGCGGGGGCGTGTTGGCGGGCGGTGGCGCCCCCGCCGGCGGCGCCGCCCTCGGCCCCCTCACCGTGGACGACTTGATGGCCCGCCTGGAGAGGGAGCTGCAACGCCAGCTGGGGCGGGCGAGAGGTGTGGGCGGCGAGTCGGAGGAGGAGGAGGACGCCGCCGCCGCCGCCGACGAGTCGGGGTCCTGGCTGGACGACGAGGAAGACGGCGACTCCTACACCGACGACAGCGACGACTACACGACGGAGGAGGAGGGGGGACGGTAAAGAGGGCGACGACTCCGAGGCGGGCAGCGGCAGTGAGGAGGGGGGGGGGCGACGACGACGACGGCGCGTCGTGGGAGACCGACGCGAGCGGCACGAGCGGGCCGCCCCCCCCGGCGGCGGAGGCGCCCCCCCCGCCCGCCAGCGCGGGTGGCAGCGGCGACGAGGAGGGCGGCGCCCCCCCCCCCCCCCGCACCGGGCGACTCGGGACGCGGCGTGGCTGCGCACGCGGCCGCCTCACAAGGCCAACTCTGACGAGCCCTCGTCAGCCCTGTCCCCGCCCCCGCCCCCCGCCCGCCGACCTGGGGGCTGATGTGGCGGTGTACGACCCGGCCGCGGAGGAGGAGGCGGCCGCTGCGGCGCCCCCGCGCGGGGGAGGGTTGCTGGCTGCCCCCGCGGCACTCGCGCGAGCGGCCCTCGGCCTGTGGTGGGGGGGGCGGCAGTGGCCAGCAGCAGGCGTAGAGAGAGAGAGAGAGAGAGGGAGAGAGAGAGAGAGAGAGAGAGAGGTAGAGAGAGAGAGAGAGAGGGAGAGAGAGAGAGAGAGGGAGAGAGAGAGAGAGAGAGGGAGAGAGAGAGAGAGAGAGAGAGAGGGAGAGAGAGAGAGAGAGAGAGAGAGGGAGAGAGAGAGAGAGAGAGAGAGGGAGAGAGAGAGAGAGAGAGAGAGAGGGGAGAGAGAGAGAGAGAGAGGGAGAGAGAGAGAGAGAGAGGTGTGTGTGTTTGTGTGCTTTCTTTCTTCTTCAGGCTGCGTGTCTGCGTGTGTGTGTGTCCTCTTTCTGCCCTTGCCACCCGTTTCCACACAAAAAAACACACAAAAAAACGCACGCTCTCTCTCCCCCCATACTCTCAGTTCCGCTTGGCCGTCTGCCCCGTCTTCTCCGCCGGCAGCGGCCGGTTGAACCCGCCCTTGCGGTTCATGTACTGCCTCGCCTTGCGCGTCGTCTCCTTTTTCACCCCCCCCCCC